>OZ034968.1:30282185-30832185 GCA_964030785.1 Siderastrea siderea | reverse complement strand
CTTGTATGGTACTAGTTGGGAGAATTTGCATGAAAATCAAGACATTTCACCTTTGGTGATCATTTCCTTTATTCTCACGACCTGTATGTTTGATCAAGTAGGGTTATTGTAAGGAGAAATTAGATGCTTGTCACTATTGGGGCTTGAAGTGTTCATCCAGGAAGGGTATGGTGCTCATGTTCATTAGTGATGGGGAGATGCAATTGAGGCCAAATTTTTGTATCCCAAAAAAGTCCCATTGGGCTTAAACTGAACCCAAAATAGTCCAACCACCCAGAATGTAACCTAAAAAAAGTCTTTTTGCATGTAGTTTAATTATATTTGTACAAGGAAACTAACAATTCTTTGACATGTAATTGAGAACTCTGAGGGAAGTATGCTATTTTTTGATCAACACTAAAAGAGTCCTGCCAAAATCTTTCTACCCAATAAGTCCACGAGAAAATTTCTAACCCACCAAAAAAGGCCAAAATTGGTAATTTCAAACCCAAATATGGCCTTCACACCTTCCCTTGACTAGCATACCCGAGTACCCCTAGCCTGTTCCAGGCGTTCAGATAGTGGAGTGCGAGCGAACTCTTCCCCAGTCTCCCCTCATTTTTTCCTGCTCTTTCGCTCATTTTTTGCTTGCGCTTTATTTTTCGTTCGCGCTCCACCATCTGAACGCCTGGAACAGGCTAGAGAACCCCCCTTAACTACAGTTTCTATTGCATGAAGCAACTAGAAGTATCACTACCCCCCCCCCCAACCCAGGATGCTAGTCCATCACAAGTCCCTAAGCAGCTCGTTGCTGGTACCCATCTATACACTGTAAACCTGGGTAGAGACAGTGTAGAGGGTAGAGACATGATTTGCGCAGGAGTGGGCACACTAAGTGATTGCTGGTGACTTTTATAGAATTGTGGCCAATTTTAATCGCCAATATCTGACCTGTCAGATACTGGCGATTTGTCATCGCTCATCATGGCGATCAAAATTGCTGCAAAAATGGCCGTCTCGGGAATGGGCACACTTGGCAATTTTCGCTACCGCAAGTGTATAAAATCCCCTAGTGTCTTGCTGACTTGAAGGTTGCTGTCTAAGGACCTTAAACCTCAGACCTTCTCGCTCAAGGTCCAACATGTCACTCACATACCTGTTGTAATTCAACCTTTCCATGTTGAGTGGATGCTTCTTTGCTGTGAATATGCTGAGAAGGTGATGACACAGAAGCAGTGAAGGACCCTGAAGGATGGAACTCTGGGACTAAGGGTGAGAGATTAGAGGTCCTAACCAGAGCAATGCGAGATGTTGCTATTGTGTGTGCTATCCCTGGGACAAATGCAGGAACTGTTGCTGACAACTTAAAGCCGGAAGTGGATTTCTGCAAGAGAAATGCAGGGAAAATTAGCATAATGATGATTAAGTAGTCTGCACCTGTTACCGCATACTTATGCATCATGCCTAATCATGCATCTGTGGGGGCGAGGTGGTGTTATGGTTGGCAGGTTGGACTTCAGATCTGAAGGTCGGTGGTTCGACGCCCAGTCCCTGCCGTCGTTGTTTCCTTAGACAAGATACTTTGCCCCACATTGTCTCTCTCCACCCAGGTGTATAAATGGATACTGCGACATACTGCTGGGGGATAACCCTCCGATGGACCAGCATCCCATCCAGGGGGGAGTAGCAATACCGTATTTTCTTGATTAAACGCCAGGCCCCGAATAAATGCCAGGTAACTAAAAGAGAGAATTGTAAACAAGCCCATCGGACATTTATTTGTTGTATAATAAACTTAAGATTTAAGAGCAAGTTACACGACTGCAAAGAAAAACGAATAATAACCCTTTCTTTAAAAATTGCGGGCCCACATAAAGAGCTGATTCAAAGAAACACACACACCATGCCAAGTTTGAAATAAACGCCAGGGGCATTTAATTGAGAAAATACGGTACTCTCAGTTGCTTCATGCTACAGAAACCAAGATAAGCCCTGGCTACGTGGGCCTCTTTGGCCCGAGTGTGACTTTCTTTTTAATAATGCATCGGCTTTGCCCAGTCCTGTCAGCCACATGAAAATGTTTCTTGCATTGGTTACATTGTAATTTGAACACTTCTTTAAACTATGGACAAATCTTATTGCTACCATGTTTTTCTGCTGATGTTGTGAGCTGGAAAAATTTTGTAAAATATCTGCAAATCTGTTGCACACAACAAGTTTGCAAGTGTGTCACATTGCTAGCACCCCTTTGACAAAATTCATGTAGCATGCACAAGCTTAAAACCGGTTTGACAGCCGGAAAGAAACTGGTATTTTGACATCTGTTCAAGATCCTGGATGGCTGCAGATCAAATAAACAGATGATTCTGTGTAGAGTTTTACTAACTCAGCCACCAGCACAAGAAACCTCTTCTTGCAGGGTAATTTTCCAACAAAGGAGTTTTATGAGAAATTCTTGCCAGGTAAACAAGGCAAAACAGGGTACAAAAGAAAGGATGTTGCGTGATGCAATGTTTGCTAAATCTGTGTCCCAACAGAATTTAAATTAAGTCCAAACAGTAAGTACAGTAAGCCTAGTTCTGACAACATTTGGAAGCTCTCATCTTTTTCAGTTCTTTTTCCTTTGAATCTCAACGTTCATGCATGCATAAAGTTTTCCAAAACTTCTGTTCATGTAATGAAGTGTACATTGAATAATTTTCGATTCCGTTTTATACACACAGTTATCTATGTGATACACTCTAGTGCTACTCCATATTTTAGAGCGAATAAAACACACTTCTGGTGTTCTGCGCAGTGGCACAGATGCATAGTAGGACGGAAGCTTACGATGCTTACGTAAGGCAAAGACAAATCAGCATTCGTTGAACGGAGAAAATACGTTGAGCCGTACGCTCACAACAAAAGAAACTCTATCTTACCTCTGAATCCTGCTCTCCATCGTTCATGAGGCCTCTGAAAAACTTGCTTTTACCTACCGCACACAAAGAAAACGAAGTGGAAAACACTCCACGAAAATCAATCGGTATTTACGTCATGTAAAAAAAATATAGTCTCCCACCCAAATCCAGTCTTTCTCGGCCGTATTTTCGCGCGGAATTCCCGCGTGCCGCGTGGGACAATACAACCAAGTATACCGATTAGTATAAATCTACTAGCGTTCTATCACTAATGCTGTTCTCTGATTGGCTACGCTACTCACTATCTATTCTGTTGTAGATAGTGAGTAGGGTGTTTTCCGCGCGCAGTGTGACCTATTCATATCATTTTTCAATAAAAACATGTAGTGTCTGCTGTTAAGTTTTGAACGTCCAGTAGATTTATACTAAATCAATTAGATTGTTCGCTCTCGATTTCTATGCGTGATAGTTGATTCGGCCTTCGGCCTCATCAACTATCACGCGATAGAAATCTCGAGCTCTAATTGTTAAATATAATATACCTAAACACAGTCTACATTTCGCAAAAAACACACCTACGGATTTGCGTATACAAACCACTCGGTAATGCATGGTTCAATTCTACCTGTTAGCATCCCCTACGGGCAATCCCCTGGACAAGTCCAACCCTTCGGGCCCGGGGGTGGGGAATTGTTTAAAACGGTTTTTTCCCGGGGGTAGGGGGGCGGGGCAAATCGAAAATAACTTCTTGTTTTTCTTGTGAAGCACGTCACTAGCTTATCACTTCTCAGTTGATACAATGGCACCGGACCGCGGAGAGAAGACTGCCTATTTCCAGGGAAAATCTTTAGAATTTGTCGCAGACTGGTTGGAGAAGAATAATCTCTCAAAATTTAAATCTGTATTCAAAGGCACGTTTCTTATAAATTGTTAAACGAAGGTGCGTTTGATGCGTACTCGAATGGATGACGTTCATCACAAACATGGAAATATTTCTTCAGCGTATTTGTATGAAACCGATGCACGGCTTTATATTAAACAGAGATCTCAGTCCAGTGTTCTTGTGAAACAAGCTAAGAAAAGCTCCTTCAAAATGCTGTCATCAATTTGGTCACCGGACCTCTCTTGTGCATGTGCTTTATCTAGAATAAAACGCGGTGAAGAACATTTCTTTACTCGCCAGCCGAATGGCAGTGCGGTTAGACTTTTTTCTTCAGTTTTCTTTTTCAATGTAGTGTTCATGTTTTTTAATACTATGTAATATCCTTCGTTCAGTAAACTCTAGAAAAGCGTTTAAGTTCTTGTCAAAACTTCTGGTTGTGCTATTGTACGGAACTCAATTTTGAACACAAAACAACGCAAAACAACCTATTTGTGGTCGATGAGGAGTCCCGGGGATAGGGAATTGTCTCTTTCTGCGTGCCCAGGGGTGGGGAATAGACCACCAAGTAAGAAAAAAATTGCAAATCCCCGGGGGTGTGCCCGGGGGGGATGGAAACAGGTAGAATTGAACCCTGCATAATGCGTCTAGGAAACAGGGGGAAAAATATTAAAGATGTGACATATTTTGAGTGTGACATAACTATTTGGGGCCCACAGTTTTAGGATGGCAGGAAGTCTTGAGAAGGTATTGGTGTTTGTCTGTGGGTTTCGTATGGAGATCCGCCTGAATTTGTTTGTTGTTGAGATGAACTTGTACATTTAGGAAAGGGAGAGTCTGGTGTAAAGAATTTGAGTATTCATGGGTGAACTTGATTGTTGAATGAATAGAATTTAATGAAGGTTTTAATGAAGGTTTTAATGAACGCTTTGGTGAACATCGCCGCTCTATCCTCAATCACAATCAGCTAATCAACTCCACTCCTATTTCAGAACATTTTAACCAACCTGGCCACTCCATCAACGACGTCCTCCTTACACCGCTTGAACTTATCCACAACAACCGTGACTCTGTTAGAAAAGCACGCGAGGCCTACCTTATTGATAAAGCCATGACACTTGAACCTCAAGGTATAAATAGACGCGATGAACTTAATCAGTTACTTTTCAACTTTTCGTAGCCTACCATTTTCTGTTATGCTGTATTTCAAACCCATATATGTAACGGTCGTCTTGTAGTTTATTCACTTTTCTTTTTTAGCCCCCGTAGAAGGTTTGTTTTGCAAACCGAAATATCGGGCAAATATATAACTTAATTTCATTTCTGTTTCTATTTTAATTTCTTAATCTTCTCGCCGTAAGGATCAGTTTCCTGTTGTTTACATTCGTCTTCAAGATTTTTACTGATCCAGGTCTATACAAGATCCGGCACTCCTCACTGGTTTGTCGCTGTGGTTTTGCCTTTAGCAGTTCTCTCTATACAAATTGTAATGAGCTAAGTGTATACTGACCACGTTAATTACTTACTTACTTACTTTACGAACGGACAAATGAAATCTATTTGTCAAACAAACAAACAAACAAACAAACAAACAAACAAATAAAATGAATGAATGAATAAATGAAGGGCCTTATCACTACCCTGAGTTTCAGAGGCTTTCTCGCGGTCATATTACACGCCTCTTATGTTTCTTACATTCATTCATGTAGCATGCACATGAATGAATGTAAGAAACTGCTTACTGGTAAGAAACTGGTACAAAACCTTTTTAGTTTAGCCTGCCTAGCAAGCGTTTCCGTAGGGTTTTTCGCACATTTGAAGCATTTTTTGCCTTTTTGGACACTTGTTTTGCCCTTGCCCCAGTTTTCGTGCGGCCAAAAGTGAAAAAAAAAGGTTTAAACGTCCCGAAAAGGCTATGAAACGCCCTAGGGAGTATCTAGGATTTACGAAAGGGGGTTTGAACAAACGAACACTAAGGGCGGAGGGGATCAGGGGATGCTCCCCCCCCCCCCAAATTTGAAATTTTAATTCTCGGAAATGCGATTTCCAGTATTCTGAGGGGCATATGAAAGTGTTTTATTCTTGTAAAATCGCTGCAAATTGAGTTTTCGCCCTTCCTCGTCAAAAAGAGACCACGCTTAGGGCAATATTCGAGGTGGATTCTAGTTATAGTTACAAATTTTCATACTGTTGAATTGGCATAATCATAAGCGACGTAAAATCCTGCGTTTTAAAAATTCGACTTAGTTTTGTTACGATGTGTTACACTGCCTTAATAGCCGGAGTATCTGGCATTTACATGGCAGGTTGTAGGGTGGCTTTTCAATTCGAAGACCATTCGAAAAAGGCAAGAAAGTTATCACCTGGCGTGTTTGATCTTTAATCGGCGCTGCTGTGAATACGTGCACTTTCAGTGGAAGCCAGCAAACATGACTGTCCTCTGATGTCGTTAGTGACCGATCAAAATAGATTGCGAGCAGTGGCCCTAAATATAAATCAACGGTTAAGACTCTTCGCCGCTCACCGCTTAACTTGTTCTTTGCTCTTCTTGCGCAGAAGCGTAGCCTTCAACGCAGACGTCCTTAGTGCTCGCCAGAGCAATCCATTTCTCCCCCACCTGGGGTTCGTGGGGGAGGAATGCGGACGATCCCAAAGAGGAGGCTCGCAGAAGCGGTGAAATACTAGGAAAATTTTAACAACAACAACAAGGGTTTCTTACAAGGTTTTTATTCTAACTGTAAGTTTATAAACGTTAGCAGCTTTAGTTAAGGGGGTTCGGTCAAATCCCCGGTCCCCCCCCGCTAAATCCGCCTCAGAACGCTTGCTACGCGGACAAAACCTTACTGGTCGGGGAAGTTATGCAACACGTAGTCATCTGTCCTTTATTGCGTTTTTGAATTTCTTACAGCTCAACCTCTGAAACACCTCCCAAACTAATACTGTACCAGCGAAAGCCTTTTCAAAGATATTCGTTTTCCACGTGTCTACCACGTTCGAACTCTGAAACACCTCTGAAACTAAAACTGTACGAACTCAAAGCCTTTCCAAAGGTATTCCTTTTCCAATTTCTTACAGCTCAAACTCTGAAACACCTTTGAAACTACTACTGTATGAAGCAAAGGCTTTTCAAAGATATTCCTTTTTGAACTTCTTACATTCAAACTCTGAAACACCTCTGAAACTTAATACTATATGAAGCAAAATGTTTTCAACTGAAGATACGGCGCGTTTTTCAATTTCTTGCATCCTCAAACTGTGAAACATCTCTGAAACTAATACTGTATGAAGCAAAGGCTTCTTGAAAATATTGAAGGACCCATGACATCTCTCTATGCCCAACTCTCTACTTGCCGAATGTTGGACTCAGTTCACATTGGAGCGTGGCCTAGCTCGTTTAACCAAGCCTTGGGCAGGGTGTTGGGAAAGTGTAACCCTTCAGTATCCCTTAGCCACGTTAAGCTCTCCTGAAACTAGATGTTTTCCATATACAGTTGTATCACAAAACCCATTACCCTTTTCTGAGCTCACTGCGAAAAAGGGACTGCATGATTGAAACCTATCGGCATGAGCTTGAAAAACTTATACAATACTCCGTTAAATCCTTTTGACCGCATAGAAACATTCCGCTAACCAATTATTTTTTTCAAAGTTACTTTGTTCAGAGACACATACCTAATCTATAATTGCACATAATTAATATATTAGCGATGTCTTTTGTATTGCGATTTAGGGACGTTTCCATTTTCTAAAGGTCCTAAAGGACCTTATTGTGTTTTATCTGAAGTACAAATTTTTAATTAAGACTCATGCAGAAACTCATCTTGGAGTTGTTATGTTGAATACAACTCCCGCGATGCACGTGAAGCGTATCTAATTGAATAAATAGAGGGACTGGTCATTGGTGGAATTCACACAGTAAATTTCTCCCCTTCGGCGTAGCAAAGATTCTGTGGGTAACAAATACTCGCGGGAACTTTTTTGCGCCAAAAACTATTTTCAAAATTTCAACCCACAACAATTCCAACGCACAACCAACCCACAACAAATTACAACCCACGTAAATTCCATGCCATACAGTCCACATGGAAAGCGCGAATTGAATGAACTGTGAGCAACTGAAAAACAAGCTTTGAGAACGATTTTGTAAATAGCATCCAGCAGCAGGGGACGAAAATTGGGCGGAGTAATCACTTCTACCTTTCTGCGTAAAAAATTACAGTATATTCACTGTTTTGGATAAGAAGGCAGACAAGAGTTCAGTTTACTTCGGTTTTCTGCAAGTGCCGTCAAAAACAATATCTCGTCAATCAGCGGGCAATATTTGGTGATTAGTATGCGGAATGAATCAACGCTTAAACTGAAAATTCAATTGTTTGCGAATTTGGACACGAAAAACTGAACAATAAAGATTTTATCAAGCGATGAGACTGAGAAATTTGTTACCAGATATGATCTATCTAAAAGCGTTCTCATCATTTCCTAAGTGGCTAAGAATCTGTAAAATCAGATTTTCAGTGGTGATGAAAACCTCAGTTAATTTTGTGTCACTAAAAAGTACAAAACCTGTCTAATTTGAAATGCAGATAAGTGTTATTTTGTCAATAGTCCAGGTGTGAGGCTTAAATGCTATAATTTACAGTTTTGTGATTAACAAAATAAAGTAATGGCTTTTTAATCCCGCGGCTTTTCAAACCATAACAACTGCTTTACCTTCAACCGTAAAAGACAGGTTGTTCGCATAGCAACATTAGTCAATAATTAAGATATAAGTTACCAGACCTTGCAATTTTCAGTGTCCGGTGTGGTAAGAAAACATTAGTCATAAAACTAATCCTCGGACTTACATCACTGACAAAGGAGTTTACATTTATTCGTCCGCCTCCTATAAGACTCAATAAAATATAACATAACCAGTTATATCATATACCCGGAGGTCTGGTAAACCTGACAAAGACACGTCAAGCTGTTTACCCAGTCGATAACCGCTGTTAACGTATGAGTGGGTGCTATTGGTCATGAATATTCAAATATCCACGTGCTTTCGTGTTTAATGCGCCAAATTTATTGGCGTCTGTAATTGTTATTTTTCTCGGAGGCCACGTTGAAACGAATTTCCTGGTGGCGCGGTAAGCCATAATACGCCTTCCAGTTTCAAACAAGGCGCTGCCTGATATCTCAGCGCCATCATGAATTGCGTGGCATTGAAGATATGTATCGTTGGTTTGATTTGTTTGAATACATGTTCCACATTTACATCAGCAACAGTAGCCTCGGCCGTATTCGACCTGTGCGGAATCAATGAAATCAACGTTGAAAATTTTACTCTTTCGTTGAACTTTTCCGCGCAGAGCGCGATGGAAAACGGCGCGGAATGCAGCCGGGCTATTCTTCTGAAGTCAAGGCGGATAAAACTAACCGTAGTAGAACTCAACGTTGTAAGCGGAGCGGTGTTCGAAATTCAAGATGGTCCCGGGCTGAATAAAGGAGAAAAAATCTGGCCGAAAGATGGAAGTGAGAAATCCTCGTCTTTTGTAAGTTCAGGCAACGCCATGTTTATTCGATTTAAAGGCGATAGTCGTGGCGGGAAAGGTTCATCGATTTTTCGCGGGAAAATTTCTCCCGAGCCCTACGAAGACATGTGCCACTGTCGAGGAGTGAGCAATGGAAAGCTGGTATGTTCCGAAACTGACCGACAGAGGCGGTGTGAAGTAAAATGCAACCCCTCGCACTTGGAGCTATCAATAAATCAAGACGTAACGTGTGATCTCGTGAAAGGAGAGTGGGATATCGATATCCATAGCTCGCCACTTGTTTGTCAGAAGGTGCAAAGCCCGTTAAGAATCAAAGCGACCGTGAATTTTAATTATGCTAATCTAACGTGTCAACATGTTGACCACCACCAAGTTGAAAGTGTTTTTCGCGCGTTTATTGGAAACAATAGCGATGTTCGAGACAAGGGCGTGTGTTTCAGCCAGAGCGGCGTCGACGACTCAGAATGCAAGACCACGAGGGTTCATGTCAACTGCACCACAAAGAGCAGCTCATCCAACGTAACAGTAACTATCATAGACCGCATAGAGGAACAAAAAACATTGAAAGAGGCGAACTCCAAACTCCAAGAGCTTTACACAGCTTACAACGACCTCAAACTCAATGACGTTTTGGACTCGAAAAACCTGGTCATAATGAAGGAAAATAAATCATTTTTTATAGACAAGGATTCGTTTGCTTACATGATCACTCATTGGTGCAACGGTGAAAAGGATCGCATCAGGGTCCCCGGTAATGACACGTCTTTTGTGTGTTCCACCTGCCCATTGCACCATTTGTACAATGCTTCTACCCACATGTGTCAGAAATGCCCCTCTGGAAGTACTGCACCTGAAAGAGCAAGGTCTTGTATACAGAAAAACGGCACCATAATCCCGACCCCTATAAAGTCATCATGCGACAATAAATGCATGAAGGGCAAACAGGTGGATGGCAATTCTTGGATGTGCGAATGGTGTCCACGCAACACATACCAGAACTCTTCAGTGAAGATCAACCCAGATTGTACCCCATGTCCTGGTGATAAAAGGACCGTATTTCCTGGGGCTCAAGATGCGTCAGAGTGCCGTGATCCTTGCCCATCTGGTGCCTTTCTGAACACCACAAGTAGCGCTTGCCAGGATTGTCCTATTGGTACATACATGGATGTCGACAAACACATGTTTATTCGGTGCAAGACGTGTGAAATGGGAAAAACCACTCGGGTTACAGGCAGCAAGGCAAGTAGTGACTGTTATAAGTGCATGCCTGGACAGTTTTATAACTCATCCAAAAGCATGTGTAGTCCGTGCCCAAAGGGGAAATACCAAGATGAGATGAACAAAGACATTTGCAAAGATTGTGCCAGTGGAACAACAACCACTGACTATAGATCAAAGAGTTCGTCTGAATGCGTCTTGGTTTGTGGACTGGGAAAGTTTCTTGATGACTCCACTGGGAAGTGCACTGACTGTCCAAAGAACACATACCAGGACCAGGTACAGCATAGAGAAAAGCAATGCAAGCCATGTGACTCAAACAAAATCACCAACGCAACTGGACAGTCTGATATTTCTCAGTGTTTTGTTAGCTGTGAGAAGGGTTCGTTTTTAGACAAATCTGTCTCCCAGTGTAAAATGTGTCCCAAAGGACATTACCAGGATCAGGCTGGTCAAGACCAGTGCAAACAGTGCCCTGAAGGTAAGAGCACCACCAGTGATGGGGAGTCAGACGAGTCATCTTGCATTGCTGCTTGTAGCAAAGGACAGTACTATGACAACGGTAACAAGGCATGCAGTCCTTGTCCCTTTGGTAGTTACCAGGAAGCTGAGAATCACCTCTCAAGTAACTGCAAAATGTGCCAAAGCAAGAAAACGTCTGTAAAGGATGGTGCTCATGACCCCCAACAATGTATACCTCCTGATGAGAAGGACAAATTTGAAGCACTGCAGATGTCTCTCAGATTTACATCTCTGTCTTGGAGTGAAGAACTGAATGACAAGAACAGTGTTAAGTATAGACAAGTGAAGTTTGCCATTGAGAGTGCAATAAAATTTGAGCTACGCAAAGATCCATCATTTGAAGGTGTTAAAGTCACTGACTTAAGAAATGGTAGCATTGTTGCCGATTTTGAAATGTACTTCAACGACAAGATTGATTATGTGCCTGGAAAAGCCCTTCAAATCGCTGCACAAAGTGGAAAAGTAGGGAACTTTTCAGTTTCGCCAGATTCACTGAAAATTCTCCATCAAGACTGTACTCATCCTCTGGGTATGGAAAATGGTAACATCAAAAATGACCAGATTACTGCATCAAATCACTTCAAGAACTATGAGCCACATGAAGGCAGGCTAAATGCAAAAGGTGGGCTGGGCTGGCATGCAGAGTACACAAGGATGATCGAGTACCTACAGATTGATTTCAAGAGAGAAGTCAACATTACAGGTGTTGCAACCCAAGGACAATCAACCAGTAACCTTTATGTGAAAGAATACAAACTCAACATGAGTGATGATGGACAGATCTGGAATGAATACACTGAAAATGGAAAAACAAAGGTAAAAGTAGTTAAATACATTTTATTATTTCAGTTTTCTTACTTAATGAACTGCATTTCTTTTCTTAATTTATTTAGTGGTACATGTTCAAAACTCTGTGAATCGATTAAACCCATAGATGATGATTTTTATATACTATGACCTATACCTGCCAAGTGTCACGCCTAAGGTGTGATTGTCACGCCTGCGGATTGAAAACTGCGATCTCACCCCTACTCACGCCTGCGTTCCCATTTCTCACACCTGGTGGAAAAGTGTGAGCTATTAACCTTAAGCGACTCATTTAGAAAAAAAAATTGTAAGTATTATTTTAAATAGACTCGAACCAATGCGAGAAAATAATGATCATACTTTCACGAAATCTCGGAGTTTAGTAAGGAAAGTCACTGGAGATATGGTCATATTGTCGAGACGAGCTACGTATAACCTTAAATGATCAAAGCATCGATTTACTGACCATAAATCGGAAAGTGTTCGGAACGTCTTCGGAAATTGTCGTACATCTTCCGAAACTGTCGGACATCTTCAGATATTATCGGTCCCTTACAAAAAATCTTGACACTCTCAGGATAAAAATGTCACGCCTATGAATCACAAAAAGTTGGCAGGTATATATGACCTCTCTTGTCTACTGTAGAACCTCTCTATGTTTGATAGCCACTCTTAAGTAGAATATGTGGTTCCCGAAAATATCCATAACCCCACCACGGAGGGTCACTGGAAATTCCGAGTAGGAGGGGTCTTAAAGGCCAAAATTTTTGAACAAAAGTATGAGTCTAAACTGGAATTTCCAGAGGGGTAGGGTGTTCAAACCCAAAAAACCTTCCGTGGGGGGAGTATGGCTATTTTCTGGAACAACACAATTTGCTATTAATGATCAGAAGTTGCTGTTCCACAGAGGTTCAATACTAAAGGGGCTTTTTGGTAAACTGATTGACAGTTGGGATGACCAAAACATGGCTAATGTCAAACAGTGGCCTTTACGTGACAGTGGCCATTACCAGAGGTGCAATAATATTGTATTCATAAACATGAAATTGTGATTGATAGCTTAGTTTCAAATAATGCAGGGCATTTGTCCTTTTAAAAGAGCTTGTGACCAAAATCCTCTCCCAAGGGCCAAACATATTGGCCAAGTAAAGTCAAATCTTTTCGTTTTTGGTGATTTATTTCCCTTTCAAGTACACAAATCTCTCAATGGATCCATATGCAAATTTGACAGTCAAATACCTGTCAAAGATGAAAATGGCCCGAAACTGCCTGAAGTTCCCCCTCAGACTGCTATTGATCGGTGCATAAACACTTGAATCGGTTGTGAACAAAAATTCTCCTTCACTAGGTTAAAGAGGTTAGAGCTCCTTTCAATTTGACAACTTTTTTGGTAGAGCCTCGTCCTTAGAATATAAGCAGTGTTTATTAAATGTGAGCAAATAAAAAGGTTCAAATCATGACAATGACTAAAACCACAACATACCAGATGACCGTTTTCAGTACACTCTTAATATTGCTAAAACATTGTTGGTTGACAAACAAGATCCTGTTTCTCTCTCATAGATATTCAGTGGAAATCAAGACTCTGACACTGTTGTGAGAAACAACCTTGCAAACACAGTCACATCTCGGTTCATCAGATTTCTGCCCCAAAGCTGGAATGAGCGCATCTTTATGCGAGTGGAAGTTTATGGCTGTTTACCCAATCCATTTACTCCAACTGAACCTGCAACAACAGATGCCACTACCACACCAGAAGTCGCCGCAGTAAAAACAGAGGAAGAAGGGTGGCCATGGGGTGCATATCTTGGCATTGTTTTTGCAGTTCTGCTTGTCATTGGAATAGTGGTTGCTGTGATCTGTTGGAAGAAAAAGAGCAGGGAAAAGAGGAATGCAGCTGCAAACGATGAATCCCTGATGGGAATGCACAAGTATGGGGATGGAGAGTACAGGGTCATTGCAAAGGATGCTGCTGAGCCAGCTGATGAGGAGGATGATGATGATGATAATGATGAAAATGTAGTTTGAACAGAAAAAAAACCTACCAAATAATCTTTCAATTGATAAAAAGTAGACTGCATACAAGTTCCTTTGAGTGGCTCAGCTACAAAAATTGTGTTCAGTTTATTTAATGGTGTGCCCTTAAGTATTTCACACTTGTTTGTTTGCACCTTTATTTAAGATCAAGGAAATTATCCAGGGCAAGAGTTTGAGTTGAGTTATTTGAGAGTTAAGTCCCTGGGGGTGGATTCATGAGGCCCTCCTAAGATAAGATGTGACCTATGTATTGCTGGAAAACAAAAGCCCATTGTTAAGAAACAATATACTTAGGATTCATCTGACTTATGACAGCTTTGTGAATCCTGCCCCTGACTTCTGACATACTGGTGAATAGAGTTATAGCCCTACATGAAATCACTGCTCATTTGTGGCCTATAGCAGGTTACAGGTTTTTCTTATATGAATGGGACAAAGAAAGAATCAATGGTTGTGTGACAGGTTTCACCCTGAAAACGAAGCTAAACACAATTTGACAATGGGTTATTTTTGTCTTAACTCCAATGTGAACTCAACTTAGACTGAACTTCAACTACTGCTGCTTGATTGCCTGGCCTCTTTCACTTGCACCTTAAGATCTCTCACTTGTAAATTAGGCAATTAAGTGCTTAATTAGGACAACTGTTTTAAAAAGACAAAATGCAATAAGTGAGAAAATAAAAAAAGCAAAAATGTACAGGATATGGAACAGTTTTGGATTAATTAACAAGTTGTGTTCCTAATTTACCTTGAGCCAAAATTCTGAACTTCCATAATCATGTCCAGGTAGCATCACAGCTACAGGTATATGATGCAACTTTTTTACAAGGTAATTGTGAGGAATTAAAATTTAACTTGACAGCAAATTTTAGTGCAGTGTAATCAAACAGACATTTTTTGAAGCCTCAGGTGCAGCATTCCTTTAATCAGTTAAAACTGATTAATAAGCATTCTAGCCTTCTTGAGTCACCTCGCAAGCTGAGCCCTCTCTCTTTTCTTCTGCAGTTTAAGTAAGGCTCTGCTAACAGGGTGCCTTCTTGTTTACATACCAGTAGTAGAAACCAGTTGAGAAACAAGAAATCATTTGGTAATGTTTCTGTTGACCAGTTGATAATGTGGTTATATGCTTTTGCAAGTTCATAGCTTTTTAATGTTTTCTTGTTTAGAAGAGAGAGAGAGAGGTAGCAGCTGTTTTTGTCGCCTTATCTAGCCATGAAAATGATATGTTTAATTACCAACTACTAGTGATGAAGAAACTGAGGGTGA
This sequence comes from Siderastrea siderea, assembly GCA_964030785.1. NCBI lineage: Eukaryota > Metazoa > Cnidaria > Anthozoa > Scleractinia > Rhizangiidae > Siderastrea > Siderastrea siderea. The sequence goes on along the minus strand of OZ034968.1, from coordinate 30,817,045 downwards.
CTCTCATAGCAGGCTTTCCTGCCTTAAGAGGGGAACTCTCTTTACTGAAAGGTCATTTGATGATCAGCTTTGTGAAGCTGTTATAGTGAAACCTCAGAGGTAATTTTTTAAATGTCCTCAAGTTAAAGTAAAAATAATGGTATTTGTTATAAAACAGCCATGGTTTAAACTTTGCTCAATTCAACAGGTTTGAATTATTGCAGATCTCTTGTGTGACACATTTTCTTCACTGATTTAATTTAGATCAAAGACTTACTTAGAATGTAGCTGGATAATTACTGCTAGGTAATATAAAGTTAGCAGCACAATTATTATATAAGAAATAGGCACAGCAACAAATATTAAAGTAACTGATGTACATTATTTTATCCAATAAAAAGCTTTGAAAGTAGGCAAAAATGACTTAAAACAAGTAGTAAACTTCCAGTCTTTGAGTCTCTTTTAGCCTTAAGCCATAGAATGGCTGGCCATGATATATGATATATGCTGCTTTTACATAATATAACCTTCAATCAGTTCACTCAACCGAGTAATGTGTAAGATTTCATGTATGATTAAATTTCATGGAATACATAATTTTGAACAAGTTTCTTTTTCAAGACAATTCCAGTTTTACAACAAGCAAATCTTAAAATTATATGTGCATTGCTTTCAAGAGTCAATACTAACTAAAGGCAACACCTACACTATCTATTGCCTCTAATATTATTGGGATGTAAACTTAACAAATTGTTAACCTAATCCAAAGACCATCAGAATGATTGTCAACAAGAAGCCTTCAAGACAAGCAGGACTCCTGGGATTATATATTTGAGGGGAGATTAGACTGACCATGGCCAGTAGATTAGTTTAAGGATGTTGCCTCCTAATACAGAGATATTTTTGCAAAGGTTATGACTATGGGGAAAAAGTAGATCTTAGCAAGGGTTATTGGAATCGAAAAAGAAAAATGTGGGTATAACCATGCATTTTTCAGAGATAATTAAGCAACCATAGTTCTAAAAAAGTGTTAAAATACAAAGATTGTATGGCAATTTCTTTCCAATTTTAAGCTCAATCTCTGAAAAATGTGTGGTTACCCCCAATTTTCTTTTTGAATTCTGATAGCCCTTGCTAAGATCTGCTTTTTCCACAAAGTCTTAAACTGTACAAAAATATTGTGTATTAGTGGGCAAATTCCTTAAGAAACCTGAATATCCCAAGATGAACAGAACGTATGCATAGTAACAAAAGGAGGCACTGTCCTCATAAAGTAGAAGCAGTTGGCAAGCAAGAATAGTCTCTAATAAGTGGATGTATGACAATCTTTCCAAGCCACTGGCCTTTTTACTAGCTTCTCACTTTCATTTTTACAAAACTAGTGCAACATTATTTATTCCATGAAATTCGATCATGCACAAGCTTACATATGACTCAGTTGAGTGGAATAACTGAAGGTCATGCTGCAAAAGCAGCCATACTACCATGATTTTGGGACAAAAACTGAAAACACTCCAAACTTGCCCCATATTTGCATGCACTGCACATTTTGTGTTCTCAATAACATGGTCTGTTTTCAAGCTTAACCTGAAGGCAAAATTTGACAACAATCTCGCTGTAGCAATGGCTAATTAAAAGTTTTTTACTAGCTCTTTGCGTCGGAAGTGAAATTTTAAGAAAGTTAACCTCCTGATTAAAAAAAACCACATGGACAATGTTTTAATGTACAAAACCTGCAAATATGCATGCAACACCTGGACCAGTAAGGATTTTTATAACTTTTCCTTGCTGAAATTGCAACAAACACCCCGCTTCAATCCTGTTACTCTCTGAAATACTCGCTTGTATAGGGAAGTTCTGCCCAAGAAGGGTGCCTTTTTGCACTTCTAGTATTCTGTAGGAAAGAGTCCAGGAAAATTTGTTGTTTTAGTAGTCTGAAGGGTCACCAAAATACATGTTAGACTAAAAGGAATAGCTGCTAAATCTGAGTACTAAAAGGGTTGCAAAAGGGTTGTGGCTTTGCCAGCCAGGATGAGGTCCTGTTAGGATAAATTCCGATAAGCGACATGGCCTTGAAACAGCAACATAAGACAGATGAAATGGCGACAAACGACACAAAGACGAATTGAACCTGCGACAGCGACGAAGACAATCGCAAATACAATAGTAAAATACCGACAGGGACATGGCTTCCTCCTCAATACGCAAAACGAAGGGTTTTGAAGTTCAGACTAGCGACATTCGTAGCCCCCCTAAAAGGGCCTCCAGGATGATATACTGTTTTTAGCTATTTTTAAAAAAAGTTTAAGTTTTGTTCTAGATAAATGAGGGGCACTGTACCATTTTGTTTAACAGTAGTGCAATAAAGGGTGAGGGTTTGAACCTCAGGGCAGAGCCTTCCTGTACAAAACTTTATTAAGTACCCCTCAACTTAACCCCGTCCCCCCTCCCCGGCACTCCAGATCACGCAAGGTGTTGTTACAGTGTTCTCCTTATCAGGCAGTAACCGGTAAAATTTACCGCTTGTAGCACCGCTTGTTACCGGTTAGCCGGAACCAGATAAAGGCCTGGATTAGAAACATCCAACAGTTTGGGATCGTGAAAGATTTATTATCGGATTGAATTATGAAAAGATTTATGTCCGTCGTACTGCGTACCTAGCCTGCGCCACAGACGGAATATGACCGTTAGATTACGTCTGCGACGCAGGCTACTGCGTGCCACGTAAGTCTAGTTTTAGTGACTTTTCTCATTGTCCATGCGTTGGAACAATATTAGACGTAGTCTTGTCAGCTCGACATTTCTAAGTTCGTTAGATAATAGTCTCATCTTCTCTACGTTTCTCCGCACGTTTCTACCTCAGTAAGATGTTAGTCGTATCTTTTTAACGTTTCTCCGTATGCCAGTACATTCCTACGGTATTAGTCTTCTGGACATTTTCCATGCGATAGTGTGTTCGCCAGTGGTGTAAGGCGCGGTCTTATCTTCTCGATTGTCGACATTTCTCTGTACGTTAAAGCATTCGAAAAATACTATTGTTGTCTTCTCAACGTTTGTCCGTGTGCTGGTGTATTCGTAATTTAGATGTTGTTAGCTGTATCTCCTTAACATTTCTCCGTACGTTAGCATTGTCGTGAGATACTAGTTTTATCTTCTTGACGTCTCTATCCGTACGTTGGTTTGTTCAGGTTTGTTCGTAAGGTACTCTTAGTATTGTCTTCTCCTCGAAGTTCTTCATTTGTGCCTTTGTAAGGAGTATGTCTCATCTTCTAGGCCTTTTTCGGCACGTTTTTTAGGCTCCTGTAAGCTTTTTCTTCTTGACGTTTATCTGCACGTTAATACGTTCCACGTGACAGGAATTACAACGTCAACCGTTTTAAAGGGTTTTCGAGACGTGTGTTAGCCTAGTGTCATGCCAGCAATATTCCGGGTCTCATGACGACAATACCACACCAGGGTAGAAAAAGATTTTCAACAGAGCTGCTTTACCGGTCTAAAAAACTGACTTACCTTTTACCCTGAAAACTAGGGAGAACACTGTTGTTATGGTTTCTGAAACAAACTTTCTCATCAAACAAGAAGCCTTTTTCACTCTCCTTTTTACATGACTTCTCCGCTTGCAGGATATGACAGTAGTACGGAGCAAATCAGTGTATGCTCTAGCTCATATCCAGGGGCTGCCTTTCTAGTAATAAGGAAGTACCACATAACTACCACAGGTTGTAATGATAAATTACTACAAAACAGCTCTAATAGTTCATCAGTCTGTTCTGTCAGTAGCTGTCAGTGACCCACCAATTATACCTTGGGCATTAGTGGGTGTTTTGTTCACGTTGTAATTTGGGAGGTTTCAGGCATTAATCCCCAGGCTGCAATTTATGGCCTTTTATTAGGGATATCTGCGCCAAAGATCTTTGGCGTGGGTTTCAGTTTTTGGCGTGGGATTAACAGGGAATGCATCTATATTTATTAGGATTAATCCATCCCAGCATTTGATGGCCTTAATTTCTTTTGGTGATAAGTTTTTGGAAATATAGTGGAGGTATTTGATTGTCAGAAGATGGAGATGACAGATTTACAGAACAAATATTCACAACACAAATACTGAGAAGAAAAGTTGTCCCCCAAAATGCTTCTATCAAAGTGTGTGCAGGAGAGGATGATGTGTCAAAAACAGTGTACAACAGCAAGTCCTGCCAAATCACTGCAAAGGCAAACTATTAATTCCCAACTCCTCTCCATTTCAACGAATAGCTCTTTATTAAAGTAAAAGAAAATCTAAGAAGAATTTCAGCTTTCAAGGTACTCTTACCTTGTCCATCAAATGAAAGCAGAGACAAAGTTGCGTGATGCTGTGCTTGAGCAGGCTAAACCTTGCGTGACAGAAAGCAACAGCTTTGTATTCCAAATTATCACTATCTGCTTCAATAAAAATTGTACCACTCGATTTAAAAGGCGTCTCTTACGAGGAAATCATGTCAACCAGAAACTTACAATGTGAATTTCTGATCAGAAAGAACCAAACTGCAATAAGGCGATGATCTCTCGTGACTAGTAATGCCTTGCGCGCTGTGAGGTGTAATGTCACATGTTCATCGATGCTCATTACAGTTGAGCAATATCCATTTCAAGATGGCGGCTGGTAGGTTACAACGTGTCGCTTCTCACGATCATTGCGTTTTCCTCGTTTCTCACTTCAATTTCTTTTTCAGTTAAGAGCCAGTATACCTCCCTTGTAAAGAATCTTCCCCTCAAGTGCGGAGAATGCTGTTATTTTGACATCTCTAGCTTAAACGAGGAGCGATATGGTAGGTAGCTATAGGGTAATGTATGGGCAGAGTAGAGAGAGAATTTTTGTACTACAAACTTCGTTACAATAAGCCGTTAGAGTGTTGAAAGGCCACGGTTCATCACTGATCTATTTTTGTTATGGTCGTTTTAAAGGTTTCAAAATTTTTCCATTAATTCAAAGTTCATTGTCGTGTTGTGGCGACGTGAGTCAGTAAAATCAGGCTAATTTATGCGAGATTTTGTACTATGCCCCCTCATAATTTATTTGCTTTCTCTGACTGTTGGAAAAAATCCATGGATCTATCTGGTCGTATTTTCTACTTATTTATTGACTTATTTATTGGTCTGGAAAGGATAAACACTTTAACTTACTATTTTTCCCTTAGTTGTCTCTGTGGTGTTTCATGTCTTTGCATGCCACATGTGTCTTGTGATAATCATCTGTGATATTGGTCTTGATCTTGATATGATTCTTTGTTTGGAGAGTTTTATGGATATTTCCTTAACAGCTTTTTAACAAACAACAGACACAATATACAATTATACATGTTTGTAAGGGTAGACTATCCCACAGTAACATTTTTTGGCCAGAGAGTAGATGATTGCTGATCCACAGGCCATTTCCCTGGCTATGACATTGTCGAGGACTGGCTATTTTTTGTCTTGACCTGCAAATTTGTGTCGTGCATGTTTTTCAATGATCTCTTTTCTCGTTTAATTTTTACGTTAAGACGGATTCCACTCAACATGCGAGCAATAGGTGCAAAAAAAATTATTCACTAAAACTACTCATAGCACGGTAACATTCTGAATACTATTTGAAACATCTCACTTTAAATTGCTTCTCCAAGTGACCCGGCAAATAAATTCTCAGGCATTCTAGGGAGAATTAATGTCAAATCTGGTATAAATATGCTAAAAATGGGCCCCATTTTGTTCTGAACTGACAGGAAGCGTCTTTTCAATTAAAATATGGATAACTTCAAATTCAATTTTCTCTCACGGGGTCAGCGTGGGAGCTTAAGTATTGATAATCTCGTCTTTTTTTATTCAAAATGTTACCATGCTATGAGTATTTTTTGGTAGTTTTATTTTTGCACTTATTGGACCTGTTTCTCAAATATTCCTCAAGAGGTACCAGTCCTTATTATTGTAGTGAAAACTGAAAACTACCTTGACTGAGGGTGTTGAAGGTTCTTCACAGGGTGTGGTAGAGTGGGGTACAGATTGTGTAGCAGTATTATTTTATGTTTATTTAACATAATGAATTATATGTTGTGGTTCAAATTTTTCTTTGGTTTGAAAATTTTCAAACCAGCTTTATTTTTATTTTCCTATGTCTTAGATTATGGTAATGAATCTGAGACAAAGGAAAATAAAAATTAAACTGGTTAGAAAATTTTTTAACCAAAGAAAAATTTGAACCACAACATATATACTGTAGCTAGCCCTTGTTAATCAGTGATTGTACATATGAGTATTGGCTACAAAGTGTCTGTATTTGAACCCACTTTCTTTAGGTCGACTGCCATTCTCAATCAGGGTACTGCTGGAGTCTGCTGTCCGTAACTGTGATGGATTTCAAGTGAAGTCCAAGGATGTGGAGAACATATTGGACTGGGAGAACAACCAGAAACAGAATGTCGAAATCCCTTTTATGCCTTCAAGAGTTATCCTCCAGGATTTCACGTAAGTGGGTTGTGTAGATTTAAAAATTAAATTCTTGGGATGTTATTTTAACTATAGATATACATACTTTTAGAATGTTTTACTCTGTATGTATAACTTGTTATGGCATTACTTTATACAGTTTCATTTTTAGTCTTAGTAATTTTTAATTCTTTTTTTATAGTTGATGCGCTATAAGTTTTTATGATATTCTTTTTAATTCCGTTATTGTAATGCACATTTGAAGACTATTGTTGATATAATTTGTGCAATATAAGCTGTATAAATTAAATTAAATCTTACAAGCCAAAATAAGCTTTTACTGGTTGTATTGTCATGTCAGCTGGATCTGATGCTCCAAGGGCTTTTTTGTCTACTTTTGTTTCAAGAGGTGTTCCTGTAAGTAATAATGCAGTATGTTTTTTGCTTGTCTTTTTTAGTGGTGTCCCCGCAGTGGTTGACTTTGCTGCTATGCGAGATGCTGTCAAAAGACTTGGAGGAGATCCAGGCAAAATCAACCCACTTTGCCCTGTAGACCTTGTTATTGACCATTCAGTACAAGTGGATGTGTCAAGGAGGTACTTGAGTTTTGATAAATTTTGATAAAAGTGGCAGAATGCTTTGAAAAATGGTAGTGTTCTCAGATAAAAAGATAGGGTGCAAGTAAACATAACTGGGCAGATTGCCTTGTCATATTTAATGTGGCAGGAACATTGTGAGCTTGGTCTGATAGAGTTCAATTAATGTCCTAACACCAGTAGCTGCCGTTAGGCTATATTCAAGCTTCTTTTTGCCTCTGTAAATGTTAGTCTATTTTCATGTCCTGTTTCTTTAACATGATGTGTTGTGAAGCTTGTCAGAAGTTGATTTGGCTTTGCAGTTAGCATTCCACGTGATAAACTAGCTGTATCTCAAATTCAAAGTTAGAGTAGGTTTATGACCTTTGTTTAAAAAGATTACTTACAAAATTTTTGTGACTTAGCTGGGTAAATTCACATTACCAATTTTACAAATTCTCTCTGAATTTTTAAATGAACTTTGCAACACAGTGTGGTAAAGAATAAAAGAAATGTGAGGTCAGCTGTAACCTTTTCACCTTCTGAAGAACGAATTTATTCTTGTTTGTATGGGCAATGGGCAACACATATTTCATATTTGTTTTGCACTGTACATATGGCACCATGTCTTGTTGCATACAAGTTTCACATTCATACATTTGTGCAATTTTACACCAGTTAAGGCCTTGAAAATTAACCCTTTGTGTAGTCAATGTTCTTTGGAGTATTCTTCACCTTCCATAATGTTCACTAAACACTCCTACCTACACCCATATTCACCAGCTAACTGCTGACTGTTAATTCTTAATATTATAACAGAGTAGAGAACAGAATATGTGGTGTTGTTCTTTCAGTCAGACGCAATCGTTTGACCCTGGGGGCAACTGGCCTAAGAAGGACGATCCATGTCCATTTCACTTGCTGCCCATTGACTGGTGCGATTTCACTGTTTTCTTTTCTTTATAACAAATGTTACCGTATTTATTCGCCTATAAGCCGAGCAATTTTTACACAAAGTCAAGCCAAATTTAGGTAAAATTTAGGCCAGAGAAGGGGGTTCGGCTTATAGCCGAGAGTTTTTACTAAACAAAACTTTCTCCAACATTAGGAAATTGGCATTTATTCATTTATTCACTCAAGGGTTCGCGATGAAGGTAGCTCGAACCGCATCGGGGTCTCATCCACGTTGAAGATTTTCGCGAGTGGATACTGCATTCGCTGTTTGGCTGCTATCATGAAGTGGTGAAACTGCAGGATCTTATTTCCCAAGTCATCGGGCAGGTGCTGAGCCAGAGTTGTCTTCGTTCGGAGGCTTACGGAATGGCGCCGCTTCCAGTTTTGATACCATCCGAGGGAGGCCTTGCTAGTTCCTTCGCTTTCAGACGTAACATTAATCCCCTCACAGCAATACCTAAAACGACACAAGCAATAACATTTAATTCACTGTGGAAAATATAGATCGAGCGAGCCGAATGTAAACTTTGTTTTGACAGCATTGTTTTGACTCCGCAAGATTCCAACCAATCAGAAGTGTTGGTTCCCACGAGTGAGTTGAAATGTAATACTATGCAAACAATGCTCGCAGTCAAAAACTTGCGTGACAAAATCATTTCATTTTGGTTTCATCCCAAAAAAAAATACAGACATGACAAATGAATTCTCACCTTGACTTCTTTGCTCCGTAAACCACTCGAACAACTGTTGATCAAGCTCAGGATATTTTGGGATGTAGCGGTCCATCGTCTTTTGTCTGGCAGACATCTTCAGCTCGTTGAATAGGACTCCTTGGTCACGTCTCCAGAGACGGACCATCGACTCGCTAATGCCGTAATCTCTTGTGATTTCGGAGTTAGCATTTCGATCATGTTTATTAATCAGCAACTTTAGAAGGTATTTCCTTAGAGGTCAGCACTTCGATCGTGTTAATTATTCACTTCAACTTGAATTTGTAAGTTTCCTAGGAAATTTGCGCAATACTTTTTGTTTTATTCTAGTAGATTGCTCAATTTTTGGGCTCTCGGCTTATAGCCGAGAGTTTCCTGAATTTTTTTTGTCAACATTGGGTTAGTCGTTACAAGTTTAGGGTCTCGGCTTATAGGCAAATAAATACGGTAATATCTCTTGTGAGCAGATTTGTCCTGCACCCTGATGTATCTCATGTTTACTAGTCGAGTCCCTGTTAATGGACACCTTGTTTTGACACTTTTCCTAAGTAGACTCTCATTGAAGTCCAGCCACATGTGTGTTACACCTAATATATAAAACCCCCAATTGCATAAAGCTGTTACCCAAGAAGGATCCTCAGTGCACTTAAGCTAAATTGTTAGTCGCCCAGGTTGTGTGTGAAATGTTACATGTAGGTGTCACAGCCAATAACCATGCACATGTTTCGGTTGCTTGGGTGCCCTGCATTCTCAGCTCCTGTTGGGCAACAGCCTTTTTACATAGGTTAGAAAAACCTCTCTTGAGCCAACTCTTATTGTGTCCCCCTTTTGATTTAAAGAGAGATTTGACTGTATATTCTACGATAAAGTGTATTGACAAATTTCATCCAACTTTTGGCAATCATTACCTTGTACCCTTTTCCAAGTTGTTTCTGCTACTGGTGTTTTGGACAGGTTTACTTGTAGTTCTTCTCCAAACGAGAGAAACTTAAAAGTTTATGATGGCGTTATGATCGCAGCCATACATGTATCTTTCTTTTGACCAAGCATTTGTCGTGTAGGTTTCATTGTTGGTTGAATTTGCTAGATTAAAAACAGTTATATTTTATTTTCCAGCTCCACTGCACTTCAGAAGAATCAGGAGATGGAATTCATGAGAAACAAGGAGAGGTTTCTTTTCCTGAAGGTATGTTTAAAACATTATGCAACCACAGGGAGTTTACACCTTACAACCACCTTGCCATTAAGAATACTCCATTGTATTAAGTAGGATGTGAAGTCAGTATAGATGAATTAGAGAAAAAAAAGGTACTGGGACCCCGTTATATATGAGGTGGGTTTTCAATTGAGTATTGTAAAACCACAACCAAATGAATAACTCTGAACGACCACAAGAAACAACCTACTCAGCACTTCAGGCAAATACATCAAACTAGCATTATGCACAGGAAAATGTGTGCGAGCAAGTCACAACTGGTTTTTGTTTTACTTTTGACTGGATTACAAAGTTTTTTAGCTAATCAGAGAGCAGAGTAAAGCAAAACCAAAGAAAATGCAAATTACTACTTTCAACACTAAATTGAAGACTACCCCATAGACTCCTGTTATTGCAGACTTCAACTTATGGTCAGTGTTCCAAGCTCAGTGTTTTTCAAAGTTGCCTTTTGGCAACCTAGAATTATAAAATGGTTACCAGAATTGAATTTGCAGGTGCATGCAATATCTCAAGGCTTAATACCCTGACAGCCAGGGTGAAAGAGGCGGATTATAAAGGAAACAGAGTGTAAATATTTCATGCAAATGTTTATCTCACTTTAAACTTTAGAAGACCATAAACACTAACTAATAAAAACACTACAGCTTGGCGCATGACAGCCGAGCACAGTACAGGTCACCAAATGGGCGACTTTGGCTGCAATTTTAGTCACCAAAATTTTTTCTCGTCACCGTGGCGACCATTTAAATAGTCGCAGCTTGGAGCACTAATGGTTCATGAAGGTGTACAATACATGTACAACAGAAGTTAATTAACCGTTGTTTTCTTTTTTCTCCAGTGGGGCTCAAAAGCATTCAAGAACATGACAATTGTTCCACCTGGCTCTGGCATTGTTCATCAGGTTAATCTTGAGTACCTTGGCCGTGTGGTATTTAATATGGACAAAGTTTTATACCCAGACAGTGTGGTTGGCACAGACTCTCACACAACTATGATCAATGGCCTTGGTATTGTTGGGTGGGGTGAGTTAATCTGTATTGCTATTCATCTCTTTAGGGTTCTTGTTGTGCTGAACAGAGGTTTAGGGTTTACAAGTAGGTGATTGTCTAAGTTAGTGACACACAAAAGAGTTAACTTTTTGTGGCTTTTCTAAATCCCATGTTGTTATCCAGTATTTTATGGATTTGTTTGGTTGTTTGTTCACTTCTCTGTGGAGTGCATACTTATGCTCTGATGGCAAAGTGGATATACATAGGGCATGTCACATAAAATTGTCAATCAAATGGGAAATGTCACCATTTCTTGAAAAGATGGTGGCTCTGAAATCAAAGTCCCATGGTGATATTAATGAGAGGATGAATACAGAACACTTTTGCCGTTTTTGCAGGTGTTGGAGGCATAGAAGCTGAAGCTGTGATGTTGGGTCAGGCTATCAGTATGGTGTTACCTAAAGTTGTTGGATATAAACTGACTGGGCAGGTCAAACCATACATTACATCTACTGATGTTGTGCTCACCATTACAAAGGTAAAAGTGAAATCAATGTCAGTTACTATTGACATCAGTGATCTGCTGGCAGATGCATCCTGTTCCATCCTCTATCAGTAAAGGGACACGTGGACTGTGACATTGCTAGGTTCTGTGTCTTGAGCTTTTATGTGGAGAAATTGGACAATAATTGTCTGATTTCTCAACATAAAAGCTGCATAAAACTGCTTTGTCTTCTTATTAGAAGAAAAAGCAGTGTACTAGTGGTTTTAGACAAAGACAATCTAATTAAATTTTCATTTTGAATAAAGTTATTGGCAAGTTATTGGACATAGAGCAGTAGACCTGCATCATTTGCAATGTTCTCCAGGATTGGCATGGAGCAACAATAGAAAAGAACACAAATGATACACTTAGCCCTAAAGAAAGAAAAGCAGATTATGGACAGAAGTTCCGCAAATACTAATTTTAATGTTTAATTTCCATTTGCAGCACCTTCGTCAAGTTGGTGTGGTTGGTAAATTTGTAGAGTTTTTTGGACCTGGTGTGACTCAACTGTCCATAGCTGACAGAGCCACCATTGCTAACATGTGTCCTGAATATGGTGCAACCATCGGATTCTTCCCAGTTGATGAGAAGAGTTTAATGTACCTCAGACAGACAGGTAATAATACTGTAGTAATAACGCACTTTAAAACTAATAATTATTGTCAGTTTGCTAGTGCAGAAATAGTCAGTTGTTTTTGTGCAGTATGTAGAGAGTGTGAAATACTGATCTCTAAATGGAGAGGCATCATCGCAAAAGATGTTTTGATTCTTCCTTCTCTTACAAACTGGTAACTGATATGCTGTATGGCAAAAACTGAGAAGGTTTCCCAAAAAATATATAAAAAGTTTAGATGCAGCTGGTTGGGCTCCCTATGGCTAACATGCCATGCAATGTGGAGGTTATTGCCTGCAGCATTGGTGTTCAGATATTGCTGTTAGATACTTATCTTGATTTCAACTCCTGGAGATTTGCTCTACTGCAATGTTTAAACTGTGCAGGTAACATACATGGGTAAATAATAGAACTTTGATATCTTCTTGTCAGGCCGCAGTGATGAGACAATTGAATGTGTTGAGGCTTACATGAAAGCTACAAAAATGTTCCGTGACTATGCCAACCCAAGTAATGATCCAGTGTTTTCAGAGGTGAGGTCCTATTGAGTTCATAGCTGGTCAGTTAACTTGCCCACCTTACTCCATTGTGTCTTAATAACTATGTATGTATTGTACCAGTCCCAAAGCCTGGTTTTCAATATCCAATCAAGCAAATGCCCAAACTGTTATATACTAACACTGAGAAATCCAAGCACACAGATGTACTCTTTTGCTAGTGCTTGCACTTGTGAAACCCACGTTTAAGAAATACATGCAAATAATTCCTGTAATGATACCCTCTCCCACCTTTCCCCCAAGATAGTAACCCTCCCAAGTTATCATCAGGGCCTTTCAAAGTGTATTTTAATAGTTGTCGACTTGTGCCTCTCAGCTAATTATTAGAAGTGAAACTAAATCCAGTCACCTTCTCACACTGGTTGCTGCACACATGTGCCATATTTTCTAATTAAGCACTCACCTTCAGTGATGTTCCCGCCCTGGAAAAAGCACCCCTTGGTGTCATGAAAACTGAAATAACCACACACTGCTCACCTATGAAGAGACTAAAGATTAAAATATATCCAGATGTTGGTTAGAGAGAAAACAGTGTGCTTCTTCAAGTTCTAATTAGTTCATAATAATTTATTGTTTTCTTTCTATTTGTTGTAATTGCCCAAAGTGATTACCTTGGCCTTGGTTTTGCTGTACTTGGCTGAAAATTGTTCTGATGACTTATTTTCTGTAGATTGTAGAGCTGGATTTGTCGACTGTGACTCCATCATTATCAGGACCCAAGAGACCTCACGACAGGGTTGCATTGTCTGACATGAAGCAGGACTTTACAGATTGCCTGAACAACAAGGTTGGATTTAAAGGTTTTGGCATCCCAGCTGAAAAGCAGCCTGTTAAAGTCCCTTTCACTTTTGAAGGAGAGGAGTTCAAGTTGTCACATGGTAAGAATTTCCTGTAATTTAGGACTGTAGCAGAATTAAGAGAAGTTAAAGTCTTGTATGACACAGAACCAGGTAGACCTCAAATTCAAAAATGTGTTTTAATTAATGGTTCACTTAAGAATCAGATATGAATGATTAAGGTCACACAGGTTACCCCAACATTCGTACATGGTCACATTTCTGAGTGTCCATTCAAGTTTGAATCTCATAAATCTCAGTTAACAGCAAATAAAAATAAATAAATAAACAAATAAATAAATAAATAAATAAATAAATAAATAAATAAGCCCACCTGCTCATCACTGTGTTTTCCTGTGAATAAATTTGGTCCTTTTGCTATTCACAGAGATTTGTGACATTCAGGAATGTGACCATTTACATTTCTGAATGTTGGGACTTAGCCACATGATCTAATATTGTTTATGTTTAGTGTTAAAGTCAACTGTTAATTGCATCTTTGAATTTGTCCTTTACCTGTTTCGGTAGTAAGGCTCGTGAAAAATCCTGTTTGGTTATTTGGATTTAACTCTCTAAGCCTGAACATTACCACTACTTGTTGTGATCACTAAGGATGAGATGTCTTGTTATTTAGACAAATTCTCCTTACTAGTTCCATACAAAATGTATGGAGAATAGTAAGGAGAATATGCATTTTTATATCAGGGCTTAAAGGGTTAACTGTGAAGCAAGTACCTTGCCTAGTGGGTAATATAATGCCTGTTTATTGTTACTTTTTCTTGTAATTAAAGGTTCTGTAGTAATAGCTGCCATCACAAGTTGTACAAACACTAGTAATCCATCAGTTATGCTGGGAGCTGGACTACTGGCCAAGAAAGCAGTGGAACTTGGCCTGGAAGTCAAATCTTATATCAAGACAAGCTTATCTCCAGGATCAGGTGTGGTGACATACTATCTGCAAGAAAGTGGAGTCATACCAAGTCTGGAAAAACTAGGGTAAGATTAGACAAATGGAATCAATGTGAGAGTTAATATTTTTCAGTTCTGAATGTTCAGCTGTGCATTGTAGCAGCCATCCTCTTTTCCTGTTGTCTCACAATACATCAAGTCAGCAGTTCATGAACTTGAAGGCGGCAATGCAGATGCTGAAGAACAGCTTCGACAAGGAGCTGTTGTCAATTCATTGGACAACTTGCTTTGCTTGGAGCTTTTTATCATCTCTCAAACTTGAGTTGTTTATCCCGGTAACTTTCCTCCACACTTCAAGTGTAATCTAGATTAGAGAAGGAGATTATTATTCAGCTTATATCTGTCTGCCGAGTTCACACAGACTCGAAGGTTTAACCTGACGAATGTAAGAATAAGAGTTCAACTGAGATAAGACCTTTTGAAATGGTGCTGGAAGTTACTGGTAGTCATTAGATTTCACCCAAGTGGCACTTAACATGGGGTCCTCAGTGATACAGTGAAGATTACATACACGTACATACAAGAACAATAATAACAAAGGAAACAAGGTGTAGGTCAAATTAATAATAAATATTATGTATGGGTTAGGAAATATAAAATTAAATTACCCTAAAATGTTTATTAAATGATTAACGATGAAGCTCTCTTTAACTCAAGATAATTTCACAATACAGTGGACCCTCTGTATCCCAAAAATTGTTCAACATAACGAGAGGAAGTATGTTAGCCTGAAGAAACAGGTTCCGTCCACTGTAATACATTTAGACTATGTAATCAGAATATATTGTTAAAATTCTGTGTTCTGAAACTGAATACGCTACATTGGTGGGGTATTTGTCTGCGGGAAAATGCGATAAACTGTTTTTTTTTTCATTTGCAGGTTTAATATTGTAGGCTATGGCTGTATGACGTGCATAGGAAACTCTGGCCCTTTGTCTGAACCAGTATCAGAAGCCATAGAAAAGGTACAAAGTAATTTCCCAATCATCCAATTGCATTCAAACTTGTATCTTGGCAGTATTATGATTATTACAGCCTTGAGGTCCTGTTAACCAAGGCAATTTTTCTTGCAACTTGGCAATACAATGCCATTATCAGACAAGTTGCAGACAAACTTGCTTGTGTAATACCTTCTGTTTGCAATAAAAAAATTGCTTTGCGAGTTGCGGTTAAAGTAGTCTGTCTTTTACTTTTTGCAACGTTGCAAGATAAGTTGCCCCTTGTAACCTGTCTTCTGCAACTTGTCTCCCAATGCTCTCTTCATCTTTGCATGGCAAGGTGTGGGAAAAATTGTATTGTGTAACAGCTCCTTTATTCTGTGCACCCTCCAGCACAGAGAGAATTTTAAGGTAAGGTAAGGATCATGATTGGTCAGATCATGTGTTGGTGAGATAAATGTAAATGTTTAAATTATTTTTTTTACAGGGTGACCTTGTTGCTGTGGGTGTGTTATCTGGAAACAGAAATTTTGAAGGACGCATCCATCCTCTGACGAGAGCAAACTACCTTGCCTCCCCTCCCTTAGTGATTGCTTATGCCATTGCAGGCACAGTTCTTATAGACTTTGAGAAGGAACCATTAGGTAATGTTTTATTATTGAATAACTTAACCCAGAGATTGCTATTAATCTTCTTGTATACAGAAAATCTCATATGAGAGTGTCCATGGTTGATTGTATCTGTGTGTAATGTCTCTTGAGTTGACCAGTTGTTATCTGGGAAAAACAGTGAACAAGCTGGACACTATTTTTAGCATTGCATTAAAACTTCCTTCAAATGCGCAAGTCGATGATGATCGGATCTTTTTATCAACTTAGTGTTAAAGATGGTGTGTCCTAGTGCAGAAGTATTTTTGCAAAGGTTATGAAAAAATCTTAAATCTTAGCAAGGGTTATTGGAATCTAAAAAGAAAAATGTGGGTAACCACGCATTTTTCAGAGATAAGAAACCAACCATAATTCTAAAAAAGCGCCAAAAGACAAGGAATGTATGGCAATTTCTTTCCAAATTTAAGCTTAATTATCTCTGAAAAATGCTTGGTTACCCCCAATTTTCTTTTTGGATTCTGATAGCCTTTGCTGAGCACTACTTTTGCCACATAGTCATAAACCGTGCAAAGATACCTTTGTATCAGTAGGCAAATTCCTTAAGAAACGTTAATATTGCGGACCAGACCTGAGATGCACAGAACACATGCGCAGCGACAAAAGGAGGTGCCGTCCTTAAATGGCTCTTTCTTAGACTTCCGATCACAAAGTAACGTAAAAACACCAACGTAAAATGTACCAAAATGTTCACAAGTTGCCTACCAACTGTAGTTTCTGAAATGATAAGAAACAACTTATTAAGTAGTTAAAACCAACAACTATCTTTTACAACATTATTTTAGTTTGCTGATTCTGTTTGCTGTATTTGTTGCTTATTGCAGGTATTTCCAAGGATGGAAAAGAGGTTTTCCTAAGGGACATCTGGCCAACAAGAGAGGAACTCCAGGTTTGGGATTGATTTTGTATTCATTCAATATTTTATTCAGTTTTATTGTCTGATGGACACTACACTGTAGCAGCCAAAATGTTGCTTCCCCATTTAGAGGGAAATGATATTGCACTTTGTTAGCATTGGAATGCTTGTTTGTAAGGCGATGTACATGGATTACCACACGTTCATATGTCCATACATGAATTTTACTTAGACTCAGTTTTAAGAGAAGCATGGAAACATTGCTAATTTCTTCGAGATAACTTAATTAAACAATATTACAGAATAAATTAAAAGCCCCACGAGCCCAGGTCAAAGGTCAAAGGTCAAAGGTTTCAAATCCTGCTGTTTTATAACTTGTCAATTTACTATCAAAGCTACTTACGAACAAGTGAGTGAAACTACAGCTTAGATTGAGACCACAGGCAAGAAGGGAGTTGAGCATTATTGCTTATTCTGCTCGCTATGTTTCTTGGATGTGCATCTTGTATTGCATGGGCACAATGAAATTAGGGCTCTTATTTGGCAATTGTTTTCGCCCCCAATAGAAAATCTTGAGAAATACGGCTAATTAAGTGCTGGCAAGAATAAATGACGCATATGTGTGTAGCTAGGACACAGAAGGTTAACTTCGCCTTTAATATGTTATGTTCTTTTTTTACGATTTGTGCGCACAGTGAATGTGTATCCAGGTCATCACTGTATTGAAATGTGTTGTTGTTTATCTACAGGTGGTGGAGAGGCAGTTTGTTATTCCTGTGATGTTCAAAGAAGTCTACGCCAAAGTGACGGTAAGAAATATCAGACTTTGGTAACATAAAGTTTGACTTCAAGCATCAATAAGTAATGTTATGTTTTGGACAGTCAAAGTTATGTGCAATTGTTTTTAGACTGGTAATCCCCGTTGGAACTCACTCGAGGCGCCAGATAGTATGCTGTATCCGTGGGATGTCAAATCAACTTACATAAAGCATCCACCATTCTTTGAAACAATGGTGAGTATGTATGGAATGTGGAAAGTATCTTTCTACTCAAAAATGAACGGAGAATGTTTTTTTTTTAAATGTATTTTTTGTACTAGGACATCTGGTTTACCTAAGCCACGTTTAAATAGAGCCCTTTTTCAACTAAACTTAAACAATAGGATAACAACATGTATACCAGCATAAGAAAAAACACACTTTAAAGTCGCCTCCGGTGAGGCATGAGACAACTATGCGAATCATAAAGTATAGAAATAAATGGAAATACATGTAATAGTGCCTTAGATCGAACTTACGCGTGGAATGGCGTTTGATTGTACGCTTGGACTCGCAGATCTTCTGAATGTAATTTTGTTGAGGTATAAAAAAGCATAACACTTTCATGGATGCATCCTCTATAGCCTTCATTACTCCTTAAAGAAATCATCGATAAAAAACGAAACGTCCGAGCAAATTAACCATCCAAAAATTAAAATATCCAAATGTTTTGTTAGAGGATTTTTGTATCCTTGAACATCGCAACAATAGAGCAAGTGAAACTAAGCTTAACCCTTAAATCCCTTATAACCACACACATATTCTCCTCACTGTTCTCTATTTATTTCTTATGTTACTAGTTGGGAGAATTTGATTAAACATCATGTCTGGTGATCATTTCCTTTATTCTCGTGGCCAGTGTGTTTGATCAACTAGTGATATTGTAAGGAGAAATTAGATGCTGGTCACTCTCGAGGCTTAAAGGGTTAACAACCTCCTTGCATTCTTATTTATCTGCTAAAGGAACTATTTATGTCTGTGCTTCCCTTCGGCTTCGTTTGAACGGTTTGCACATCTTTCAACGTTACTGAATGCAACATGATGTTGGGTGAGGTGGCCAAACGAATTCGACATTGTTGTTCACATCCGGAAAGTTTAGTTATTAAGAAATTGCATCGTCACAAGCAAATGAGAAGACACCTCAGAGGAAAAGCGACATACGTGTAGGAAGGGTGTTCTATCGTAGTACTAGGGTTTGTTTTTGGCAGGTTGTAAAACAGAGGAAAAAGAACAGTGAGAAAATGCGTTACGGGTTGGTAACTGATGTGTCTGCCTCAATGTGTTTTCACAGGCTAAGGAATTGCCTTCACGTGAGAGCATAAGAGATGCCGCTGTACTGTTGAACTTGGGAGACTCTGTAACCACAGACCATATATCCCCAGCAGGAAGCATTGCACGCAACAGTCCTGCTGCACGTTATCTAGGTGGAAGAGGGTAGGGATGAGTTATTTATTTGTCAGTAAATCAGTGGAAACTAACTTTTGGTGCTGCATCATTAAGCTATCGCCATCGTGCCTTCTCTGAGCTTTTCTTTTAGTGTGGTGCTTTTCAAACTATATTGATACTACACAAGTCCAAAATACTTCAACTTTTGTTTCATAATGACAATTCTGAGTTTCAACTTTTGTTCCAGAATGTTATTTCTAAGTTTCAACTTTTGTTTCAGAATGGCATTTCTGAGTTTCAACTTTTGTTTCAGAATGGCATTTCTGAAGTTTCAACTTTTGTTTCAGAATGACCTTTTTGAGTTTCAACTTTTGTTTCAGAATGACATTTGTGTCTCTTCATTTGATTTTCATTTTCTTCAAAATCAATTTATTGTTTAAACGGTTTTCCTTTAGCTGAAGTTAAGGGCTAATCACTGATCACACACTCAAAAGATGAAATACAACTCTTTCAGTGATAACAGTAATGCTCAGAATGTGTCAGTGCAGGCAATTCTTAAAACCCATCGCATTCAAAAAGGTGAATTACCGCTGACATTGATTATCTTACTGCAGGCTTGCTCCTCGTGAGTTCAACTCTTATGGTTCTCGCCGTGGAAACGATGCTGTTATGGCGCGCGGCACGTTTGCTAACATAAGACTGGTGAACAAGTTTATAGGAAAAGCTGCTCCTAAAACCATCCACGTTCCATCTGGGGATACGGTATGTTGGATCAGTTGTTTTGATTATGATATTATGGTCTGTTTTTTCACTTTGGTGGTTCCCAGGCTCACAGTCTCTCACATGGAGCCTATGGCTACTTTCCATTGAACCAAAAATTCCGTAAAGAGGGTAGCAAATTAAATGGATTAGTTCGGTTCGATCGTAAAACTTCCGTGGTTCTCCAGGGTTTTTGGACTTGACTTTTTGGCAAAGTGCAAAATGCTTCACCAGTTTTTTTGTGTTCCTCGCTCAATTGTTTGTTGTCGCTGTTTTGGACTCTATTAATGCGGGTTTTTTTGTGTTTTCCTCATTTGCTTATCATCTTTTGTAGATGGATGTGTTTGATGCATCTGAGCGTTATCGTCAAGAGGGACGCAAACTTATTATCCTGGCCGGCAAGGATTATGGGTCGGGATCATCACGTGACTGGGCGGCTAAGGGACCTTGGATGCAGGTATGTTGCGTTACTTTCTACTAGTTATTCTATAAAGGGTAATAATATATTACTATTCTAAACCGTTTTCTATCAGTTACGGCCTTCATTTTTTTTCAAGTATTTAGCTTCCAAATTGGTAATTTAGTTTTTTGAGAAAATAATAATAATAATAGTATGACTTTATTTAATGAGGGTAACATAATTTACTGGTTGCCCAGTAGTTTACACTATGGCCCTCCCTAATTTTACATAAAATAGAAAAAAGAAAAAAATATATGACACGATTAAAACCGGAACCTAATTAACTACAGACTATTTTTTAATGACTTATAATAAAAATTTGAACTTTATACTAATATGATCTAAAAATGGCTGATAATTTCAAAGTGTTCTAATGTAGTATTAGAACCGCAACAAGCTTTAACATTTATTTTATCTTTGTTGTTCTCAGGGTGTCAAGGCCGTGATAGCGGAGAGCTTTGAACGAATTCACCGCAGTAATCTTGTTGGAATGGGTATCATGCCCCTCGAGTATCTTCCCGGACAAAACGCAGAGAGCCTGGGACTCACTGGAAAAGAAAGCTACATCATTGAGGTTCTGGAAGATTTGAAAACCGGCCAAACACTGCATGTTAAGGTAGGCGACCAAAGCGTAGAAGTTCCATTCCTTTGCTAGCAGACACTCAGGATCACCATAACCTTTACATAAAATGTAGACCCTTGATCAGTTGAAACTCTCCTTGGAAATGTAAAATGAATTTGCTCCAAAGCGACAGCGACAGTATCATAGAACGGAATCGCGATTTGCAAGTGAATACGGCGAGTAGTAGGGAAATTGAAACGAAATGATCAATATTAAACAATGTTGTGTAATTTCTGATAACCGAAGAAGACAGCAGCAGAGATGGCGTTGTTTGCTTTAAAGGCAACGTTTGAGTAACAGAGCCATGAATACAGAATGGATTTCAAATTTATCCTCTCCATTCTCCATTTTACCTCGTTTTTGCGTCTCTCATTCAAAATTTGCCGTTGGGTGAACCAATGCGCAAGCGACTTTGGCTAAAATAGATATCGGTCGGAAAATTATCTTATTAGAAAGACTGCGTTATTATGTTTAAGTGATTGTTTTTTTTTTGTCTTTTTATTTGTTTTTAGTTAAGTGATGGCCGCTCGTTCAATGTTAAAGTTCGTTTCGACACAGATGTGGAACTTATGTACTTCAAACATGGCGGCATCCTGAACTTCATGATCAGGAGCATAATTCAAGGCGAGGACCACTGAAACAGCTGTTATCCCAGAATATGCGCAAACATTGGACACCAGAGAGGACAATGACCTAAATAAACGAAGAGTCAAAAGCTAAACGTTTAATTTACCAGACCCCTGGCATGGGTCAAATGCTTAAAAAAATGGGGGAGGGGAGAGACAGAAAGGCATCGGGCAGTTGAACACAAAAGGAGGTGACGTTGGTCGTAATTAATTATTTGCTTGACTGGGTGTCAGCAGGGAAACGAGGCTAACGAGACCGCTTTTCTGCAGGCTGAGCTCTAGTAGCAGCAATTGCTTTTCTCAAAGTTTCAATTTTTCAGTACCTGTATATATGATACGAATTTCACCTGACTATTTAAGAAGAATATCAGGAAAGCCATAACTTTTTGAAATGTGAAATCCTATTTTAATCGTGCTTGCGGTGAAAGAGTAAAACTGATCATTTGAGAGGAACCTTAGAAAAAAATTCAAAAAAGTCCATTAAAGGAAAAATTCAAACACAGTTGGGGAAGGTCGCCAGTTGAAAGCTGGGAAGTTAGTAGTCTGTCACCACAAAAACACAGTCCTAACTATTTAACAGTACATGCTCAGACTTGAACTCAAAACTCAAATAAGTTAAGAAATGCTAGAAATAAACACAGTGAATTGACTAACAGCACTTATTCGTTTTGTGTCATTTACCTTGTATTGGTATTTATAGTGGCGTAAAACCGCCTCCACTATATGCAATTTCTCCCTAGTGGCCCTTTTCACGGATGTCTTCTCTCATTTGCATTATAATGTGTATTTGAACGGTCTGTGAGGCAATTTCGGGCAGAACCTCCAAAACTGCCTCACAACCTCGAGTCATACTTCTTTCCGTTTGTATTTGTAGTACTAGCCTGAATTTCAGCCGTCTCCTCTGGTCGCTCACTCCCGAGAGAGACGTCTGAATCAATGAGCCGCTAATGCTGTCCAGTGACGTCACTGCCCAAAAACCAGACAGCGGTGTTAATTGGCTGATTCTCAATTATTCGCATTAATTATTTCATGAATTATTCTAAGTGCGCGGAATGTTTACAAAATGGCGGTTGCGGGGATTTCACTTAGTGCGAAGGCTTTCAAAGAAGCAGTATCGAATCTTGGGGTTAACTAAGTTATACTCCGAACGGGTAAACGCTCTCTTTCACTTCCTGTCGAGGGAAAATGTCTTCGTTAATCTTCCGACGAGCTATGGGAAATCTATGATTTTCCAGATTGCACCACTTGTTGCAAGTGAACTCTCTAAATCGTGTACACAATTAATTTGAAGCACACTGTATCATTGTTATTTCTCTCTTGGTTGCTCTCATGAATGACCAAGTGGGATGTAGAAATCCTGTTTTGTGTAGAAAGCCACGTTTTTGCGAAGGCGGCGAAGAGTTTGAAAGCATATGAAGAAAGCGTTTTGCACGATGAAGCGAGGATTGAACGCGATTCGCTTTTTGAGGTAAAGCAGTTCTTATCTGAGTAAACGCTTTTTTAAGCAAAGGGGGTCTCTTCTGAGTCAAATATTACCTAAAAATAATTGTTGTACTTCGTTCTCCGTTCTTTCATTCATGACGAAGATTTGGGGGAAAAATCAACTCGTCACGTGTGTCACGGATGCGTCACTGACGTCCGTCACGGGCACTTGTCCGTCATGCGTTTCACCAACGACCAAAATATTTAACCGGCCGTCGCCATGGCGACCGCCGGTTTAGAAAATGAACACGGCTTTTCGTGAAAGCAAGTTGGCTTAACATACGAAGAAAGTGTTGTAAAGCTTGTGGTACGGGTACTCAAGAGCGGTACTGTCTTAGATAAGACGCATGCGCATATTAGTCTTCTGAATGTTACCTTCCTATGTTTTTGTCTTTTAATTTACAGTATTTGAGATATGAACGGCTAAGTGTTGTTAAGTTTGGGGTTTTTTGTATTTGTCTTGTATAACGCATGCGCAATTGAGTAAAGGAGCTAATAGGATTGAATACGAAATTGGCTGTGTTTCTGATCTAGTTAGTGGTTATGGTGAAAATTTTTTTAGCGCAGGAGTTTTTTTTTTATTGGGATTGACATTTTGAGGGGTGTAAAAATGTGGGAGTCAGAAGGATTTGTGAATGTCGGGAGCATATCACGCTTCTGTCAATGTGATTTGCTTTGAAAGTTGCGTTTTGTATAGGAGCGGTGTAATATTGTGCTGCGTCAGAGAGGCGGTTTCCCTTGGCGTTTTATGGGGGGGGGGGGGGGGGAGTGGTTTGCGAAGTGGATTGTAAGGTTTCTGATTGGCTAACTTGTATTTCGCAGCGGACAAAACGGACAGTTGCGTGGGCCCGGAAGAGGAGGAATTGGTACTAGTATGATGATGCAATATTAGTTGATTGCACCATCAGTACATGATAGTTCTTGTGAACGGAGAGAGATGAGTGTTTATTTGAGGTAAGAAGTTGATACGAAGGGATCGTCATTAATAAGGAGATCAATTAATAAGGCAGGTGTTACGAGTCTTTTTACATTGAAAGAACGAAAATATCTGAATATTATCGACGGATTTGTGTAGTTTGCGTGTGGTGTTCGCTAAAGGCTACGAGCAGTCTCTCTTTCCGTTCAGAGATAGTGAAGGAAAAGAAAAACAAGGGAGTGAGCGCGAAATCGATTGCAGCTCGACAGGCGCTTTAGCTTTCAAAGACGTGGGCGACTTTCGTCCCCGCTCGCTTGTTTACTTTTGCAAGGGGATTCCCAGGTTAGCAAACCGGATTTAAACATCACGTCATGAGATATGCCTTGACGTGCCCCATACTCTGACCATCTGCTCGAGCTCGTGTTTATCAAGCGTTATATTTTGATTCTACTGCTATGTTCACTGTTTGTATTTAAGGTCTAGGCACAACGGTAAATACTTCGTCGTCCTGGTGTGAGCATTCTCAGTTGTGGACGAATTTATATCGACATTCAACGTTTGAGTGAATTTGCGTTTTTCAGCACAAATAAAAGCGATAAGAAAGATAAGCTGAGTCATCAGAGTTTAAACATTACGTCATCCAGTAACGTTATAGTCAAAATATTGTGTCACACAATCACACTTTTCGTCACGCCGGTTCGTATAAATAGAGAATCGCGCTAACATTTGTGAAACCTAGGGGGGGAGGGTCAGAATGGCCGGTTAAAATGCCCAGTGGGCTTTCTTGTTGTGTTTAATTCACTTTTGGCCGTTAAACCACTGCATGCGCTTTACCCGCAGCACTTGACTTTGCAATGGAAACCACTAGTTTAATAGTTGCGATAAAAGACATAACACAGAAGCAAACAAAAGGTGCTTGACCCTTGCCATCGAGCTACAGGCGTGCGTCTATCATCGACTCGAGGGCGGCGAAAGCTGAATATTTCGCGGGAACAGAAATAATTCGCATAAATTAACATTGATTCGCCGTGACGTCATTGGACGGCATTGGTGGCTCATTGATTCAGACGTCTCTCTCGGGAGTGAGCGACCAGAGGAAACGGCTGAAATTCAGGCTATTTGTAGTCAGATTAAAAAAAAAACCCTATAAAAGGGGGTATTGTAAAAGCTGCTTGTTAGGTTGCTTCCAAGTCACTCGCTTTGTTTGTGGTGCAGGGGCTTAAAAGAGACTGGCAACGAGGTCGCTGCTTTGGCAGAATCACGTGACAGCTTTTACGACTGTAAAATCTTTTGTTGACGCGGTGATGGGCAAACGTGTGTTGTTTTAGTGTAAGCTTCTGTTTTATAAGGAAATACCCCGATCAAGGCTTACAAGTTGTAGACAAAGCTTCTTTACTAGAAAGAAAACAAAGAGTGGCGTGCGAGGCAGAAAAAATGACGAGTACCTCCCTCAACCAAAGTATGACCTTGTCCCAATATCTGAACTCCTGGAAAAAGTTACAAATGAGCTAAAGCACGTTTGTGAGCATAACTTTTTCTAGCCTCGTTCTTTCATTTGTAAGTCCCTGTGTAAACACGGCACCCGTCTGTTTTTTTTTTCACTGTAAATGTAGCCATTTCAATTAACGTTGTCGGAAAGACTACGTGACAAGACTGCAAGGTGATATGGGTTTAATATATTTATTAAACTTAGGCCCTACAAAAATTAAATCACACAGGCAAGTGTTTATGGTACTTTCAGCCAACCTGTGGCAGTGACAGCCGTGAAATTACAGCCGATGAAAAGATGTACAGCTACCCATACTAACTTTCGATCTTGTTGCGTAAGCTCGAGGTACTTTAATTAAATAGCTGTACCTTGCATTTGCGGAAACTGAAAAGCCGGCATTAAGTGGTGATATACTCTCTCGAACGAAAATAACACGCAACAACACAGCTCAGTACTGGAGAATATTTAATGTGTATTATCCCTGTCACAAATTACGCAGAAACCTGCCATGTGTCTATGTACAATGTTTTCTCGTGAAACGCTTGTGGATTACGAATGCAAATACCATAATACATTAAGCTACCAATGAACGCAACTTTAACAACAAACCAGAACACCCCAGTTTCATTGGGTATATTATTAGATCCGTTGAGCAGTATGTTGCTGAACTCTATGTAATTGTAAATTGTTGGTACATTCCATTTCTTCATGCTTAATTTAAGCAAGTCGTACTTCCCATGGTAATCAGGAACAACCTGCGAGCAGATAGCTCGCGCGGACTTCACGCAGATTTCACGACTTTCCACTGCAAGGTACTCGCGTCCCGACCTCCTACGGATATCAATCGGGTGTCATCGGAAAGAAATCGTACATTCATGACATGCGCACTGTGGCCTTGGACGATCCTCGGCTCCGCCTGAAAAGAAGCAATTTAACAATCTGTTAACACAGCAAGTTCTAGTCACACTCGAAATTCATCATCGTGGTTAAAGAGACTGTCGATGAAAGCGGGACTGTACGTGTACAAGGAGTCGGATGACCCATCGGTGACAGGGCTGGAACCGTTTTCTGTAGCATGAAGCCGATTAGGAGCATTATTGCCCCCCCCCCCCCTTGATGGGACACTAGTCTATCGCAGGGTTTACCTCTTAAATTTTGTTAGATCTCTTTAACAGTTGGCTGGTCTAAGAAAGGTCGAGCTAAACCGACCTTTCCATAGAGGGCCCACTCCATGCGTTACAAGTAATTGCAGAACTGTCGAGACACTTTGTCTGAAAATGGGATTTCCATTGAAAACAAGTGGAAAACTTAAATACATTTCTGACCCCTTTCCCCTTTGAGGGGGTAAATGTGTATTGCCAAATGACAGCAAATATAGCGAGTATCTCAACAATTTTGTAATTGCTTGTAGCTACCGTGTGTATTCGGCTATTCGGTTCTAAGCCACCGCGCCTCTATGATCCACTGTGTAACAGCTTCTAATGGCTCTCCACTGGAAACGGGCTTCTGTTCAGATCGACAGCAAGAGGATGCCATTCGAGTCAATCGGAGTGGCGAGCGGGAGAAGTTTCGGGTTGTCTTTTGCTGCTACCTAAAGCTAAAGCTGAGTGGAGCACGAGCGCCACACCGTCTTTTTTCCCGTGCCAAGATATAGAAAGCACAAGCGTAACTCCCACTTTATTTCGAGTATCATACGTACTATGTCATAAAGAAACAGTCGTTGGGGGGGGGGGGGGGGGGGCAGAATTTTATACCTTGTCGCTGACACAGGGATATCTGTACAGGTTGACGTTACCGAAGTCATCACCAGTAGCTAGTAACTGCTTTCCATGGGAGCGGTCAACAGAGTTCACGTCTGTTCCGTCCGCTCCATCAGGCCAGATTCCTACAAGGGAAAAGAGACAGATTAAGGCCTCTTCACTTCCAGGAGCGCTCCAGCTCAAAAAAGATATGTCATACTTGCGGGGAGACTGCAAGCATCCCCTCCTTCTCCTCAGGATAGTTCAGCGACAAGAACGTGAACGCGCACGAAGGTGCGTTACATTTCCACGCGGCAACCGTCTTTCGCGCGCGTTCGCGTTTTCCTTTCACTCATCAATCCCTCAGCGGAGAGAGGAACTGCTCGTAATGTAACTCGCGGGCGCGATAACGTAGCCTGTTCCAGGCGTTCAGATAGTGGAGCGCTCGTCCTCTCCCCCAGTCTCCCCTCGTTTTTTCGCGCTCTTTCGCTCGCTTTAGTTTTCGCTCGCGCTCCACTATCTGAACGCCTGGAACAGGCTAGCGATAACGCTTTATAGTCGGCAAATATATCATAAGGCAAGTATTAATACGTGACTCACCGATGACAGGATAACCCAACACACAGTTGTGAGTGGCCCACTCTGTATTGCGCAAACTCGATACGTCGGTTATCTGTTCTCCCTGCATAGCGTCCCCTGGTGATAGAAAGGACAGAAAGGACTCCATGAGCGAGGTTGAGTGGAGAAACAACAACAACAACAAGCTTCATCAACAATTACAGTACGAAGTGCAAACCGTAGAGTATGGTAGAACAGAAAACAAAGGTAGAACAAGGTAAAGTTGCATGCTTAGGATATATCTTGAGACCTGGCTCGCATTTTTATCGGGCCAAATACACTTAACTAGTTAGCTTCAGGAAGGGTGGTCCCTTCGAGAAGGTGGACTGTGTTATTTCCCGAATTTTGCCAGTGATTACGAGCTGTCCTTTAGGGGACGTTTACACTCAAATCACTTTGATGTCCAATCGCTGTGCAAACAGTAAATCTGGACGATTCTTTGGCAGTGAAAGCTGTTTCTCTCTTTGGACAGGGTGTGGAAGGGTATTCTCGGGATCCGGGATTTGACCAAAATACGGTGCGGGATTCGGGAAAACGAAAAATATCTTTACGGGATTCGGGATTTGACTGTTACCACGGAAGCGGGATTCACCAAAATTTGGGCACGGGATGCGGGATTTTGTTGCCTGTCTGTCGGGAATTCGGGAAATCATCACGACCCAAAATACCTTCTAGCGGCAAAAGCGAATCAACCAGGCTAGCGTAAAATATCAATTGAAAGGGCCAATCTTCATCTCAAATTTATTAGTTTTTGCAGAAATTAGTCTTTTTTAATGTATTTTTGGGAAAGAAGAAACGGAATTCGGGATAGCGATGGAAAAAGTGCGGGATGCGGGATTCTCGTGAGAAAGGAGCGGGAATGCGGGATCAGGACCCCCCTTCCAGACCCTGTTTGGAGTGCGACTGTAATAACACTGCAGATGAGTATCCTGGACAATAACATTAGCGTATGTAGTAATGTAAGAGAATAACGAAAGCTCTCCTAATCTTACAGAACAGTAACCCGTAATCTGTAGATGTGCTTTGCAGTTTTTCTCCGTCTTTGGACCAGTCTAAGTGACTCACTGAACTAGTGTGACCCTGCAAAAGAATAAAACCGGGAAAGGTGTGCCAACAAAACCGACCAAGCAAAACGCATAAAACGCACAGATAGGGGTTGCGCGACTAAGTGGCTAGGGCCTAGTACTTGTTATCCTCCACAACGCCCGGGATTTTCCTTGTACTCTTTGGAGGATGTGTTGCTCAATTGCCAGCATTATCCTACATACAGATCTGAGATCTGAGATCTGAGTCTGAAAATAGACCGTATGAAAAACATTAAAGGTTTGTGTGGAAAATGTCTCGGGTTTTGGGGAAAAAAAGAAAACAAAAAGGCACCAGAAACTCACCCTAAACATTATGAGCAGGAATTACCCAGTACTGCGCCAATACTGGACAACATACCCAGTACTGAGCAGCACGTGCCCAATACTGCCCCAATACTAGGAAGCTCGTTATAACAAATATATTCTACATTGTTACCTTGCAACGAGCTTTAAGCGAGACAGACGTCCCACCATTTTGAAGTTCATAAATGTACACATCATTATCGTGGCAGCTAAGAGCAATGTGAGTTCCATCTAAAACACAAGAGTGACAAACGGTTAAATTCTCCTTGCAACTTCAAGACAGTATTAAAGGAGAAGGTCACTCCAGAAACGGTGTATTTTTTGAAATCGCCAAGAAAAAGATAACACTAAGTTGAGTTACTGACCGTGGTTTTAGCCTCTAAAGTTTATCCGAACCCGCTGAAATTCCTCTCCAAAGAGGGCCAAAATTCAACACTGTGCGCCGCCATTTTGAATTGTTCCTGACGTCAAATTGGGCCACGAGACCAGCGGTCAGTTAACGTGGGCTCGTTTTTCAGAAGCTAAAACCACGGTCAGTAACTCAACTTAGTGTTATCTTTTTATTGGCGATTTCAAAAAAGACAGTTTCTGGAGTGACCTTCACCGGAAATAGGTAAGGAGAATAAAGAATCTACAACTACAAACAAACCCAGGTAATACGGACACATCAGCAACCAGAGATGCCCGTATAGGGCGAGTTAAGTTTCCGGAAAATGAGAGGGTTGGAAGGTAGTAACGAGGTATCGATATTAAGAGGATGTCCGTAACGCGGGATTCGACTGTATTTAACCCTTTAAGCCCCAACAGTGACAAGCATGAAACTTCTCCTTACAGTATTACTACCTGAGCAAACATGCAGGTAATGAGAATAAAAGAAATGATCACCAATGGTCAAATGTCTTGATTTTTAATCAAATACTCTCAACTCGTAACATAAGAAATTTAAGGAGAATAGTGAGGAGAATATGGATGTTAATATTGGGGTTTAAAAAGGGTTAACATTGCTTGGAATAAATGTAAAGAAGATCCTCGCCGTTATTATGTTGATAGGAGTTAACATTCTCTCAAGTCTTAGGTTAGGTCAGCGGTATGCGGCGCATGAGCAGTTGTTGTGTACAAGAGAGCATGGCCGTGTGTTTGGCCGTTTGTTAGAACTATATGTATTAAATGTTGTGTTCTTCAGAAGTTGTCCTCGCCGGTCAACATGGTGCCAGAAGTAGACGAACACTCGCCTGAAGACAAGTAGCATTAATATTGTGGTGATTTCGTGTTTGGAAGTTGAGCGGTCGTAGTTGTTGTGCGATTCGTTCCCGCCATTTATGTTCTTGTCGAGCTGGTGCCCGCGAAAACTGTTCGTGTTTGTTTTTATCATGGCGGGTGCACCGGTCGGTTTTCCTGTTCCTCAACTGCAGGAAGGACTGGATGAACGAGAAGCTCTAGACTGTTTCGTTTTGGATTATGTCGATTATTGTACGGTGATGGGCTGGTTCCAGTCGAAAGCTGGGTGCAAATATGACGATGAAAGCGAGGATGGCAAAGCACAGTGGAAGAAACCAAGTCTATGCATGTCGACATTACGAGCAACTCTACCCTCAAAGATGAAGAGATTGATTAATCCCAATAACAAAACGCTGGGACTGTCTGAAGAGAATAAAGACAATCCAGTAAAAGTTATTCAAGCCCTCATTAAGCGATTTGGCGGTAGTGTGAGTGTGCAAGCGGAGCGAACGAAGATGGGTCGAATGTTTCAGTCCGAGGGAGAATCGATTAGTGCCTGGGAATGTCGAGTGGTGGAACGAGCTAAATATTGCGAATATGGGGACTTTGAAGATCAGGCAGGCCGGGATCGTTTCATTGCTGGTTTGGTAGACGAAGCCTTACAAGGAAAGTTGAACACCAATGGTCATCGTAACAAGGAAGGTAACATTGTGGAGTTTCGTGCTGTGGTTGAAATTGCTAAGAATTATGAATCCTCAACTGATGCTCGACGTCTTATGAGACAAGTCCGTGGAGATCAGGAGCAGGTCAACTGGACAGCAAAAGTGCCCCCATCAAAGACAAAAAGTCCTCAGTCTCCAAGTGGAAGCTCTAGTAAAGGGTTGCCCCCGAAACAGCCTGAGTGTAACTACTGTGGAGCAACACCAAGTCACGCAAAAGAAAAGTGTCGTGCGATTCTTCTTAAGTATATTTGTAGAAAATGTGGCAAAGAAGGGCATGTAGCCCATAAATGTTTAAGCAAGCCTCGGCATGTGAATGCACTGAATGAGTCTGTTTATGATGGCGAGCAGGAAACATATCATTTGTTTACAGTGGACATCCACTCTGTGAGAACTGTATCCGTGCAGAAAGGGAAGAAGTTCTTTGCAGCGATCAAATTATCAGCAGCTGGAAATTGTTTTGTTTGGAAAACTTTGCAATTAGATACAGCCTCAACAACTAACACACTTGCAGTTGATGACCTTGTGAGCATGTGTCCACCGGACTGTGACATCCGTAGCCTAATAAAACCTTCTTCTGCCATTCTGCACACCTATGGAGGAGGTGTAATAAAGCCAGTGGGGCAAATTGAGTTAGTCTGCGAAACTCAGGGAAAGTTTCACACTCTTCAATTTCAACTGTTAAGTAAAGATGTCATGGGTTCACAACCACCCCTTTTGAGTGGATCTGATTGTATTAGGCTAGGCCTGATTGAGATAAGAAGAAATGCCCCATCCTTGCATCAGAATGACCACAAAGAGACTGACAAGAAATCTGAATCTCAGTGGGGAAAAGTAGAGGAAAGTGGAATGTCTGATAAGGAAAGTAGGCCAACCTCACTGAATGACAGCCCAACAGGAGAGTTGAAACCAGCTGGTTTACCTGACACTACTTCTCCAGTGAACAGTGTATGTGCAGATATACATGTAAGTGCAGTTAACGGTACCGCAACCAGTGAAGCTCAAGTTAAGCGAATGGTGAGTGCAGCTAGTGAGGTGGGAGTGTCCCATATGCCTGTCCCTGGGGGAAAACTGACCAAGGCCATTGTCTTGGAGGCATTCAAAGATGTCCATACTGGGTTGGGAACATTAGGTCCACCCCTACACATCCGCATGAACCCTAATGTGGCTCCAATCCAAGCCCATCCCCATCGGTGTCCAGTGGTAAAAGAAGCAAAAGCAGCAGAAGCAATACGTGACCTTGAAAAACAGGGTATCCTGGAAAAAGTCACTGAGCCAACAGCATGGATCTCTAACAGTGTTTACAGAGAGAAACCCGATGGAAGCATACGGGTGTGCATTGACCCCAGCCAGACAATCAATAAAGCCATTGAAGTTCCAAAATACCCCATTCCTACAGTTGATGAGTTATTGCCAAAGTTGAACAGTGCCAAAATTTTTTCCTGTGTGGATGTGTACAAGGGCTTCACAAACATCGAGTTAGATGAAAGTTCCTCATTTTTATTGGCCGCTACCGTTGGCTGCGTATGCCCTTTGGGGTCAGCCTAGGGCCAGAGGAGTACCAGCGTAGGCAGCATGAAGCTCTTGAAGGATTGAGTGGTGTTGTAAACAAGGCTGATGACATCTTAGTCTTTGGAAGGGGTGGTAGTCTTGAGGAGGCAGAGAAGGATCATGACATTAATTTGTGGAACTTAATGTTGCGGTGCAGGAGAAGTGAATCTCAAGTTGAACCCAAAGAAATTTCAGTTCAAAGTGAAGTAAGTTACTTGGATGGGCCATCTCCTTAGCAGTGATGGAATTACTCCGCATCCAGATCGAGTCCGGGCCATTAGGGACATGACCCCACCGCAAGATGTAAAAGGGGTCCAGCGGTTCCTGGGTATGTGCAACTATTTGTCACGCTTTACCCCAAATCTTGCAGAAATTGTGAAGCCACTTGCTGAGCTGACACACGTGGATGCAGTCTGGTCATGGTCTTCTCAGCATGACACAGCTTTCAAGACGGCCAAAAGTGCAATTGCAAATGCCACAACATTGAAGTTCTTTGATGTAAACAAGCCATGTGTGTTACAAGTGGATGCCAGCGATACGGGCCTTGGTGGAGCCCTACTACAAGATGGGCAGCCTGTGGCTTTTACAAGCTCAACACTGTCGGCAACCGAAGTTAACTATGCGCCTATTGAGAAGGAATGTTTGGCCATCAAAGTAGCGTGTACAAAATTCTATCAGTATCTTTATGGCAAACAAGATGTTATAGTACATTCTGACCACCAACCGTTAGAGACAATCTTCAAGAAGCCTTTGAGTAAAGCCCCCAGGCGCCTTCAACGCATGATGCTTCAGCTTCAACCTTTCAAATTTACAGTAGTCTACAAGAAAGGCAAATACATGTACTTGGCTGATACATTGTCAAGAGCTGCCCTGAACCTCCCTTCACCTTCAGGCCCACAAGAAGAGGTGTTTCAATGCGACCCGGAGGACAACCACGAGATGTTCCGAGTAGAGCTAGAGGCCCTGGAACTAGACTCGCCAGAGATGTATCCTAGCACACTAGAAGAAGTCAAAGCTGAAACGAAAGCAGACCCTACCCTGTCAGTCCTTTGTGAATTTGTTGCTCATGGATGGCCTTCCGACAAATCGCAGGTTCCCACAGCACTTCGTCATTACTATCCATTGCGGGATGAGCTAGCAATGTACCATGGTGTCCTGTACAAATCACACAAGGTCGTCATTCCCCTAAAGCTACAGTCTACTATGCTGAAAAAACTCCGCCAAGGCCACCAGGGCGGTGAAAGTATGATTCGTCGTGCCCGAGAAGTAATGTATTGGCCTGGAATGCAAACAGCAATTCTTCAAGAGAGTGCCAAATGTTCGTTGTGTGCTAGCTATGGCCCAGCGCTCCCGAAAGAACCGATGTTATCTCATGAGATTCCGCATGGTCCATGGAAATTCATTTCGCAGGACTTGTTTAAGCATGGAGGGCGTTGGTATGCTGTTACAGTAGACCACTACAGTGACTGGTTTGAGGTTGATCTGTTAAACGAAGACATCACCGCTGCCAATGTTATCTCCGTGACTAAGGCGCACTTTGCCCGCTATGGTGTGCCAGAAACATTTCTGTCAGACAATGGGCCCCAATATACCTCTCAAGAGTTTGTGAACTTTGCCAAGGCCCATGGTTTTAAGTTGATCACCCGGTCACCCTATTACGCTAGAGCCACTGGTAAAGCCGAATCCGCTGTCAAGGAAGCCAAGAAGATGTTGAAAAAGTCGGATCTCCTCACTGGTCTCTTGGATCATAGGAACACTCCGCCTCAGGGTATGACCTACTCCCCAGCACAGAGATTTTTATGCCGGCGAACGAAGTCCACCTTGCCAATAGCTGAATCATTGTTGAGCCAATCTGTGCCACCAGTAGCCTTAGTGCGTGACGAACATCTGGGCAGGCGAGTTAAAGCTAAAGTCCACTATGACAAAACGGCAAGCAGAGACTTACCCCCTCTCTCACCTGGACAAATTGTGTTCACCAGACCAAATGACCGTCACCGTGGTGAACGCTGGGATCGTGGCGAAGTCTTAGAGGAAGTGACTCCGCGTTCGTATGTCGTCGAAACACAAGGTGGGTTGGTTAGACGGAACAGGACTCACTTAAGACCTGCTGAGCCTTCAGTCCCTTGCAACCTGCAAACCCTGGAACCACCAGTGGCAGATGATAGTGACACTTCAGCCGCAGGGAATTCTGCAGAAACCACAGAGCTCATTCCCATTTCAGATTCACCAACTGAGAGTCCAGTGCAAACGTCCCGTTGTGGCCGAACGATTAGACCACCCAAGAGACTGGACCTTTGAGTCTAGAGACTTCAGAGTACAATTGTACTCAATGATGACTGCTAACTGACATTGCTTGTTCATATTTGTTTATTTTACTTGTTCACTGTCTCATGCGAAACATATTAACACGTTAATAGTTTTCTTTGAAAGGGAGGATGTTGATAGGAGTTAACATTCTCTCAAGTCTTAGGTTAGGTCAGCGGTATGCGGCGCATGAGCAGTTGTTGTGTACAAGAGAGCATGGCCGTGTGTTTGGCCGTTTGTTAGAACTATATGTATTAAATGTTGTGTTCTTCAGAAGTTGTCCTCGCCGGTCAACAATTAACACAACTTATGCAGTTGCGAAAAGAAAGCCTGAAAGAATCAGGCTTGCCGGGATTCGAACCCTGACCTCTGCGATACCGGTGCAGCGCTCTGACCAATTGAGCTAACAAGCCAACTAGGAGCTGGTCAGTAAATTGGTTCGTAATATACCCGGGAAAGATGACCAGCTCCTAGTTGGCTTGTTAGTTCAATTGGTCAGAGCGCTGCACCGGTATCGCAGAGGTCAGGGTTCGAATCCCGGCAAGCCTGATTCTTTCAGGCTTTCTTTTCGCAACTGCATAAGTTGTGTTAATAACTGCGAGGATCTTCTTTACATTTATTTCTTCATTCCGCAGTTCAAATATGTGAATTTCATATATTTATAATTTCATTGCTCGGATTGCTGGCGTTTACCTGGAGAGAACTGAATTTCTGATATTTTCTCCGGAGGTTCAGATTTTCGCACAAGAACGGCATCTCCAGTTGATGAATTCAACAGCATCCATCTGCATGGAGGAAGAACAAAAATATTCAATCGCCCATTATCGATATAACTAAGAAATCTTTACGTAAGCACGTTATTCTTTTGGTGGACGGTGAGCCATTCTAGCCGAAATCTTCGCCGAGTAATCCGGTTATTTTCTGCGATATTTCTTACTATGCAGTACAGGGTGGTTCTAACTTGAGTCTGTTGATGAAAAACCTAAGCCGTGAACATTCAAACACTGATTTAAATGAAGGCTAATGAGCGGTATTTCCCAATTGCACCGATCATTTTTCAATATCTTATAAAATGATGTTTCAGATTTTTCCTGTTTCGAATTTCGGAGTTCTAAAAACGAAAGAATCAAACAATGGTATTAAAAGTCTGATCAGAAGACATCACATGCTCATGGGCTTACATCCGAAGACGAAAGAAGAAGGGGCGCGGCGGCGGTGGGGGGGGGGGGGGAGGGGATTGTCTGTCTGTGAATATCACCGATGGAGACAATTACAGAAATTCTCATCATAGGACTGAGGGGTTAATGTTCGGTATTTTGAAAACCAGGTCTCCCTACCCGCCCGCCAAAGCAACAAAAAGTTTCTTCAGACCACTGGATCCACTTACCCTCCTTTCTTGAATCCTACAGCTATAGAGCTGCCTT
This sequence comes from Siderastrea siderea, assembly GCA_964030785.1. Taxonomy (NCBI): domain Eukaryota; kingdom Metazoa; phylum Cnidaria; class Anthozoa; order Scleractinia; family Rhizangiidae; genus Siderastrea; species Siderastrea siderea. The sequence goes on along the minus strand of OZ034968.1, from coordinate 30,780,681 downwards.
CAGGGTGAAATGCTGCTGCTTGAACTGCTGAACCCTGAAAACACGTGTTTTAACTTCAGTTAAAGGGCGGTTTCGTTCTGGGTTGTTCTCTATATAAAGAACAGACCCTTGCAACTTGAAATGAGTTACCTATAATACCCAGTAACACAAAGTGCGGCTTATCGACCATGCGCTTAATTGACACCACTTCTCTTAAATTGTAGCACCTCACGCTATTCAAAAGGGCGACATTTCACGACACTAAACTTTTGCGAATTCTACTAAATAAGCGACGGTTTGTTTTGGCGCCGCGAAAATCTGATGCCGCGAAAATCATGTTTTACGCAACAAATACTTGTTACAGGAACAACATTCCATAACAGTAATGCAACTTGTCCTATTATTAGACTTGAATCCTTCAAAGGTACCCTTTGGTGGCGAACATGTTGGTTGAACGAGAAAATAAAAGAGAAATCAAACAAACAAACAAAATAAGAAAGACTGGGATGACACAGTGCATGTGAATAGCCAGTACTGAAAATAGAGACCAACAAAGCAAGTTAACCCTTTAATGTTTAAGCCCCAATATTAACATCCATGTTCTCCTCACTATTCTCCTTATATTTCTTATGTTACTAGTTGGGAGAATTTAATTAAAAATCAAGACATTTGATCATTGGTGATCATTTCCTTTATTTTCATGACCTGTATGTTTGATCAAGTAGTAATAATGTAAGGAGAAGTTAGGTGCTTGTCACTATTGGGGCTTAAAGGGTTAATGTGAGAATCTTTTTCAAACTTCCGTTTCCCATTTCGGCATAAGATTTTTTGTACTCTTTCTCGCTTTCAGGTAGGACTACAATCACATTTATTGTCTCACCAGTTTACTGTTGGTCCAGACGACCCGGCGGTCAGCAGCATTCCACAGTCGAACTACTTTATCACTTCCGCCCGTGACAAACATTGGAGAACTGGGGTGAGCTGCTAGACCTCGCAAATCTTGACAGTGGCCCTAGAAAGAACAGGATACAAAATGAAAAATGCTGCGTTTTACAGGGGATATGCTTCAAGCTATTAAGCTAGTTTGCCACCATGCCAATTAACTTATTAGTAACAAACAATACAAATTCAACATGACAAGCTTAAAAATCTCAAGCAGGCAAGAGCCAGACGAAGTTGGCTATCTACAAGCATGGCTGAGAAGTTGACTTCAGTAAAACAACTTCAGCTAGCGGTCAGAGCGGGATTTGAACCCTGAAACCCGGATTTTAAGCTTGACGCCCTAAACACTTAATCACGCTGTAAAATGGTTGCTTTTGATTTTTTTTTTTACCAGTAAGTTTTACAAGAGGTATCCAGTAAGTAATTTAGTACGTAATTTAGCCGATATTTTGTAAATTAATTCTGAAAAACCCAGCTGGGAGAATTAATAAATTGTATTGCATTGCATTGCATTGCATTGCATTGCATTGTATTGGATTGGATTGGATTGGATTGGAATGGATTAGGTGGGGAAGGCATTAGGCAGGTGAAATCTGCGATGAATTTGAACCCAGTCGCCCTGAAGCGAATTACTAAACAATTTTCTAGGCTGATTAAACGTTAGTCAACTATTTAACTTCCAAGCCCCTTTATATTACAACTAGTTGAAGATTTGCGCTTTAATGAAAAACGCAGACGCCATATTGACTGGTCTAAGGTAAATTTACGACAGAATTTTTTACGCAACATTAGCCAACACTGTTGCTTTAAAAATCCTCACTGTGCAACAAACATACAGTGAATGGATGGCTTTTAATCCTTAAGGCTCCCGGAGCAAAATGTTAAGTCTAAACATCGCCAGTACGCCATGCCATTCGGTGACTATTTTTAACACAATTTTGCGTTTTGAAAAATCGTCAAGCGCATCGTCACCCACCGTAAACAAAAGCTGTACAAGAGAAGGTACAAAAGAGCGGGAAAGTTTGCAGCCTCGTTTCCAGTTCCGTCTATTGAGAGAACCTGGAAACGAGGTTGGAAAATTTGATCACCCCGGTCGATCACCCCATGACAAGTGGTAGCCCACGCCCCAGAATACACTACTCACCTGTATAACAGACTTGGCAACCGCGCCCTTGAGAGGGGAGTCTAAGTCCATGTTCAGGGATGCACACCAAATGTTGTTATCCACTGTACCGATGTACAGCTGGTTTCCAGGTCCTAAAGCAAGGGAACGCACTCCACTAACTTCTCTAGGCATCTGCAGCACAAAATCACGACAAGGATGTGAAGGTGTGTCATGTCATGCAATCGTAACTTAAAGAACCGAAAGTTCAAATCTTGCCAACTAAAACAAGGAAAGGTTTTTTACAACAACTGAGCGAATTCTCGCACGCTGATTGGCTAATTTTTATTGTCAATAAGAGTACAGATGGATGAAACACGTAAAGCCTCAGTAAAAGCTTTGTCAAACTTTTCAGCGCTGCACTCTTGATTAGGTGAGAATTGTACCACAAATCTAGTAGTCTTCAGTGAGGAAATCATCTAAAATTTACGTATTAAAACTGAAGAAACCATTGCAACCTTAGAGCGAAACGATGAAGATGTTTGTTGAGGATTCAGACCTGAAAATCGGCGGTGAGCGGGAATTTGTGCTGTCGATGAAATTAAGCTGTACCGTGTTTTAGCGGATTATTTTGTGAACAGTTTTCACTGGATTAAAGGTTAGTTGAGCAATTCGAATTTTTCCTTGTATTTCTGACCTATCCTTACTGAAGTTTTAATTTACGAGCCTGTGATTCTCCGAATTACAGAGATGAAATTCAGATTCTGCGGCAATCGCATCTTGCATTGACTCTTGCATTTCTTTCCTTCCTTTGAAAATCAGTTTTGGCTTTTTGTTATGGTAAAAAACAAATTGATGTCAGTTTGTTATGCGTCTGTCCTCTTATTGATGATAAATTTCGCCATAACATAGTCAAAGTTTGTTGTAGTTCCACTCGCCGGCGGCTCGTGGATCTACAACACTTTGACAATGTTATGACGAAATTTATCATCAATAAGAGAACAGACGCATAAAAAACTGACGTCAATTTGTTAAATTTTGGGCAACAAAGGGATGTGTGATCCGAGGTCAATAAATCACATATCTACGAGGCCAGTACCTATAGGTATCAACGTCACCGTAAGAAATGACCGGAACGTTGCTTTAAGCCTTTTTGCTAAGGAGCGAAGTTTGTGGAAAAGTCTTTTGTTTTCCCCGGCTATAAAAGAACTGGTTAAAAAAATCTAAGGCTGTCGAGTTGAAACACCTAAAGCGACACCGCAAGAATTATAACTGCCAATTAATAATTATAATCAATTATAGTCACTTAAACATTGTCAGCAACTATTTACCTTTAACTCAACATTGGTAGGCACTAATTTTGGCTTTCTGTTCCAGGCTCTCACGGTTGACTCACCACCTCCCCCAGATAACACCACACCATTGGGCAGGACAAGAAGAGCGTAGACTGAGTCCTAGATACGCAGAGAGTAGTAGACTCATTAGTACGTATTATCAAATCTCTAACACAAACATTATAATCTTGAATTATAAGTTCACTGCTGCATACTCACAGAATGCGCGTTCCTAACGCCAAGCTCTTCAGCAATTTGGTTAGATTCTGTGGAAAGAGGTTTTTTTTGTGGGATGAGAAAATAAGAAACAACAAAAACAAAAACAAAATGCATTGCAATGCAATAATTGCAGTAATTAAGGATAAGGAAATGAACTTAATAGTTCTCCTAAGTCGGTCTTGTGAGAGATAGTCAAGTACAGTGTTCGATGAGAACTGATTCAAACAGGAATTTAGCAGTTTAGTGTATTGCATCTTTACTACCATTTTATGGTAACGTTTCCTGCTTTTTCGGAATAACTGAATATCGAGCAACACCTTGAAAATAAAAATCAAACAAGAAAACAAACAAACAAACAAACAAAAACAAAACAACTAGTGATCTTTTCATCTATCGACCAAACTACTGATGTTTTTCAAAGTAAAACTTGGTAACAGCAGCGAGGTTTCATAAGAAGTTTGGCGTCATAGTCCAGGGGCACCCAACGGTTCGTTTCGGGGAATTTCTGTTCGGTGAGGCCTAAATCGCCTGAGATAGTCGGATTTACTGCAGTGAAAAGTAGAGATTTCTGTGGCGAAACACCATCTCAATGTTTCGTAGCAAGGGGACTGATTAACTTCTATTGTTTTCGGAGAGACAAATATGACATTTAGAGTGCAAAATAAGGTCAGCTAGCATTTTGGTAGAGCTATCAAAAGCCCGGAAATTCGACAGATAGGATTCTGATTCCTAAATTTTCAGCTAAAAACTCTGAACCGATCAACCTGTGTGAGCTGACACAAATATGCCACTAAAAAGCTCTGAAACAATCTAAGAAAGTACAAAATGATATTTTAAGTATTTCGCTAAATGCTCTAGTTGGGTGCCCCTGATAGTATAGACTACAAACTCTCTTTGCCCTCAGTTTTTAAGGAGCGAGTAAAAGAACACGCGATCCCGCGCAAAACGTTTTCCTCTCGAGCGAAGCGTTTCCCTGCTGCACCTGGCGTTTCCGCGCGGCCGGCAACTTTATTGCACGCTCTTCATGTTCTACTTCTTGCTTGACTATCACTAGGAGAAAAGTAGTTTAGTCGCAGTTCAGCTGCACAAACCTTCCGGCCAAACACATATACTGCCATCTGTATCCCCTGTGAGCACGTCACCATTTGTCGAGAAGGTGACGCAGGATACGTACTTTGGTCTGTGGTTTTTCTATCAGAACACAAAGGAGAAAAACAATGAAACATGCTCACAGTCATAACATACGATTCTTGATCCAGAAATAAATCAGTCAAAAAGGAGGGTTGTCCAATACTCACCCCTTGTTAAAGTCGTGAAAGTGGAGATTCAACTGGTACGACTCGTATAGCACATCACGACTTGTACCAATCGAACCAGTTGTAACCATTGTTTTACGAGTCGTACGACTCGCACGAGTTGAACCACCACTTTCACGACTTGAACCACAAGTGGTTAGCCTGCGCAGCAAGCGTTTCCGTAGGTTTTTCCACCCGTTCGAGGAATTTTTCTCTTTTGGCGGCGCGAAAATTGGGGGGGGGGGGGGGGCGGGGAGCACAACAAATGGAAGGAGCGGGGAGGGGATCAGAGGCAAAGTGGTGAGTATTGGACATGGATGGTTAAAAGGGCTGGAGTCTTCAAACACTTGAGAACTTTGTCGAAATATGCTATGTTTCCAAATGTATATGTTTCAGTTCTAATCCACGTACAACTTACACTAAGTCTTCCTCGTGACTGCTTCAGTTTGCTATCTTCTAACTCCCAGAATGTCACGTGCTGTTTACCACACGTGACTAGCTGATGGCTGTCAAACGGCGAGAAGCTCACGGCCAACACCTGATCCATGTTACCCTGCCAACGAATCAGGAATCGGCATCAAAATAAAGCTTACTATTATTCCTCCAAAAATAAAAGGCATGTTTTCTAATTTTGCCAAAGTTCGAAGTGACATAAACAAAAATAATAAATCGACTTTGTTTAACAAGGGTGACACTCTGAGACGACTGAGACGACTGACATCTGAGACGACTATAAGGAACACATCAGTCCACCCAAACGGTCCACTGCGGAGTACCCTTCGAAATAGCGTGACCTTTTCAAAATGACGTGACCTTTCAAACAAGCGTGTCCTTTCAAAATTACGTGACCCTTCGAAATAGCGTGACCTCGCCAAAAGAATGACACCTTCAAAACAGTACCACGTTTAGACTTGTCGAGCTCAGAATTTTTTTCCGCAAGCGCGATTTCGGAATCCCACCACCGGAACCGGAAATGAGAAGCAAATGACTTTTGAGAAAGTCTATGCGACGTTTTCAAACCAGGGTGAACCTTCAAAAAAGGGTGAACTTGACGTAACGTGACGTTTTCAAAATAACGTGACTTAAACATGACGCGAACCTTTAAAACAACGCAACTTTTGTCAAAATAGCATGACCCTTCAAAATGGTGAGATCTTTTCACACAAGCATACTCTTTGAAATAGCGCGACTCTTCAAAATAGCGTGGCTATTCTCAGTTCAAAGTCTATCTACAGTTCTATCTCGTACCCGGGCTGACGCAATTTTTTTCTTTCGTGCCCAGTCCCACACAGTTACGGTATGATACTCATTGTCCTCGACTGATGCAAGATATGCGCCCTGGCTTTTCTGAAAAATAAAAAGCGAAAAAAATTAAATTAAACTACAGACAAAGCACTCATTAGCACCAGAGCGTGCTAAATAGTGCAACCGCTGAAACACAAAATCCTGCTCCTGAGTGTTAAGTTGCTAAATGATTAACTTGACTGATCGATCAATAGTCCATTTCACAGTTGTGTGCTTAGTGTCCTGGCCTTTGAGTGGAAGCGAGGTTGGAATTGACCTTGTTTTGATACAAACCCTCCTGCTTTCCATATCTAAATACAAACTAGTTAGCATGAGAAGAACATGATTTACATGAGAAACGCAGAAGGGTCTCTATAAAAACGAGGTCAACTTCAACCTCACTTCTACTTAAAGGCTACAGGTCACTAAGGACACAACTGTAAAATGGCCTATTGACTGGTGATCACGATGGATGGAAAAAAATGAGCCAAGCTGGTCACGGAAGATTTACAGTTAGAATGGGCGCTGTCCATTCGACCAAGACTCCGTGGTAGTAGTCATTTATTACTTTCACTTCCGCAATTAGAATTTAAAAAAAGGATTATTCCATTTTTGCCTTTTGTTTGTTTGTTTGTTTGTTTTTTTTGGACGTAGTGGCCCACAAAAAGTGTCCAATATTGTTATTTTCGTTTTTTGCTATGGAAGCAACCAAAATTCGTATTACTTATTGATTTTTAACACTTCACTCACCTTGTTAGAGAAGGCCAATGCGAAGACGGCATCTTCAAAATGATCCACGCCAATGATATTCATGGTTTCTAAAGTGCTGGAGTTCCACACTCTGATATGAGGCTAGCGCGGCAAACAGAAAGCAAATGAGCATAAAAAGGAACAATATAGCAGAGGGTATTCCTGTGCGCTCTCGTTGTACGTTTTCTGCGTTTTATTTGAAAAGGAAAAAAAATTAGAAACGCCTTATCAGAAACTTTTTACGTTCTCTTGTGTACGTTTTCGCTCGTTTCCACTGCCCACTGTAAGCAACTGAAAACGCTAAAAAGTCTACTTTGCAGTGAGCTGATCCGATACTGTTCCACTGCTTTGATTACGTTTTAGAATGTGACCGCGTCTGCTTCAGAGAATTAAAAGTCAATGACCTGATTTCCAGGGCTTTGAGAATTGCCTGCGTAAAGGTGACGGCTTGCTACAAGGCCATACAGGTTTCACTGAACAGCATCACATGAAATGTAACCCGCCAGGAAGAAGATTTTGCGTGTAAACGTACCTTGGCATCGTCCCCGTGTCCTTTGACTTGTCCTGATGCTACTGTAACTCCATCGGGATGAACACATAAACTACAGGGAAAGAAGGTCGTTTGTCGTGAAAAATGTCACCGTAAAAATAACCTCGTATAATTTTGGCGTGTGAAGGTACTTTGAGGGTTCAAAAGTGGGGACAAGTGATCAAACAATAATGAGAGCTGAGAAGAGTTCAACTCGCGCTCTCAATTTTTCTGCTGACACTCGTGGACTCGTCGAGTTAAAACCCTTTAAGCTCCAGTAGTGACAAGCATCCATTTTCTCCTTACAATATCACTACATTATCAAACACACAGGTCTTGAGAAGAAAGGAAATGATGACCAAAGACCTTTAAGCAACGTCCAGCACCCAACTGGAACCGTAAGAAAGGTATGTAGAGTAGTGAGGAGTATAAACATGTTGATACTGGGACTTAAAATGTTAATAATCGTCAACTTCCGTTTTTTTTGTTTTGCCTTTGAAAATTATTATCGGGTTTCCTATCAAATCTGTTATTTGAAATCATTTTTTGAAGCCTTTCAGCGTATGAAAGTAGCCGTTCCGCAAACAAACAAACTGGCTGAATACGTAAACTTAGAAGAACTCTCACAAGTCTAGTTCACCTCCCTAGCGTAGGAGTTAGAGATATTTACCTCTTGATGTCATCTGTGTGTTCTGTGTAGTGCCGCTGACTGTGATTATCCACGTCATATATGACAACCACGGCTGCAGTGAAATAAATGATTTCCCCTGATTTCAGTACGTACAGATTATTACGGCAATCTCTATCGCGGTAGCCATACCTAAAAACAAAGAAAACCAAGAAGGTCAAATTGAACAGCACACTTTAAAGAAGTAGGCCATGCTAATTTGGCCAATGCTGTGCTTAAGCCAGTAGTATCAAAACACAGACGAAAAAGACGAAAAGAAAGCAAACCAGATAAAAGGGAGGTATGGTCAAAACTTGACGAGACTGCATGGTTCTATCTCCTCTCTAAAACTTATAACGTTTAACCGTGTGGGCTGTTAACACCCTAGCCAATCTCACAAACAACTTCCCAACTCCTATCTTACCTGCTCTGCCAAAACTCCACCTTTGGGCGGGGAAAAGGCAAGCGACTTTCGTACTAGACTACGGGCACTTCCTCCTGCAGCTAAAGTCAGCGGCTGCATGGAAACATGACATGCGTCTGGTGAGCTGGCTCATTACGGTATGGATTCCGTGATAGTACACCACATAGTCACCTACATTGAGTTAGACTTTTGTGTGAAAATTGCCCAGACGGGTACTATTCGCTGATAGGCGCCCGCTGAGGAGAGACACTATCGCATCACGTGATCGATTTCGACCAATGGGAGCACGCCAAAATTTAGCGTTGTACTGTCAGAGATTATAGGTAGGCGACTATATGGTGTGCTACAGAGTCGTTTTGCCCTCACTACATGAGCAGCTCACCACACGCACTTCGGGTTTTCACGCCGCAGGTAATTCTTGCACGTGGTCGCCTTCTCGCTCGACTATTCCTGAGTGGAAAGAGACACTGCTAATGACAGATAAGAGAGACAAGACTAAACTACTTACACCCACTCCAACTGTAACTGCTCCTCAGGGGGGTCGGTTGGTGGATCCCTGTCCAGATATTCGTCAGGGGGGTATACGTAAATATTGCGACGTCGTAAGGTTAGCTTCACGGGCTCGGGTTCTGAACAGAACAAACACAACTTAAAAACATTCCCACAAAACGTTAACTTAACATTACGAACTTCTCTTTACAGTCGCACTGTATTCTCTTGAAACTTGAAACTAGTGACGCATTTACGCGTGACTCTTGTAAGCCTACGAAGATAATCATGTGGCAAAAGACCCCAGATCACACCACAGGCAGCCCAAGCTAAGGTTGAGAGCTGCGCATAGACTGTTTTTTCCACGCTATGCATAATAATGAGATCAGCACACTATGCATAATAATGACATCGGCAGCATTTTAGAGTTTGTATGGAAATGATACGAAACGTCTTAAATTGCCACAAATCAGAAAGAAGTCGAAATAAAAAAGATTTGCCTTATTTCATTGTTGTATTGGTCATTATTTGAGGGCTTCCTGGGCTGGTTTGCAGCTTTTTGGGCGAGAAATTGAGGTTTATATTTTTCATCAGTTACTGAACGTTTAGAATTAATTAAAGGCAGGAAACAATTTCACACTGCACCTCACTTGAGGTTCGATAAATTCCATCACAATAAACGAATCGCCCTACAACTTCAAAGGTGTATTCTTGGGTCTTGCGCATACCTCTGTTCTTTCTCATTGGTTCCAGATCCTATTTTAAGCCGTCGAAAATCCCTCTAAAATACGAAACTCGCCTTTCCTGGTATGCGTTTTTATTTGAAGTGCACACATGAATCATTGCGAGCCGCGTTTCGACGACAAAATGTCCCTCAGCCGGGGACAGGCTGAGTGAGATTGTCGACATTAGCAAACACGACACTGCGGAGTCCAGAGAGGTCGGTTTACAGAAATAGAGAAATATTAGAGCGGCCGTGAAATTCACTCGCCTAACTTGACTTGGAAAACCATAATTTCGTTTTAGGGACGAACGAAGAACTATCTTTTGCTGCACTCTAATCAATCCATTCGATGATTTTATGCCGAGTATTTGGCGCAAGTGATCCTGCTCACTGCCCGCAAATCAACCTCATTATTTAATTCCCATATATAGGGTTGTCTGCCCTAAAAAAAAAATATTGCTGTGACCGTGGAAAATTCCCAACACAATTTCCATTCCTTTGAAAGGCCAGTGCAATTTTTTTTCTAGATGGAAATTGCTCCTCGTCTCTGCTTCTAAATTTCGACAACATTTTTTTAGCGGTAAACAGGTAATGTGACGGAACAAATCACTATGCTAATATATTGTCGCACGAAGACATTAAAGCGTGCTCGTGGCGTCAAGTGAGGCGACTAAATTTCACGGGCGTGCCGATAGTTTTCTATTTCCCTCGAACCGACCTCTCTGGACTCCGCAGTGTCGCCTTCTGCTTGTGGACAATCTCACTCATCCTCTCCCCGGCTGAGGGACATTTTGTCGTCGAAACGCGGCTCGCAATGATTCATGTGTGCACTTCAAATGAAAACGCATACCAGGAAAGGCGAGTTTCGTATTTTAGAGGGATTTTCGACGGCTTAAAATAGGATCTGGAACCCATGAGAAAGAATAGAGGTATGCGCAAGACCCAAGAATACACCTTTGAAGTTGTAGGGCGATTCGTTTATTGTGATGGAATTTATTGAACCTCAAGTGAGGTGCAGTGTGAAACTGTTTCCTGCCTTTAATTAATTCTTAACGTTCAGTAACTGATGAAAAATATAAACCTCAATTTCTCGCCCAAAAAGCTTCAAACCAGCCCAGGAAGCCCTCCAATAATGACCAATAAAACAATGAAATAAGACAAATCTTTTTTATTTCGACTTCTTTCTGATTTGTGGCAATTTGAGACGTTTTGTATCATTTCCATACAAACTCTTAAATGTTGCCGATGTCATTATTATGCATAGCGTGGAAAAAACAGTCTAATTTATGCGCAGCTCTCAACCTTAGCTTGGGCTGCCTGTGATCACACCTTGAAAAGAGAGCTGATGATTTTGACCGAGGATCAGCGTGCATCATGTTGCAATAATTTGAAAGGTATGCGTCTGAGATACATGCCTGCAACTGGTATACGCAGATGGAGAAAAATACCAAACATTCCTTAAAATCAAATAAGATTCAGTTTGGACTGCAACGTGCCGACATCGTGTTTACTGATTCATTTGAAGTTTTCTACTTCCCCAGAAAAAAAAAAGTTTAGAAACAGCCATACAGGCTAGAATGATAAAAGAACAACTTCGATGTGCCCCGATTGAAAGGAATAGTGAGCTGTTTACAGTGTGCTTTCCACTGGAAACTGGCCGAAGTCCCTTCGACGACCGAACACAGGGCATTGCTTTTTCAGTGACTCTTGAGGGAAAAAAAACACTGAGCAGAATGTAAGGTATTTCCACTTTGTGAAACACTGAAAATGGCCAAGACCGAGCTACACCGTAAAACAGATCAATTGCACGTTTTTTACCGAGAGCGATACGCCACGTTTTGGTTGCTTACTGTTATCATCTTTTAAAAAATCTCGCACAACCTTTTTATCTGCCAGAGATTTTAGGAATTATTTTACATCAACAATCACGTTACTTTAAAACTGTTTGTTTAGTTTTCACATAATCACGCATTTTCGCTGTTGTTATTCTTGTTTATATTTTCATTAACAATTCTAATTACTCTTACATATATATAGCGTTGTATCAGCTTTTTCATTCAACTGAAGATGGCATTAGGTATGCCGAAACATCGGTTTCAAACTAAAAAGTGTTGTATTGTTTCTTAAATTATTTTACATCTATCTTCAAAAATGCTCACCTAGAGAAAGCAAAGAACAACCTGAGTGAAAACGAAAAATTTTGGATTTATCAACTGAGTTAATTGGCCACCGTAAAGAGATTGAAAGCTGACGTTTCGAGCGTTAGCCCTTCGTCTCTTCGCTCTGACGAAAAATTTTGTGTTTCACGTCCTCGCCGACGCAGCACCGCAGTTTCTTTAGAAACTAAACCCCTTGCTTGTGTGAAAACGAGTTTCGTAGAATACCTTTCATTCTTACATCAAATTTTCCTTTAAACGTTTTATAAGGCAATGATGTTACATCATAAATAACATAATAATTATGCCTGTTATTATTGATTCATTTGTCCTCTCACGTTTGACAACTGAAGGGTAAACAAGGTTTTCTGTGGCTCTTTAAAGTTCTTAGAGAAAACTTAGATCTTAGAACTTGGATGAATCTTTTTATTGTACATGTACAACTGTACATATAATATATGTAACGTCTGTCGACCATCTAAAAAATGTGGGTAATGTGATTGAATAAACCTTAAAGGATCATTATTTTGCCATAAATTATTAATAATGGGATTTTAGGTTTTTTGAATTAAGGTATTAAGGATTTAACCCTTTTTTAGCACAATTAAAAAATTGGTCAAAAATTGGTCAAAAGTGGAACTGCAAGTTTACAGTTAAGAAAAGGCATTTCCCTAAACGCATAAATTTGTTAAGGTTTATATAAAAATATTATTTTAAATAATTTTAACATTTACTTTCACACTTTACCTTTATGACCCAGTAACTGTTTTAACTGACTTTCACTCTGTTTAAAAATGGATTCTCCTTCTATAAAGCCAGCAATGTAATCTGCATAAATCATTTAAACATGTAAGGCATTTTACATGTAACATGAACCAAACTTTTCTGAAATATTCCATTTAGAACAGTAATTAGCACGCTGTACACATTTATTTCACTAATACATTTTCACTGCATGAAATTTTTAAAGTACTACTCAGTAGCTTTCATTTGAATGGTCACATGTCTCAGCGACACAAAAGGTAGAACCACCTTCTATTACACAGTGAACAGTACCAAGGAAAGTTCTGCTCAGTGCCTTTCATTTGAATGGCCACTCATTAGGCCTGGCTTTCCTGTGGGTGCCGTTTATTATGTGTATATGGTGGTTCTAACTTTTGCATCTTGAGTAAAATCCTAAAGTGTGACCATCAAATGAAAGCTAAAAACTTTGCAAGAGGGCCATGGTATTTTAGTTTGTTTTCCTGGTTGTTATAAAACAATACCTCATAAATCAAGCGCGATTATGCACCACCTTCAATTTTTCGAACCAATTTCCATTTCTCTAGGAGGTTTGAAAAATTGGGATTCCACTGTAACTCATTTCCATCACAGCATTATCTCTGAGACATACCCCATCAAAACACCTGATTAAAAACTTGCGAAGTGGGGGGGGGGGGGGGGGGGGGGAGAGGGAGGCTGGATACATGGGTTAGGGCTCCACCTGAAATGGGTGCCTGTTTATGCTCACAGTTTACAAATGGGTAAGTAAAATGAACATTTAGCAAATTTTTAAAATACTTTTCAATTAAAAAAGGGTTCCCAATATACTCTGCAAGGGTACTAGCAATTCCATTTAGCCTGCATAGTGCATTGAAAAAAAACTACCTGAACTGGTCTGTGTTTCTGTGCTTACTGTCAAGCTGCTGGGCTGTTTCTTGACAGTACTGGTTCTGCTGTTTCTATTAGAAACCCTCCCATGTGATGACCTCAATGAGTTTCCAAGAGCAACTACAGACACAGCTTTTTCAAGGAATCTTGAAAACTCCCTCAAGCTACAAAGAAAGTAATATTTTGATGACAATACTAATACTCAAAAGAAAATTGAAAGTGTGGCCATGACACAATGAAATTTGGTTAGGTAATAAAAGAAGCAATTACAGAGATAGCTTTAAAATAACAGTAAATCGGAAGCAGAAACCTGGGGAGAGTACCAAAACTACCAGGAGAGTGGACACACCCATCCCCACCCCCTTAGTAATTTTCATACTACAAACAAACTGGGGCCATCTGAACTAAGCATTTGCTCTTGGTGATCTCACAAAATACAGGGGACTTACTGTACTATACAGTCTACAATTTGTGGCCTTACCATTTTGTTAAGCACATAAAGTACTTATTTTTATTAATTTTGATAAGGGTCTTAGGGCCTCTCCATATGAGCCTGATGAGCGGGCTTCTGTTTGTATGAGAAATTTCAGCCCAGTTCCCGAGATGAAAAAGGCGCGAAAGGTAGACAATGGGAACGAGTTTGGCTTCTATCGGCCATTTTGACTTTTATTATTTCAAGCAAAAAGTCAAACAACTGGGTTACCATCTCTCAAAGAAATTTGCGTAATGGCCACCACATTTGAGCACATTGTCAGAGGCCATGTTCAGTGACTTTGCAAAGCATTCATAGTTGAAAAAGATTTGTCCCAGTAACCAGGCTGAAGTGTTTATATAGGAAAGAGTTCTAGCCTGGTTACCGATATCCTGGTTGGAAAAACTGAGATCTCGGTAATGGGACCAGCCCGCCTTCTCATATGAAAACATCACAATTTTGACAAAGGCAATAGTGGTAAGGCAAGATCTCAGAAACAGAGCCAGCCTGGTCAACCAGGCTCATATGAAGAGGCCCTTAGTTAGTTATTTAAAAGAAAGTAATGTAACTGAGTAATTAAAATTCTTCAAAGTGACCATTAAATTTTTGTACACTTACTTCACCCAACCATCTCCATCTGTATCAAACCTTGCAAGAAGCCTTTCTAACAGTGATCGACTGATTGGAAGATTATGACGTTTACACAATGCCTTCAGCTGTTAGTAAGGCAACCAAAAAACATCAAATCAACATATGTTCTTTCATTTATGTATACTATTAATGTAGTGTAAAGTTACAGAAGGAAAATATGTGACAACTTAATACCCCCAGTCCCCTCTCCTCTATTAATGTAAAACAAATTTACCCTTTAAGCCCCAATAGTGACAATCATCTAATTTCTCCTCACAATATCACTACTTGATCAAGCATGACATGAGAATAAAGCAAACGATCAAGCAAGACAAAATTTCTTGACATTCAAACAAATTCTCCTAACCTGCTTCATAAGAAATTTAAGAAGGCTAGTAAGGAGAATATGAATTTTAATTTTGGGACTTTAAGGGTTAACAAAAGTGTTTTACAAAAATAGTAATCAAATGAGCTGATAGTCTCATTTGTTTTGGCTGTCAAACAATTCAACACTGTGTTAAGGCAGACAAATACTCTTTTAAGCAAACTCAAAATTTGTCTTTGGTGGTCTGGAATTCAACTCGTCATCATTTTGCAAATACTGAAACCAAAAAATGCAACCGTTCATTTGTGATTTTAACATGACACACAAAAGACCCAAATAGGCATTTGTCATAAGACATAAATAATTACACATATTTAAAACAAATAAAATGTACCTCTTTGTTGTCAGTGAGGCCAGTTCTTGACCCTTTATCAAAATATTTCTGAAATGAAGATTTCAGTTCACTGTAATTCCAGTTTCCTCCATTTTGCATAAGTTGATTTTCCACTTCCATCAGCAGCTCCGCATCAGTGGTCTTGTTACCAGACCGACCAGTATTTGTGCGCACAGGATTTGACAAACCACTGGCACTTAACTTCTGTCTATCGTGCCACCCAGTTGCTGTGGCATGGCAATCTGCAGAGATTACACATTGGTTCAACTCATTTCTAGTGGAGCTAAATTCCAGACTTAAGGTATTTGTTGTCATCTTTAAAGCATTCTTTCTTACTTCTGGATATGGCTAATCGCATTCACCATTTATGAAACAAACTGCCCCCTACCCTCATGTTATGTGTGTGGTTGGTGGGATAACTCCATGCTCCGATCACCTGTTTTAAAGTAGCTATACCAGACACTGCACTTTGTTCTTGATTTTCTAATAATTATCCAGATGGTTGAAACAATGTTTGGCCTTTTCCATAACAGTTTAGAAAAGGCTAGAGAATGCATGTACACAAAAGGACTAAATTTATAGAACACAATTCCAATACTACATGTAGCCTCAGGGTATGTTGGTTTTTAGCACAACAACCCAATTTAACTCAGGATGGTTGGTTTTTCCGAGGGGGGGGGGGGGGGCGGACCACAAGATTCCATTCACAAAACTATTGCACAATCTAGGAGAGTTGACAAGAGAGATACTTAGATACTTTATTAAAATACGTCGCAGCCGTATGTGGTTGAATTGTGTATTACTGTACATATAAAATAAAAAAATATATTAAAATCTAAAAATCTATGCTACAAAAATTATGAAGGTAACTACATTTAAAAAATAAGATTTAAGTAAAAAAAGGTATCATCCAAGCTACAATTAAAAACAGTTATTACCCAATAAAAACATTCAAGATTTATCAGCTTGATGACATGAAGCCATCAAAAAACTATTCTTGAACCTATTGGTATTACAGTTTATGCTGGCTATCACTAACTGTGCTCTTGAAAGTGCGCTTACAGATGTTGTCATGATGTTCTGCTATTGTGGGTAGGCCTAGCCTACTTAGCGCATGATGGTACTCCGTATATGGCCAAATAATCCGTAATGCTCTTCTCTGGATGCACTCTAATTCATGCGATAAATACTTAGGCAAGTACCCGAGCCTTTACCTAGCAAATATCTGACCAGTGGTTCATGCAATACACCTCCACCTTCAGCCTCAAACTTCTTAACAAGTGCTGTCAATGTACGTCCAAGAATAAATATCTGGTTGTTGAGCAACACTTGACTTAGTTCTTCAGTGGTGATTCGTCCAGAGTGGTCTGTATCCAGATAAGTAAACTTGCGCTGGATGTTAACCAGCTTCTGCTTGCTGACATTAATGAGTGCATCACTAACACTTTGAGCAAGGCTTGCTGAATTTAACTGGTCAGAGTGACCTGTTGGTGTCAAGAAAAATTATTCCAAAAATTAAAGAACTGTATTAAGACACCAGTTAAGACAGCAGTTAGTGAAGTGGGGCTCCCAAGAGAAACTGAAAAGGTATGAAAAGATAGAGAAGAAATCAGTTTGATAAACACGTAGCAGGGGCGGATTTAGGGGTGGGCTGAGGGGGCCGTGGCCCCCCTTTTGTCTGGGAATTTTTTTCTTTTGTAAACAACGTCTGTCGAATGGCACTTTGTGCGGCCCCTGATGATCGCCCCTGTCACAAGTGCAACTATGGAACGTAGCAACTCATCACTGCGCATTGTAAAGAGTGGTTTTAGAAGCACCATTAGAGAAGATCGCCTCAACGCACTGTTGCTGCCTTTTATTCACAAGGACATAGCTCTGGATTATGATGCAATTACTGATGACTATGCCAAGCGCAACCAGAGAAGGACGACATTTATCAATCCCCTGCAATGAATGTTCTTATGATTGTTTTTAAACCCCTGCAATGACTGTTCTTATGATTGTTCTTAAAGTCATGTCCTTGGGATACATTTCGTTTGATAAATCCTCTAAGAATCTGTGTCCGAAGCCCACATTTTTAGTCGCAAATGACCAATGGTCGGTCTCAAAGAAACTAGATTTGTCAATTTTTCAGGGAGAAAATGTTGCCGCCTTTGCCGGAAGGTTGTGCTCTCGCCGCAATTGTAACGGCCCCTGCTAGCATCATTAAGTGTTAACTACTTCTTTGACCACAACCACACCTGTGTTTTATTAAATATTTCAGCATTACGTGTTCAATTTGTAATCCAGGCATTTGATGAATTTAAGCATCCAGAATGCACTAGATTGCATCTCAGAGAACTTCAATTTCAAAAATTCTCCCAGGGGAGCATGCCCCCGGAACCCCTAGATTGTCGCGCCATTGGCAGTCCAGTAGGGGCTATCGTGCCCCCATTGACACTATTATATCTCTCAGCCCCCCCTATCACAAAATCCTCAGTCCGCCCCTGCGTAGGCAACTGTTCAAAAATTTGCAAATTGGAAAGGTTAGGTGCAATACTTAAGGATACATTGCATTCTGATAATAAGTCCAGCCACATGGGCCACATTTGCTTGCCTCCGGGGGGTTGAGACACATCTCATTGAAAAGTAAGAAAGACTAGCCACAACTTAACTTGATGTAATTAATTAAGCCTTTAGGCCCCAATAGTGATCAGCATCAAATTTCTCCTCATCATATCAGTGCATTAAAGGGGCTATGTCACGCTATTTTAGCATCTTTTAAAAAAGTTAAAAAGTGTTTTGGCATCAATTGAATTCCAAAAATAAGGGTCTAGCTTTGTTATTAAAGACTACCTTATGCCACTGAAACTGTTTCCTGTCGTCTGTTGCTACCGATGGCAAGGATGGAAATGGATTGAAACTTGAAAAAATTGGGCCATGGTTAGCTCTGCCTAATAAAATTCATTTGATATCTTCCTCATAGTTTTACAGGAGCATTTTGTGTATGAGTAAACGCACTAGGTTATGATTTTAACAAGAATTGACCTGAAATAGCAAAATCCTCGTGACATAACCCCTTTAACACACATACAGGTCATGCGAATTAGGGAAATGATCACCAAAGATGGTCTTGATGTTTCAACAACTTCTCCTAACTAGTACTCAAAAAGTGTATGAAGACCAGCAAGGAGAAATTTAATAATGATGATGGGACTTATTTCAGTCATTACCGTCAGAGATTGGTGGGAGGACAGGGTATGTCCTGCTTCCTATTTTATGTGCTGGAATTGGATCGTATTTCCCCCATGGATATGTTGCATTGAAACTGTAGCCACTTTGCCGTGAAGATGATGTATCACGGTATTCGGGAACAGTTACTAATTTTCCTCCAACTATCTTGGTTACAAATCTTGGTGCTGAAGTCATGGTCCAACCAAGTTATCTCTATTTTTCTCCATTCTCATGGTCAACTGAGCAAGCAGTCCGTTCCCTAAACTCCCGTAATAGAAGGCAATTACCAAATCAGTAACTGGAAGAACATATTTTACCTTTTACAAATGCAACTGCAGGCCATCAAAACCGTGAAATGAAATCGAATTTAAGGAGATGTGCCTGGTACACTTTACATTCAAAATGTTTGCAAGCATTTGTGTTTATTACTTCGTTAACGAACGATTCGAATTGTAGTTAATTTTCATAAACATCTTATAACTAATCAGATTCAAAAGCAAAGATCTCTAAAGATATCACAGATTTATAAAAACATCAAACCACTTAAATAAAGCCTCAACTAGGATAAGCTCTTGATCCTTCGCGACCAGTTTGTTTATGACTTTCCGAGACTGCCATCGGATCACTTCGGAAAATCCCTATAACTGTCCGTAATAATTATCACAATAATAGAGTTATCTTCGAGTGATGTAGACAAGTTTAAAAAAATGAATGTCTTTTGCCGCGAAAAGACAACACTTTTTCACAGCCTTACCTCAAATCCGCGGCCATGTTGCTAGGTCCGCCATCTTCTCTTACCCAGGCGACTCGTTCATTTACCCGCGTGGAAAACTGGCACTAATTGACGTTCTTGGATGCTTCCCTGTTGGATAGAATTTCTTAGCTCCAATATTTAACAAGACCTTTGAATGTTTATTTCTTTGTTTTTCTTCGTTTTTGTTGCTGTTTTTTGTCCTGGTGATAACTGCATGTGGTGGGTGAGCTGATGGGGGGACAAGAACACTCGAGCTCATATCTGACTTCCCTACTAGCAGATGTCTCTCACGGCGAGAGAAAAATGAAGGGAGGTGAGAGAGACTTTCCTTCCCCTCATTTTCCTCTCGCCGTGAGAGACCTCTACTAGAAGGGAATTGTCTGACCTTTTAGTAATTTTGTTCTTGCCATGTAGTTAAGTTTGTTTGATATCGGCAGTTGACGAAATAAAAAAAAATGTATCCTCATTTAACTGAAATGATTACGGGTTTAACACTGTCTTGGGCTATTGCAGCAAATTGTTTTCCCCTCTCCATGCAATCCTTGCACAGTTTGCTCTGGTACGCCTTTCCGCCGATTTTCAGTCCTTCGTCTAACTCGTATTCCCCACTGAAGGCCACTGAGATAACAGCGACGCACTTAAACGGTTGTTTGCATCTCGCCGAGAGTTAGGTACTCCTTAAAGTGGACTATATGAGAAGGCTACGCTCAAAAGGGGTCTCTAACCCAAAAGGTTAGAAAAATTGTCGTTTTCTCTATTATAAAAGGTGGCTAAAACAAACTACAAAGTGAAAAGGATTGCAACTAAATCAAAGTGACAACACGTTGCAAAAAATTGAACAAATTATGACGGAAAAGTATACGAATGCCCAGAGCTTTCAGGCGACCGAAAATCCACGAAAAAAACGCGGATTATTTACCGTTTTGGGTTATATTTGAGGTCTAAGAAAGGGATCCAATTGCTTTTCTGCGGTATATGAAAGGGGTACCATTTCGATAAAAATAGTACCTTATTACACTCTATTTTTGCGACACTTTAATTTGGCGATTTGGGGATGGTCATATTTTGTGACACTTTATTATCGCGATTTTGTTAAACTTGTATAGACTGAGTCACTTTATTTTCGCGATTTCGTCGATAAAGCAACCATTTAATACCTTCGTAATTTGACTTAGAAACGAAAATAAACCAGACCACGTATAAATTTTTGTATTTGATTTGTATTTCTCATAGTTACTCGAGGGACTGGTTATGAAACTTTGCAAGTTTCAAAGGCCTTAACAAAGGTGCTGCAATTTATGATGAAAGTACTACGACAGTGCACAATCTTTTGTTTTACGTTCGCACACTATGGCTGAATAACTTAACAGTGACATTCTTATTGGTTAGTTGCTCATGCAAAATTCAAAACCTATTATTGTGCTAGAGCTTAATTTCTATGTGCAAGATTAGCATAATCTTACCTTAAACATTCGTGTTTATTCGGTAAGCCTTCGGAAGCCCTAAAACCACCAATTCTGTGTCGAAGAATACAGCGCGGATAAAGAATTTCCTTAACTGACAGAACAGGCTGATAAACTAGGTGTATTGTAGATTGTCACAACAGAAGCAATTTTTTCAAACAGGTTCTTAAACAAAATATTGAAGGCTTCACATTTAAACAAGGACGATTTTACCCATTTAAAAGCTTACAACTTTTAATGGAACTCGAAATCCTATAATCGGCTTCTGTTGTGGCACAATAGAGGTTTTAACTGATCAATGAGTGGTAAAATCAAGAAGTGCTGTCTTCTTTACGAGGAGAAAACTTGGAGACGGAGTAGCGTTTTAAGAAATCTTAACTTTGGGAGCTCAAAGCATCGCAAAGAAGCGCAATCTATCAAACCAAAAACAACCTTGTTGCACTTCCACCATTCCCCAAGCTCCCTGAAAAGTTTCAATGGAATCGGCTCCCAAACTTTAAAGAAATTAAGACGGATTCCGCTCAACGTTCGAGCAATAAGTGCAAAAAATATTTACCAAAAAACTACTCATAGCACGGTAACATTTTAAATGCTATTTGAAACAATACACTCTAGTTCACTTGCCCAAGTGACCCCGCGATTAAATTCTCAAGCATTCTTGAGGAAATTAATGTCAAATCTCGTAAACATATGCTAAAGACGGGCGCCATTTTGTTTTGAACTGACATGAAGCGTCTTTTTAATTGAAATATGGATAACTTCAAATTCAATTTTCTCTCGCGGGGTCAGCCTGGGAGCAAAAGTATCGATAAGTTCTTCTTATCTGTTCTCAAAATGTGACCGTGCTACAAGGATTTTTTGGTAACTTAATTTTTGCACTTATTGCTCGAACGTTGAGCGGAAATCATCTTAAGTTTTTTAACGTAAGACCTCCACCAAACTTTTGCCTTATAAATTTATTCATGAGCAGCTTGTCACCCGCGGCCTTAAACTTATGTGTATGGTCACTTAATTTTCGCGCGTGCAAATTTTCGCGACACTATCTGCGATTTTCTGAAAATTGCGAAATGAAAGTGTCGCGAAAATAAAATGTAATAAGGTAAAGGAAAGGGTTAAAGGTTTGAAAGAAGCCTTCCTTCCGGCACAAAAACCAGGTGCACATCATCGGTGTTGGATTCTTGTAAAGCATTTATTGAGCAAAAGGAACTCGACAATTTTCTGTCGGCTCCTGCATATACCCTCACTACTGCTGTCACTGCTGCTCAGTCGTGGCAATACCTTCGGTTATCAGGTAACTGAAGCCTAGTTAGAGAAAGGAATTTGACCGTAAGAGGCTTGGTTCCGTCCGTGGGTGGGGGGGGGGGGGCACTTGATCCGCGTTTGGGTGTAGGGCTGCCGCTGAGGGCTTGAAACCCTGACCCTGTTTAGGACAAAAAACAGTCCTAAAATACCCTAAAATACCTACCCTGTTTAGAACAACACCCTTCATTTTAGGTCCATGTTTAGGACAAAGGACAAAATACACACGCTTATTAGGACAGACACACAAAATTACCTTCCCCTTATTAGGACAAAGACGCCAAAAACCAAACCCTGTACAGTAGCACATCCCGGCCTTTATTAGCCATATAAGGGGTACCCCCCGGGGGTTTCATTTGCCTTCAGGAATGTTTAACTTTATTCAGTGGACGCGATCCAACACTGGAAAGTCTTCACGAGCTCAGTGGCTCGCAACTTCCGGTGTCTGACCTGTTTTTGTGGCAGAGAGCGGCTAGAAGCATTACTGCTCTCCTCTGAATGGGGTGACAGTCCACCGCATATATCAACATTCCTATCAAGTACGAACGTCACCTCGTCAATGCCCAGCGAACAACGCAATACACTGAATCTCACCGTTATATTATCTTGTTTTATAATTTCAAGTTTTATATTCAGAATTTAACACTCGTTAACCTTTTAGTTGTTAATTATAAACTAGCACATTCTTTTTAATAAATAATAATTGAAGAATAGGATTTAAAGGAAAAATATAACGTTTCAATGAACTCGAAGCAACAATAAGCCCGCAGTAGATTTATCCCAAAAAGTTATAGCAATGGTTACATACGAGAAAGAAGGAAAGAGCGAAAGACACGTTGAAAATAAAACCTTTTAAGAAGACGTTTTAACCAATAAACGCATGGCAGGATCGAGTTTGAAAAAGTTAAGAAATATTAAGAGTGACCACAATTTAATTTTCCTTACACAAACATATTTTAGTGGTCAGGTGACAAGAACTCATGGGTTAGTAGCAGGTAGTATGTCCAGCCTGTATGTCTAATTCAGAGGAAGAGAACTTTAGATGACAGGGTGTTCGCGACGGCGGGCCATTCAATAAGCTACCTTCATTTGTTACAACCGAGAACGATTATATAAGTGTAAAGAAAATACTCGCAGTTATTAACGCAACTTATTCAGTTGCGAAAAGAAAGCCTGAAAAAATCAGGCTTGCCGGGATCCTGGCAAGCCTGGTTTTTTCAGGCTTTCTTTTAGCAACTGCATAAGTTGCGTTAATAACTGCGAGTATTTTCTTTACACTTATTTCTTCATTCCGCAGTTCAAATATATGAGTTTCATATATTCATAACTTCAGAGAACGATTATATTTTAATAAATTCAAAACTTGGGTTAAATGTTATCTTTTAGAAAAGCTTTTGCTTGTTATTAATAGTGCATACATATTAGGTGTATTTTTAGCCTTTAAGGGTCAAAATTTCCTATTATACCACCGTATCTTGTTTATACTGCACAAGTTAAGTTGAGTATCACAGGTAATAAATTATAGTAAATAATGTAAATTGTTATGATTAAGAACTATGGTAAAGCACTAGTAACTAGGAATAATTCAAGGTCATGGGGCTATTGTGTTGATGCACCAACAAACGGCTAAAATGTGATTAGCGTTAACAGAAAGAACGTGTAGCAATCGCTGTGGAAAGAAATTTGGGTCGTCTATGCCCTGTTTTCTTTGACAAAGAAGATTCCATGCCAATCTTCTAAAACAGCCAATAAAATGATCGAATCCTGTGGATGGTCGAATTATACAGATAAACTTTTTATTTATTTAACACGGAACAGTCCATATTCTGAATATGTCAGTTCTTTCAGTTTGTAATCATGTACGAGTTTGATCAATCACCTTTCGCTGATCACCGAGAACTGTTCATGTTTAGTCATGTTTGGTTTACGTCTTCCTCATTACGGCTTTCGCAACTTCATGTTTAACAACTGGTCCATCCATCGCTTGTGAAACTTGTTATAGCTAAGCAGTAGTTCTTCTTTCTTTCCCACTAACGCCTTGGAGTACTCGCGCGACTGCAAAGGAGTCATTTCGTTCGGCGGGCTTTCTTTGGCAGCCATCTCATTTAATTGTGATTTAGCTGAAACATGAATTATGAACTCATATTAATACAGGCGACCAAATCAGGATGATGACAATGTTGTTGTTGGTTAAGACCATGATGACGTTGGAAATAATGATGATGAGGATGGTGATTATGGCTAGGTGATGATGATCAAGAAATAATAATGATGGTGGAATACATTACTTAACGAGTCAGTCAGTCAGTCAGTCAGTCAGACGTTCTGACAGACACTCACTCAATATGCCAGTCGGTTAGTGAATAAGTGAGTAAGTCATTCATTCATTCATTCATTCATTCATTCATTCATTCATTCATTCATTCAGTCAGTCAGTCAGTCAGTCAGTCAGTCAGTCAGTCAGTCAGGCAGTCATTCAGTCAGTCATTCAGTCAGTCATTCAGTCAAGCAGTCAATGGTTCTTTGGAGCTTTTGTACCTTACTAAGCGGCTAGATTACAATTCGTGTACGTTCAACTGTTCTTATCCCTCACCATAGGGACTGCTTGTAGTCTGTTGGTAGTCTATCCTTTATCAGTTGCCAGCCAGTTTAAAATCTCTCAGTCATTCTCTCAATCCACTAGTTTTTGTTACTCAAACAGTCAGTTGGTAATGTATTTGACATACCATGTTTGCGTCTTCGATATGAATATTCCCACACGAGTCCAATGAACACAAGACCAGCTACAACCCCAACACCGATCCTGACCACATTACTGAAGAGATGCTCTTGGTAGAAGAGACCCTCTGCCTCTTTCACAGCAAGGTCCTTTTCGTTATTGGTACTCTGGCAAAAACAATGTTGGTATCCAAATTAAAAACGTGCTGCAACTCACGGGTGAAGTTAAAAGTGAGCACAATTTATCATGATACAAAGTTAGTGCAATTGCTTCTTCTTAACGGCAAATTTATCACATATTCCTCCTCTCAGGGTCCGGAAGGGGGGATCCTGATCCCGCATTCCCGCTCCTTTTTCACGAGAATCCCGCATCCCACACTTTTTTCATCGCTTTCCCGAATCCCGCTTTTTCTTTCCCAAAAATACATTTAAAAACGGACTAATTACTGCAAAAGCTAATAAATTTAAGATGTAGATTGGCCCTTTCAACTGATATTTTGCGCTCGCCTGGTTGATTCGCTTTTGCCGCTACAACGTTTACTTAGGTCGTGGCGATTTCCCGAATTCCCGACAGACAAGCAAAAAATCTCGCATCCCGTGCCCAAATTTTGGCGAATCCCGCTTCCCTGGTAGCAGTCAAATCCCGAATCCCGTCAAGATATTTTGCGTTTTCCCGAATCCCGCACCGTATTTTGGCCAAATCCCGGATCCCGAGAATACCCTTCCAGACCCTGTCCTCTATCTTTGTGAGGATAAGAACAAAAGCAAATTGAATGAATTTCGGTGCAATGTACCAAAGATTCCTCGGGTTGCTCTTAATGTTTTAAAACCAA
This sequence comes from Siderastrea siderea, assembly GCA_964030785.1. Taxonomy (NCBI): domain Eukaryota; kingdom Metazoa; phylum Cnidaria; class Anthozoa; order Scleractinia; family Rhizangiidae; genus Siderastrea; species Siderastrea siderea. Next base: position 30,755,036 of record OZ034968.1, on the reverse strand, counting down.
ACAACAGCAAGAGAAAAATAGCTTGGTCTGCAGTTACTTTTGGAATATTGGAAAAACTCCCCTGGAGACTCCAAGTCACTGAATCCGTGATCAGTTTCCTTTAAGTAATTTACCGTTAAATTCTTCGGGTTTCTAAATGGATCAAATAGTACACTGATGCTCAGGAAACCTTGTGTTCTTCGAAAATTACCACTGAGTGCTACTTCTCTTCTCACTTGCAGTCAATTACCTTTACGGGTTTTAGATGCTTGGCAATGTCCATAAAGATTTCATGATTGAAACTGTCCATGTACCGCCGCACGCACTGAGTGGTGATTGGTGACCCTGTGGGCAGCACCAGGCCGTAGGTGATTGGATGTTCAATGGTGCGCTCCACACGAATTGGTTCCTCCTCCATCATTTTGGAAAACCTTGTGAGCGCATAGTTGTCAATCAAAATCCCATCCACCTCTTGGTGGATTACTGCTTTCGTCATTTTCGCAGGGGTTCCAAATGCTGTTCAAACAAAGTAATATGTTTTAGATAGTATAATCGTGAAGGTCACGAACTGAAATCCCTTCTAAAAGCCTCTAAAAAATTTTTTTTCAGGCTTTATCGTAATTTCTTCAATTGCCTACATCACTACGAGGATCATTCTTCATTTGATTAAAATCATTATATACGTGAATTTTAAATTTCAAATAAATATATGGTGACAGGTTACTGTAAACACGAATACTCTTCGCACCTTGCATATCGAAGTTAATACTAACGCCAAGTCTGAACTCCTCACTTCCATTCACAGCACCAATCTGGAAGGAATCATATGTTCAAGCAGTCATATATCGCCTTGGTCACGGTTTTTGTTCTTTATCTGTTGTTTCTTATGTTTGATTTGTTTTCGCTGAGATCACAGTCTGCGCAAGTCCCGGGGTATGAAATTTTACAAAAGCCTTAAGAAACGAGTTTATATTTAAGCTTCAGTCTATTGTGGGGAATGAAAGGGGCACAATTCCTCCTGAGATCCGTCATTTAAGTTGTCAACTTCCATTTGAAGCTATTTACGACTGCGTCGTGTCCTCCGAACTTCAATAGAATGTCTAAGAAAACTGAAAAAAAAAAAAACCGAAACAGCTGTTCATGGCTGTTATTGAATACGTTAAGGAGTTCATAAAATCCTCTATTGGAAATGAATTGCAAGTGGCTACCTTTTAAAGCACTAATGAACCATTTTTAACGGGGCAAAGACTGAATGATCGACAAAACAGTGGCAAAACCTGTGATATGGAATGTTCTGTTTGGGTGAAGGATTAGCCGTACTTGAGAACTTTGGTGAGAAACAAAGGTTGCTCTGAGTAGAATTGTGTTATTCCTGAAGAAGGACGATGTTTAGTATGCATTACCTTTGCGCCGTGAATATTGAAGTAGGGTCGAGTAGATGCTGTCACTGTGGCGGTTACCAGTGCAGTGAATATGGCTATAATATTAATGCCAGTGATTATCCAAATAAAACAAAACAGTCGACCAGGCATAGATTTCGGTGATCTGTCGCCATATCTACAAATAAGAGGCGCAAGTATTCATACATACTTCCTTTTTTTAATTACAGGGATCATGTCGTAGCCACAATATAGTAAAATTACACAATATTTAATACAAATAAATAAAAGCTCTGCAAATTTACAAGAAAAATTTAATAAAATCAGGAACTAAGACAAATTAAAATAAAAATAAAATCGATTTTATGCTAAAAGCAAATTTACAAGTTCGTTACTTCTTTAAGTTCTTTGGGGAGTCTGTTCCAACATGTAGCGCCTCGTTAGGCAAAAGATAGCTGCCAGAGTGTAATCTTCATCTCGATAGGTTCAAGTCTTTTTATACAATGTGTTTCTGTCGTGAAAATCTAGTCTACGTGTAGTCGGGCGCTCACCATTTAGGCACTTGTGGACTATTGTAGAATCATGGAGGGAAATAAAAAGGTTGCAATATATCTCACATGGAAATGAGTTTGTAACGTTCAACGTCCTAGACGTTACGGATAACAACCGAAAGTCCAGGTTTCCCTCACAAAAAAATAGGATAAAAGCTCTCATATTGAAGGCTTGAGCCACTAAAACAGAATTATTTTATGGATTCCCTGTCACAGAAGAAAGTTCGGTTGATAATAAAGAAAATACTGGCATAGAAACCTTGTGTCAGCCAAGAGATAACCAGTTGGGCTCTTTCTCTCCTGCTTCCCGAGCTCCTTTGGGTAACGTTGCACGACGAAAATGAGGTAGAAGTCATCACGCATGCGTTCCAGCGGATTCCGTAGTCATGATGTCATCGTTGACGATTACGGCAGTGATTTCATGTCGTCCTCATTTACGTTATGTTCGCTTAAAAAGCAGGCCAAACTCTCTGCTTAGAACGCTGCACTCAATAAAAATAGCCCAATTTCGATATCTTAAAATTCAGTCTTAAACAATAGGCATCATTTCGAGGCTTAGGGGAATAAATCCATATAAATCCTTCATTAGTCCCCTAAGCCTCGTAGTGATGTCTATCGATTTAAGTTGAATTTTAATATATAGAAATTGGGATATAATTCTTGTAAACACTTACCCCACGGTTGTCATGGTAACAACAGCCCACCAGAACCCGTCCCAGGCTCCATGGATAAATGTCTTGGAAAATTCTCTCGAAAAGAAGACATATTCCTTCAGGGCAAAATAAACAAGTCCGCAATAAACTTTCGTTCTAGTTTGACCATCATTAGCAAATTAATAGTTATAGTTTTCATGGATAGAAATGTCCACAGCGCATGACTTATGACGTGAACAAGAGGCAAAACAATTGCTGTAAAAGTCTGGGCAAATTTTACTTGAGCATTCATTGCAGACAGGCACGTTAAGGCTGGTTTCCATATGATCGCTGCGATCGTTGCGATCGCTACAAAAAAAGCAACGAGCGCTACAGTCGTTGAGATAAAACTGAGGTCTATCTCAGCGATCGTTGTCGCAACGATCGCTACGACCGCTGAAGAGTGGTTTCCATATGATCGCAACGATCGCTGAACTTTTATTTCAGCGATCGTAGCGATCATATGGAACCAGCCTTTAAAAAGCACAATACTTTTTATGACACAAGAATAAGTTCAGGCTGTACTGACCAACAACCAGACGGTCATCCCAGATGCACCTGCTGCCGCCAGAATAAATATCAGGAATGGCCAGGCATTAAATATCGTATCAGCAAGATTCTGCGTTCTTGTTTTCTGTGAAACAAGAAAAGGAAGTTGTTCATTTTAACTGCCGAACAATTTTTCTCTCACTCCTGAACCTTTATGACCTATGAAGTCAACGTCATCTCTTATGGTCAGCACTCGAGTGCATTGCGCTGTACGGGGACGACATCGATCTTATAAACACTGGAAAGGGAAATATGGTCACGTTGGCGTTTTCGTGTGATCTTTGTTCAGGGTATTTCGTTTGGATTAGAGTTTTCCTAAGTCTTACAAAGCTTCTAGTGCTGCTAAGTGACGTTCGTTCTTGTTATTTGGCATGCTTTCACTGAGTTGTTTCACTCTCCAATAATAACCTCTGTTTGCATAACTTACCTATGTCGATAGTCCTCCTGGGTGGATAGAGAGAGTATGAAATAAAGTTTCATGTTTAAGTATACAACAATTACAGTCGAGACCAGGAATTGCTAACTAAGGACTTGCCGAATGTAACATTTTAGAAGAGTCTGTGAGGAATGCAAACTTACTTTTAATTTTTAAACAGTGTTAATGACCTTGTTTTTAGCTAAGTGTTTAAACTATTTTAAATATTTTACTTTTTAAGGGTTTTTAACATCGTTTTGTAATTTTTGTTTCTTTGTAATTTGCAGGGCCCCACTGAAAAAACACCTTGGTGTTGTGGGCATCCTGGATCATCATCATCGCGCAGAATGCCTATTGTTCTCAGGACATTTACTTCCAGTGCTAGAACGTTTGTTGGTCTGTCATATCGCGCATTGTAATTCGTTGTCACTTAGAAAGAGCTTAATTCATTGGTTACCATGAACGCACGGCGATGCTCATTATCATGATGTAGGCGGCAAACTTAATAATGAACACAGGGCGCTTTTGTTTCTCCTTTTGTTTCGCAAAATCGCTCACATGCACATATTTTGGAAGAATATTTCCTGAAACAGTTGTCGATTTTGATTTATTGCGTGGACATTGTTAGAGTGGTTTCGTTTGGGCAAACGTTACAACACAGAAAGAAAGCCATTTCGAATTGTCTCTGCGCGAGCGAGATGATTGTGTAGTAAATAAACCCAGCATTCCGCTTGTTAGTGCGCGGAAGCGGCAGTCGCCGCAACGTTTTGCTTCTGTCTTTGGGAACTTTTTAACTTTTATGTAAACCAAAACAGCGGCGCGTGTCGAGCCGCTAGTGTAGTGCTCCGTCACGTTTCAACGCGGCAGACGATGTTCGCGCCCGCGGCGCTTGTTCGTTTCTCTCGACTATCCCTGAGCGGAAAGAGACACCGCTCGTAGTTTAGTACCGATCATACGGATATGTGACACACAGGCGATTCAGTGATCGCATCTACTACATATGTTAGTTTATAGACTGAATGGTTTCTATCACTACGATCAGTGAATCTTTTTTTATCAGAAATTGCACGCATTGATTGTACAGAAACCATTTTTGTGGCTTTGAATACTCGTAATCTCTCATTGCTAAAAGAAAATCTTGTCTAATAAGCGATATCCATACAGTATTCAAACGTCGCGCGTGCCTTAGTTTAGACGCAATTTGCATAAATACTCCATTTACAGATGACTGCATTTAGTTTATTAAATAGAGTTTAGCTACTTATTGTTTATTCATAACCATTGTTATACGGTAAGACAAAGACTTAGCTAGGAACACGCGCGAATTTTGAACCTCAGATTTTCAAGCGTAAAAGTCTGGAACTTGTTCTGCTCGAATTTGGACGAAAAAACAACCAGGGTGTAGGGGAAACATGTATCTTCGATAATCCGCTGTTTCACACGGAGTTTGTTGCTTATTTCGAAAAAGACTCCAAGCTGAATTTTAATACGGGTCTAAACCCATAGTAAAAAATCCCGAAAATGCACATTTTTGAAAGCAAAAAGTCTGGAAGTTGTTCTCGTTGTATCTTCCTATTTCTTACATAACGTTGTAGATTTGCCCTTTAACTACAAAATCCGCTGTTTCATCTTAAAAAAGTAGCCTGTGAGTGTTTGGAAATAGCGATTTTAATGAGTAAACTTCGCCAGATTCGTCCCTTTTCTCTCTTATTGTGGCGCTTTAATGGAACGTTCATGCTTGAATGGCTCGCCACGGTACCTCATTATTATGCGTAAATGTCGGGCCATTCTGCCCGATGATAATCATCATCATCATCATTATCATCATCATCATCATCATCATCATCATCATCATCATCATCATCATTATTTCTATTATTATCATCTATCCATCCATCAATCGCCATGGATCAATCAATCACTCAATTAAATCGATCGATCGATCCATCGACCAATCAGTAGTCACTCGATTAATATAGGTAAATCACTCTTTTGTTACATAAATGGTTGAATTTCTTTGCACTTTTTTTGCACTTTGTGGCAAATAAATATATATTTGTAAATAGGTATTGTGAGAAAACATTTTAAACAGTACCTGGGGCCCATCATACACCAACAGCATAACTCGTGGGGCTGTTACCACGGTAACAAACGGCTGGTCTCTGTACAAATACTTGTCCGTCTTTGACACGTACACGGGAAATGTGAAGTCGTACATTTGTTCAGAAAAGTGTTCTTCCGCCTCCCTGTTGCTCTTCATAAATGTGCCGTACACAACTTTGCTTCCACTGCAACAGTAACGAACAATCTGTTGAACGACGTCTGTTAAGAAGCAAACAATTCAGTTGTTAAGGTCGTATCTTTTCAACTTGCTATCTAGAGGCAATCACATTAAAATTGACTGATAATCACCTCTAGCTTGCTAAACCCGCCGGCAATGAACAGTGAGTAGTCGCACGTGAAGGTGGTAACAGCGAGTGTGACCACACCCAGGATGGACTGACTAGATATTCAAATGAGACACAGACACATATAAACACTGAAAACGAGAAAATGCAGTAGCCAATGAAGTCATTGTCGGATTAGCACGCTAGAAATGCCGGGATAAAACTCGCAACAGACCACTGCAATCTGGGCTGGTACGGTTGGAACATAAAACGAAAACTTGTGTACATTAACTGCAGAGGAAAGCTATTGAGGAGTAGTGTCCTGTGGTACTATTTGTTGTGCTGTACAAGGTGATTGTCACTTTAGAGTGGGACTATTCAAATGAAAGGTATTGAGGAGTGGTGTCCTGTGGTACTATTTGTTGTGCTATACAAGGTGATTGTCACTGTAGAGTGTGACTATTCAAATGAAAGCTATTGAGGAGTAGTGTCCTGTGGTACTATTTGTTGTGCTGTACAAGGTGATTGTCACTTTAGAGTGTGACTATTCAAATGAAAGCTATTTAGGAGTAGTGTCCTGTGGTACTATTTGTTGTGCTGTACAAGGTGATTGTCACTTTAGAGTGTGACTATTCAAATGAAAGCTATTGAGGAGTAGTGTCCTGTGGTACTATTTGTTGTGCTGTACAAGGTGATTGTCACTTTAGAGTGTGACTATTCAAATGAAAGCTATTGAGGAGTAGTGTCCTGTGGTACTATTTGTTGTGCTGTACAAGGTGATAGTCACTTTAGAGTGTGACTATTCAAATGAAAGCTATTGAGGAGTAGTGTCCTGTGGTACTATTTGTTGTGCTGTACAAGGTGATTGTCACTTTAGAGTGTGACTATTCAAATGAAAGCTATTTAGGAGTAGTGTCCTGTGGTACTATTTGTTGTGCTGTACAAGGTGATTGTCACTTTAGAGTGTGACTATTCAAATGAAAGCTATTGAGGAGTAGTGTCCTGTGGTACTATTTGTTGTGCTGTACAAGGTGATTGTCACTTTAGAGTGTGACTATTCAAATGAAAGCTATTGAGGAGTAGTGTCCTGTGGTACTATTTGTTGTGCTGTACAAGGTGATTGTCACTTTAGAGTGTGACTATTCAAATGAAAGCTATTGAGGAGTAGTGTCCTGTGGTACTATTTGTTGTGCTGTACAAGGTGATTGTCACTTTAGAGTGTGACTATTCAAATGAAAGCTATTGAGGAGTAGTGTCCTGTGGTACTATTTGTTGTGCTGTACAAGGTGATTGTCACTTTAGAGTGTGACTATTCAAATGAAAGCTATTGAGGAGTAGTGTCCTGTGGTACTATTTGTTGTGCTGTACAAGGTGATTGTCACTTTAGAGTGTGACTATTCAAATGAAAGCTATTGAGGAGTAGTGTCCTGTGGTACTATTTGTTGTGCTGTACAAGGTGATTGTCACTTTAGAGTGTGACTATTCAAATGAAAGCTATTGAGGAGTAGTGTCCTGTGGTACTATTTGTTGTGCTGTACAAGGTGATTGTCACTTTAGAGTGTGACTATTCAAATGAAAGCTTTTCGGGAGTAGTTTTCTGTGATGCTGTTTATTATGCTGTACAAGGTAGTTTCTCCTCTCGATTTCAAGTCTGTGGATAAAATCCTAAAGTGTGACGGTTCAAATGAAAGCTATTGAGCAGTACTTTCCTGTGGTAATGTCTTCTATTCTGTAAAATGGGGTTCTAGCTTTTGAGTCTGTTGAGAAAATCGTCATTTGTTAACGTTCAAAGGAAAACTATTAATCGTACTTTCTTGTGGTGCCGTTTAGTTTATTATGTTTTATGACGTGGCTCCAACTCTCGCTTCTTGGGATAAGATTCTAAAGAGTGACCATTTATATGAAAGCTATTGAACATCACTTTCCCGTGGTTCTTTTTTCAGTCTTTTATTAAGTGAAATTTGAAATATGTCATCCATTTCAATTTGGAAACTCTCTGGAGCGAAACTGCATTCATGCAGAATATATTTGTACTTACTTGGAAATATTCCGCGCGCAGCAAAACCTAATTTTTTGCCAATCCTTGGTCCCAATACTCCAGCGTAAGGCTCGTTCAAACTCCATGATATGGAGAGAGGCATTCCTTTTTTGCACCGCTCGTCCAGCGAATGAGATGTAAGATTCCTGAAGGCCGGTGTTATCCTGCCAAATTTCTTAGGTATGTAAACACGCCGCATACTGATGAAAATGTCATCTTTGGTCAAATTTGCGTTTTTGTCCCACGATACGAATAGAGCATTAGACATTAAAGTTGCTGCGACTAAGAGTCCAAAGGAGATCAGGGTGATTGGCCACATCATAGCATCAGTACTCCTGAAAGAAAGAAAGAGAACAGCGTCTGAGACAAATCCAGGAGTCACAGCTAGATGACTGGTCGATTTTGCTGACTAGAGAAAAACAAGAAAGGAAGTCACTTTTTCAGGTTTTAACTTTTCAGTTCCAGTAACAGTGTAATAAAATCGAGTAAACTACCCAGCTTGGATTTAGTAGCTGCAAATGTGCTGTTACCCTCACTGAATGTTTTGGGTGGGTTATGAAATAAATAAACCCCTTCATGGCTTGCCGGTATATTTGAGGATGATGACCTTGGCTGAAATGTTGTCTTCAAAATTTCATAGTTGCCCTCGAAGCCTCGCTTCTTGGCCAACTGCATGTTTATTTTTCTGACAAGCCTTCGGCCTCGAGCATTATCCCCCGATGTACCAGCCGCCGGAAGGGATGTATTTACTAAATAGACCTGATTTTTGTATTATAAAGAAACTAGATGCCACATCAAGCGCTCGGTGTTCAATAGCTGTCGCTGCGAAACAAAAGGTTCGTCCAAAAATATTGAGAATTTAATGAAACAATTATTCCTACGCGTCATGTTGGTTATTTGTCATCTCATATCCAACGCGAAATGATTTATTGTGGGTTAAAAGTATACTTAGTTTTAATGCATCACGCACCTCTCTGAAATAGTAAGAGTAGTGGAGACAGTGCTCAATTCTATACCTTTAAAACACTGTTTTATTTTGTATCTTTTAAAAGTAAGGAATTTCTGGTAGACGGAGACCATTTTATAATATTTTATTAAAAAGGCTTTTGTTTCGTGCGATTTCTAAACAAGCATCTTCCCAACATTATCTCTTGGCAGGTGCCCATTACTGCTCTTGGTTTGGGACACCCTGTCTCCAACGTTCGGCACTTTTGTCCTTAAGTATGATAACTTAGCTTTTAAAAAGTGTTTTTGCAATGTTTTTATGAGTTAAGTCAAATAAACATGGATTTTCATATTTCCTCATTTAAGTTAAGATGTTCTTGCGACGAACAGGGCGTTGTCTCTGTTTACAATTGGCCGAACTTAACATCAGTTTTTACTCAGAAGAACTTAAGTTGAACGTAAAATTACACCGGCAAAAAGTCCTAAGTATGCCATAGTTTACGTGGTATGATTTATTTATTATTAAGTTGCTCCTTTGGTACTGCGAAAAAGGTTTCTTTGTGAATCTAGCCTTACCTTAATTATATGGTAATAGCCTTTTTTAACTGTCAACATTGATCTAGAGCCTTAGCATAAATTAATTTATGAAAAATATATATAAAAAAAGAAAAAGACAGAAGATAGAAAAAGACAGAAGATAGAAAAGAAGCTAGAGGAAGATAGAGGATATTAACAGAAGACAGAGGTAAGTTAAAGAGGATTCTCTACCATTTATTTATCTATTTATTTACTTACCGATAAGTCTACACTCTTAATAGAGTACTACAACAGTAGCAGAGAGTAACCGTAAGTGTTTGCCAAGGTTTGGTTGTGTATTAGCCTGATCTTATTATAAATCACGCTCAGCTGAGTTCCGCAGTTCAGCCAATTATTCCCTGAAAGAGCCTAAATATACTTTCCCAGCGGAATGCCCAAATTCTCTCATTGATGTGGCATTCGATCAGCAAAAATTTATTAATCCTTATCAGGCTCACCAAATATATATTAGCGTTCCAGAGGAAAGAATAGACAGAAAATAGAAGTAATTTGTGCGGGATAATCCCGTTTTAATATTGAGAAAGGTCTATAAAGAGCTCTAGATAGTTATCAGTAATGGTCGCAGAAGCAACCGATAAAGGAATTGGTGAAATTAAGTTTTCAAAAGTACGTAGCGAATAGTAGAGAGAAATTCTGGGCCGGGATTAGTCTGTAACTCACAAAAGTGATCGTTTTTTCCTTCAATTTCTTTCGAGACTTTTGTAAACATATTTGGCCCCGATTGTAAAAGAACGGATCGCTGCGTAGAGCGTGCAGTTGTTTTCCCAAATCATAAAAATTTCGGATTTGATTGATAAATCAAATCACTGGATAAAGCTTTCTGTTCCTTTAACTGTCTAGACAAGGTACTGAAGGGAAGGAGAAGACACGAGAATTATAAAAAAAAATGTAAAAAAAAAATGAGCTTTTCGCACGAAAACTAGTAAGTTTTATTGATTAGCTAGCTAACTAGCGACCTGAAATTTTATGTCTCAAAAACGTGTATGCCCATCGAATTGTGAGTGCCACCTTGTAGTGAGCTATACCGGAAAAAAAACCAATGAGAAAATTTCAAGAAAAGTTCAAGGGTCGTCCAAGGAAGACTTTCAGTCTGATAAATAAAACAGTAAATAAAAGTAAAACAGCATGATGTTGAATTCACCTGCAGCGACACTTTGGCTTAAGACCGCACTGACAAGTGAGAAATTTGAATATCTTATATGATATGGCCAAGATCACAGGATACTAATTATTTGAAAGGAGATAAAATATCGTATTTTAAATTTTTTGCTCTAATATATTTGAAATCTCTTCCATAACCTGCCAGAATGTAAAGCAAATATTAATAATCGAAAGACAACAGTCTGTCGTTTCAGTTAGCAAACAGAAGTCTGGTGTAGATAAAATCAGCGAAAGTAAAACTGAATTTTTTTTTGAGATTCTCAAGCCAAGTTTTTTGTTTGCGAAATCTTGTGGAAGTTGTAAAAGAAAGCAACCATATAGACTGCTGATTTAGAATTAGATGCTCAATTTCATATCTATATGCCGCGCTGTGGAGATATTGTATCAAGTATCTGTTTAAAGCGTTGGTTTAGTGTCTAAATGTGACCTGAATTTGGCGAATTACCGCGTTATTTTTTCATCTTCCATTTCAAAGATATCTTTCCTGACGCGGTTATTCGTTTACTCCCGAATTGAAAAAGTAAGTGAATCATTGACAAGGAAACGGAATATTTACCTCATTTACAATGCTCGCAATCTTCATGCCTTGCAACCACTGATAATTGATTGATTCTATGCACTTAGCATTTTAGATCTAAACTCACTTCTATCGATCAATTTAAGATTAAAATTTCATTCAAAACTTACCTCTCTTTTCAAAGGAAACGCATTTTCAGTGAATTACGCAAGTAAGACACGAGCCATTTTCATGTCGTGTAAGCACAGTTTTGCTGTCATTCAAACTGATCAAAGTTAGGTGTTTTTTGTCCGCTTTCCTACAGCGCATGCTTCAAATACAAGCACCGGTGTTGTTATGATAAAATATTTATACGGAGAGAGGATTCGTCAAATAAGATTAAAAAAGAATTATATAAACTGAGAAGAATAAAACATACACTCGCAGCTACAAGTTCCCATTATCTGTTGCAGCGTATTAATCCTTCTGAGGAAGATGAACCGAAAACCTATTGTTACGTTTCTTTCATAATGAAACTTTTGTTTTTACCATTAGTAATTATATTACCATTCTGTTCTTGCATGAAATTATCGAATCAAACGTAAACATTGGACCAAGTAAAAACAAACTCGGTAGGGGCCTTAAATTCTTGAATTATTTTCTTTGAAATATTGCCTTATGTTAAGGTTACGCTGCGAAACCTTTGATGTAGAAATGCAGCTAATTGGCAAGTTCCCTCTCAAGAAGAAAACCTAAGTAAGCCGAAAAAGGTTTAAATTGCACGAACAATATTGAACATCAAATGTAGATAACAATTGATACTGTGATTAAACAAAAATATGATTTATTTGTGCAGCGGTAGGATCATTCTAAAGAAAATTCCCGTTTCTTCAATTTTTGTGATGAAGATGATGTAAATCGATCGGTTTCTCGTATGAGGAAATCGTTATAAAACCATGTTTCGTGCAAGAAGCACAACAAATAATTTACCAGAGAGTTAAATAATAAGTCTCAAGAAGCTATTAGCAGGTGGTTTTGGAGGTGATAATTCCGTTTTTGTTATTTTAAACCAAAATAATAACAAATCCATTACGACTGCAAATGAAACAAGAGGCAATTACTTTGCTATGCGACCTGAACAAGAAAAAGAGAGAAATCATCTGCAAATGATAGAACAAACCGGAACCAGTAATTTTTTTGACCTGTCCACTCGATATAAAGAATGAACCTGAACTTGAATGGAAAAAAAATCTTAATAACACTGATTGAACAAAAGGTGTAGCGTTTTCGCGATAAATCGGAAATTTTAGCTGGATATTGAAAGAAAATATTAGTTGAGTACTGAAAGAAAATTTCGCACAATTGCCCCAAATCCTCTTCTCCTCTAGTTGAGATTAAATGTTTTCCGCTTCCAATTTCCTTTAAGGAAAATAGTGAAACTTATAAAAAAAAAAAAACAAAAACGAGAATTTTAGTATTCGTTTGATCGCCAAGGAGATTTACTGATTTGTTAAGGAAACGTGAAAAGTTGCAGAAACACGCTTTTTCTTTTGTCTAATTAAGATGTCTCTTCTGCTCCGTCATTCAGGACCCCCAGGCCCCGGTTCCCGGAAAGGCGATTAAATTATCCCCCGATTAGCAGTTAACACACGATTAAATTCCTTATCTCTAGAATAACTAATCCAGGGATAAAAAGGCGTTCCTGAAAGCAGAGTTATTCCTCGTTTAACTATCCCTCGGTTAAACTCATATCAAACCGGTTAAAGTGCCACTGAGACGAAAATTCATAGGTTTATTTCCGCCAAATTCTGTTGCAGAATATCGCGTTTTGTTCCTGTTTCCCCAGAAAACTGAACAACAAACCTTCCATCCTAATATTTTTTAGCTCCAAAGTCGCGTAAAATGTGTCCGCCATTACTGAAAACGTGTTCCTGGGTGATTGCGCAATTTAATAGCTTGTGACATCAGAGGCTCACCTCAGTCGTAGCCTGCGTAGCAGGCGTAAGCGGGGAAGGGGGAAGGGGAGCGAGCGCAGGAGAAAAACGGGGGTCTGGGGGCTAGGGACGAGGGAACGCGTGCTACGCAGGCTACTCAGTCGCGGTTCCTTGTGTTTTGACTGAAGATGTCTACCGTCGACTGCGAAACCTCCGAAGAGTATTTCTACGATTCGGAACAGTCTTTAACTTCCAAAGCCTCTGAGGATTCGTTTCATTCGGCAAATGAAGAATTTTTCTCACCGTACGATGTAAGAACTGATGTGAGGTTTCAACTAATAATCTTGTAAACCGGTTTGTTGACAATATTATTTGAGTTATTTGGCGGGAGTTCAAAACATAAGCGAAATATGCTTAGACAATGATTGTAGTTCAGGCCCCAGTTGCTCAAAAAGTGGATAACTCTTTTTCAACGGATAAGTCGCTGTCCGGTGGATAAAATTTATCGCTTCATCTCGGTTGTTCAAAGCTTGGATAGCGCTCTCCAGCCAGCTGTTAAGCCGCTATACAGCGATCATAAAATTGTCCATTCCAAGGTAGGTTGTGTAACTTTTATCCACTGTAAACCTGTGGCAAAATAGACATGGCTATTCGAAGAATTGATCTTTTAAGCTGTGGAAATTTAGACAAAACACCTATGAAAACTTTAGACTTTGATGCTCGCGAATTCTCAACCTTGGGTCGATCGATGTTACTGTTGGTGTGGGAGAAAATAAAAGAAGCGATACCTTGTCTGCCGTTGTTTATGTTCATTATATATTATAAAAAAAGCATTGAGATTTTTGGCCATTCTTGGCATAGTCTGGGAATCTTTCTTGAAAAACCGTTATTGTTGTAGTGAGCTGCCAGGCAGCTTATCGTGTGTAGCATAGTATAGTGGTCACTCAACACATTGAAACACAAGTGCTTGGCGCTGCTAAATATTTTAAACAGTTTTTAGAGAATTCTTTTTCTGAGCCGAAAGAAGTGAAATAAATCAAAACCTTTTTTTTCAAGAACTGGAGGCCTTGTGTGACCGGAATCTAAATATTTGTAGTTAAAATTAAAAGCGCACAAGGAAAATTTTCCGCTGCTCAACAACAACATGCGGACCGCCGAGGAAACGAAGCTTTCGCTTGCCTTATTCGCTGCGAAAAATAATAACTTGATACTTAATCATTTTTCTTAGTAGTTCATTTACTAAGATTGCTATGACAGGTAAAAGAAATAACATTGTTAAACCCTTAGGCAAATAGTGGCGTGTGATAGTTGACCCATATTTTTTCCCAACTTCAATTTCCACGCACTGACGATCCGATCTATTAAAGCCTTTATCTCGAACAACAACAACAACATTTTATTTGCATTCCCAATTACAAATGCCATTGCACATAGAAAAGAGAAAGAAAAAATGTTGCAAAATCGATTAATTTACAATTTCTGTGTCTGTTGATCCATTTCTTAATACAAAAGCTTCGTAAATGAAGGAACCTAATTTTTAACAAGTGAAAGCGTCAATGCTATTTAAGAGAAATACAATTTTAAGAATCGAAATCGGAATACTTACTAATAATATCGTCCATTAAAGATTTTCTAATTGGATCATATCTATTGCAAGATAAGAGGAAGTGTACTTCGTTTTCAACTTCATTTGAGCTGCAGCATTGACAAATTCTCAGATGCTCAGGGATTTTAGGGGTGGAATGTCTTCCATTTTCAATTCTTATAAGTTGTAATAATACCTAACCTAAGTTTTGCTACTGCCCGAACAATAATGTCAATCGACTGTTCACCGACAGGGAATAATTATAAAGAGAGAAAAGTTTCTCCACATTCAGGATGGTATGTTATAAAATAAATGTCCATGCTTCTAAGCGATTACTGCTCTGAAATTAACACACGCGGAATTAAAAAAAGGAAAAGATAAGCAGTACAAACTATATCAGCTTAATCAGCGGTCAGGATTGCATTCGCCGAGGATCTTCGCGCTAGCAGACGGCAGAACTGAAAGGGTTTTCCTCGACGATAATAAATTTCAAAATACGTTAAAAGAAAATCAGTTTTGCACAATGGTGGATGCGTTGAAAAAGAAACAAACTATCACTTCAACTGCGTTATAAGATTAGGTAAATTACCTTTCGTCTTGTTCGCGCAGATAATGTTTTTTTCCGGTTCTTGTTTCCATATAGTTGGAATGGGCAATAGAATGATCGACCTCTGGGATCTTGCGACATGAACAGCCCTCTGGAAAAACTCGTCCGTGAAATGATCAAAATGCCTCTCGGGTTGAAATTCGCACTGTGTGTGAGTGCGAACATTGTCCTTTTTTCCATTGCGGGTCCGTTCGCAGGGCTTCAATGAAGCAAAATACCAGCTCGGTGGTTGGATTTTTTGTTGTAGCATTGTACAACACAAGTGCTACCTGTCATTACTGCTGCAGCAAGGAAGATTTCAAAGTCGAGCAACAAACACTTGGCAAGAAATCTTTCCTCGAGGACAATTTACTTTCCCGTGGCAAGTAACCATGTGAAGGCACTAGGTTTGAGGTGAGCCTCTGACGTCACTTCCGCTCATTCGCAAGCCAGCTTCCGGAACAAGGGCCAGTAATGGCGGCCGCAAAATCTCGACAAAAACCGTCCGAAAAAAGCGACTTCTAGTCGTCGTAATAAGTTGAAATTTGGCATGGTAACTAAGAACCACAAACTATGTTCAAAAATGTAAAAATATGGAATACCAAAATTCTGGTCCCAGTGGCACTTTAAACAAGTTACCAGCATATAAAAGCGCGGGAAAACGACAGAGCGGGAGAAAAAAGTCGACTCCGATACTCGTTTTACCGATCGATACCCGTCGTAGTCTATTGCCGATATTTGACCACGGTACGACTTACCCTTTTTCTGGTTGTGAAAAAACAAAACTTCAAACCTTTCCTCAAAGAAAAACAGGGTGGAAATCAAGGTTCAGTGCAAAGTGATGCTGATTCGACGTGAAATGTGAGCTATATCTGAAAATCGGTGACTTCTCTACCTCTTGATTCTTTCAGCCATCGAAACTATTTTGAGCTTTACAAAGCAAGACTTGCCTTTCGGAAAAATGATAACAATAAAGTACTGATTTGTGTGGAATAATTGTCTTTGATATTTGTAGCCTATCTGTTTTTTTTTTTACGTTTGCCTGGTACAGAAATTTGACATTTTGTTTTTGTTTTATACCTGTGAAAAACCTCTGTTTCAGTGTCTGCATTGTTTAAGAACGACAACAACTTCGCTTTAATTAATCGTCAACATTTTTGTCTTATATTTACGTTACTTCAATGAAACATCTCCTTCTGCTTTTGCAAAATTGTCGTAAATACTTTATTTCATTCAATAATTCTTCTGTAGAAAGCCAAAACCGGCAAATTGTTCCGTGAAAAGTTGATTATTCGCGCTATCGCTTGTGATGAAAGATGGCTTCTAAAATCGAAATTCATGGCCTTCTGTCTGAGTTTCGTTTTATCATAAGCTCGTAGTCCTGAAGATCGGTCCATAAATTCTGCTTTGTGAAGATCCTATTTACTGAAGCCACGTTTCCAGAGTTACCGTTTAATAGAATTTTATAGAGCTATTGATGGAATTGTTTAGTAGTGCTTTTTAATATATACCAAAATCGAAAACTCGACTACACGATTTGGGCGTTTGTGGTCCTTTTTGCTCATTATTTCGCTGCAGGTTTTTGCGCCCAAAACTCAGTCGATTACCGCTCAAATTTGTGCAGACAACAAAATTATTTGTTATTTAAGTTGCTGAGAGTAATTTGTCTAGCATAAATTGCCTTCTTTTTTTTCCTTTCTCAATTAAACTAACAACATTGCAAAATTTAAGTCCGCCATTTTGTTTGTTTTGATCAAGTTTTTCCCCCGATTAGTGATTTATCGACCTCGCTAGGTGGATTAAGGTGTTTCGATACAGTTTTTTGGGGAGCATACCTAACTTTTTGAATCGGCTCTTAGACAGTCTTTTCCTTGTCAGATCAACGTGAAATTTGCAATACTTGTTGGTTTTGGATTGAACTTTAGCGTGGTTTACATTTTGTAAAAATCGATATTTCCATGACAACGATAAACAAAAATCCTCGAAAACAGTAAAATTGAAATTTTGCACGATCCAGCTTTCGCTTCGAAAAGCAAACATCAGCAACTTAAACTGTGGTGTATGGCAAACAAAATATACATCAACAAAAAATTCTGTATGTTTGTTTTGAAGTAAATCGCAAAAACATTTTCAACCTTAGTTTTGGCCCGAGTAATAGTAAATGCACCGGAAAATAATCAACGCTTTGATGAAATGGCTAGTAAATACTGTTAAAATGTGTCTTTAACTTACTATTTTACGCCTAGAAAGTTTTGTTGAAACTGGTGTTCGCGATCTCGAGAACGACTTGTTTTTCTAAGATCATTCGCATAATAATTTTGTGGTAATTTTTTAATTTGAGCGCTTTTGCGAAAATCTTAAGAACGGCTCGATAGATTTTTTTAAAACATTAAACA
Source organism: Siderastrea siderea (assembly GCA_964030785.1). Taxonomy (NCBI): domain Eukaryota; kingdom Metazoa; phylum Cnidaria; class Anthozoa; order Scleractinia; family Rhizangiidae; genus Siderastrea; species Siderastrea siderea. The sequence goes on along the minus strand of OZ034968.1, from coordinate 30,737,346 downwards.
CGCGTGCTTGACCATGTGACCAATTTTAGTTTTGAGTCTTATTAACATTGATTCACTGGAACACTTTTAGATTTGACGTTAAAGAGGATGTATGAACCGACGGAAAGGCTTGCGTTACATACAAACAGTTGACAAGTAAATGCTAATATATTCAAAGTAATGCGAAATGCATTCCTCCGTGATTTTTATTTTTCGTTGTAATCTACAGTGCAACAAAGAACAAAGAAACCGGATGAAAATCACGAAGCAATGAATAACGCATTACTTTGAATATATTAGCATGCACTTGCCAACTGTGAATTTGTAACGCAACCTTCTCCGTCGGTTCATACATCCTCTTTAACGTTAAATCTAAGAGTGTTCCAGTGAATCAATGTTAATAAGACTCAAAACTAAAATTGGTCACATCGTCAAGCACGCATGTCTAATGTTTTTAAAAAATCTATCGAGCCGGTCTTAAGATTTTCGCAAAAGCGCTCAAATTAAAAAATTACCACAAAATTATTACGCCAATGATCTTAGAAAAACAAGTCGTTCTCGAGATCGCGAACACCAGTTTCAACAAAACTTTCTAGGCGTAAAATAGTAAATAAAAGACACATTTTAACAGTATTTACTAGCCATTTCATCAAAGCGTTGATTATTTTTCGGTGCATTTACTATTACTAGACAAAAACTAAGGTTGAAAATGTTTTTGCGATTTACTTCAAAACAAACATACAGAATTTTTTTGTTCTTGTATATTTTGTTTGCCATACACCACAGTTTAAAATGCTAGTATTTGCTTTTCGAAGCGAAAGCTGGATCGTGCAAAATTTCAATTTTACTGTTTTCGAGGATTTTTGTTTATCGTTGTCATGGAAATATCGATTTTTACAAAATGTAAACCACGCTAAAGTTCAATCCAAAACAAACAAGTATTGCAAATTTCACGTTGATCTGACAAGGAGAAGACTGTCTAAGAGCCAATTCAAAAAGTTAGGTATGGTCCCAAAAAAACTGTATCGAAACACCTTAAATTTAACCCCTCGTTTATCAATTGGTTAATGTTAATCGTGCTTTCAGAAACAGAACCTAACCGAAGGATAAATTTTCATCCTCGATTAGCGAGATTTAACCCTCGATTAGCGCTAATCGACTTTCCAGGAACCGGGGCCAGATCTCTTGTCTTTTGTCCGAAGCCCGAAGGGTCTGAACCAAGTACTATATGGGCCTCTTTGATTAGAGCAATTTTAACCGAGTCGATATTGTTTTTGAGGAATAGTGAATACATTGTTTTGAAGAACGTCCTGTCTAGTTAAACGTTTGTCACACTCGATCGAGGTAATCCTTGAAGTACACATTTACGTCTTGTCTTTCGGTCCAGGGGGTCCACACACTGTAAATCGTTAAGGCCAGTTTCGATATTACTGTTACTGTTTATTGTGTTATAGTTATATAAAATCTGAAAGCCACAAAAGAAAATCTGAAATACGTGCTCTTCTTCAATCAAACTCAACTGAGATGTTTCTGCTCAGCACTAACTCTAACGCCACAAAAATTGCAAAAATCAAGCCCACGAGAAAAACTGTTTTTGGAATTCACAGAACTTAAACTATGCGAAAGGGATGAGTTAGCAATAAATTGATTTTTCTGTAAAATTTATTTTAATGATGTCATGTGAATTTTAGACTACGCTAAGCCAGACACGTGATCCCCAATAGGTAATTTTTATATCACCACATAACCTCTAAATTTATAATTTCCTCGGCTAACTCAATAGTTTCGCATGGTTAAATTCCGCTGCACTTGAGAATGACTCCTTTAGAAAATATTTTTTTCCTCTAAAACCTTGTTCGAGACAACACCTGGTTAATTATATCGATTGTTTTTAGTTCGAAGCCTTCCCGTTTTTAGGCGGACCAAGGAACATCTTAAATTAGGTTAAGTTAAAGTAAAAAAACAGTCATCATATTTACAGTGTACAAGTAAAAGAAAAAAAGAAGGAAATAGATATCATAATTTCTGTAGACTTTAAACACGTGAAAAAGTTGGTAATTTCACAAGTGATAATGAGACGTGATAATAAAACGTGTAGACTCGACTGGCATTTTAATAAGTGCTGAGATTGTTATCTTACATGATCAGCTACTGTAAATTTTTTGCTCATGAAATAATTGACGTGGGGAATAGGGAAAGCTCCCATCAAAACAACTGCATCGGTGTGAAAAATTCAAATTCGTTTGGTAGATTTTAATTCCATATTTGACGGAAGTTTTCTGTCTGTGTGAGACGATGAATGACAAACCCCAAGTTTTAAAATAGCAGAAAAATTAACGATTAACTTTGTGCCGTGATGATATCACTTCACGTTTTTAATTTCAGAATTTTTTTATGTCATATAACCCTCTGTCCATTATGTTACAACTATAGGATGCTATTTGAAACCCTATTTAATGGGATTTGTTTCCCGCAAGGCCAGTCGGCCAAGATTGTTTATGCATTTGGTCAAAGAACAGTGAGCAAATTTTGAAGTCCTTATCTTTTGTTTCGACACGTAGGGGTCAGTACTTAACGTCTAAATTTATGCAAGCTGCAGCTAAGATAAGAATCTCCGCAATAAAATCTGTGATGTCAATCGGGTCTCGACGATACGTACGTACTGCGCATTTCTGTTTTAATCCCCTTCGAGTATCTTAATATCATCATTAGCCTCATCCTATAAAACACCGATTTTAATCTAATTTAGCTTAATCCGCCAAACAACTCTTCCTTTAAATATAAATACATGTATCCTTCTCCTTACGGATGCTGTAGTTCAATTAACATTGTTTCTGTTTTCTTAGGTGTTCCTAAACGGATGCTGTAGTTCAACTAAATAATTAACGTTGCTGCTGTTTTCTTAACTGTTCCTTTTCTTCAGTGCTCGTTGCTGCAATAATCGACTCTGTTTTCCTTCTTAATCGTAGCTTACACTTAGTGTTTTGCTTGTCTGTGCGCCTTGTATCTTTGCTGATACAATTCGGGATAAAAAGGCGAACGTTCAGTAAAAAAGTGCGGTAAGTAACATACATTTACCGTCGGAAACTATAATCCACAAAGTATACTCGAAATGGCCTTCATTCTTGGGCGGGGCTCACAGGAAGTGGGATGTAAGAGTACCTAGGGTGGTTTCAAATGATATTTAGAGGAAGCGAGCAGAATTTAAAAAGCCAACAAGTTTTAGTTTACAATTACGAATCGTATAAACCTGACGCAGTGCACGGTGGATAACTTCAAAGTGATAAACTCAGCAACGAGGACTAACCTCAGAGCCAAGGAAAGGAATTGCAACTGAGAAAAGGGTGAAAACTTTATGGAAAGTTATAAAAAGGTAAACTATGTTGAAAAATACTTAACTTTTTATTAATAGAAACAATTCTGCTTAAAGACACTCGTAGAAAACACGTCATCTTAAGCTTAGTTTCACTTGGTGTTTTTCAGTTCCTTCGGAGGATATATACAATATGTGAATCCGCGATACGTACAGAAAGACTTATGTCTCAGGATTTCGTCGGGAAATATCATTTAGATTTCAGTCAAGGTACTGAGCAAATAGCACAGCTTCCGAGCTTCATAACTTGACTTATCTGCATTTGAATTGATTTATTCGGCCTAAGCATAAACCAAGATGATTTTTCAGAGCAGATGTTGGGCCAGTTATAGTTATTTATCTCTTTGAGGTTTCTGATTCAATCAAAAATGCCATCCCCATTAGGTTTTTTGTGCGAGCTTGCATGAATCTGTACGTAAAGAAGAAAAACAGTGGCGTATTGATAAATTTCTGGAAAATTGAGAAATATTAAAAATTAAGGGTCAGTTGAAATTATAAGTTTAAGTTAATAATCAATAGATGGACACCAAAACAGTCCGCAAACAACCCCAAGCGCTCTAGCGCAGGGGTAAACTGTTGGGGGTGTGTACAAAAATATATATTTTTTAAAATCTTTTTTTCATTTCTTTCTTAAATTATATCCTATGTAGTGAAAAAATTAACTGTAATCCCCCCTTAAACACAACGGTATATTTGTACACATAATACATGTAGAGGGTAAGCGTTTGACCTAAGACTGGCCTACTGAACGCTGTGAGGGAAGGAAAAGATTTAATCGATCCTGCGGATTTACAGCTGTTTTAAAAAGTGAATTCGGAAGGAAAGTATAGAACTAAATATGCTTCATTTCTTTTTAGATTTAACGACAGTTTACGGCCTTCACATAGCCGTTGACGTGATCCTTGTTAGGTTACACTGTACAAGCTGATTATATCTAAATAATATTTGACTCAATATGATGGAGAAAAAAACGAAAAGAACAAGAAACAAAACAAAGCAAAAAGCTACTCGAACTCGGTCAAACTTAGACACAATTGAAAATGATTGCGTGATTCGAGAAAAATCAAATGCTTTAGCAATTAAACTAGAAAGGTTTCAAGAGAGCATTGCTTATGATATCTTATTTTTATTGAGGCTTGGAGGTATAGAATTGCTTGCTAATCAGGCTTGGTTAAGGTTCTAATTCTCCTGAAAGGTTCGCTCTCCGGCTTTGCTCTTCCTCCTATAGTGATCATCATCAAATTTCTTCTCATCATATCAGTGCATTATTATAACACATACAGGTCATGAGTCATCATGAATTGTATCAATGTTTAAACATTTCCCTCAATTAATACTTAATGAAATGAAAGGGGAACAAATACGGAGAATTTATATAAGGATGCTGGAGCTAAAGGCTTAATTATCTCTGAGGTTTCAAACAATCCGAAAATGCCTGAAATGCCATGACAGTTTTGTAGTACGAGGCTCTTTTATTTAAGAAGGAGAACTGGGGGGGGGGGGGGGGGGACCAAGGTGAAGCAAAACAAACAAAAAAGCAGAAAAACAAACAAACAAATCAAACGACGACGACAACAACAACAACAACAAAAATGGACAAACACATGCGACAATGAGTTGTCGGGCTTCACAACCAAGCAAGTATTACAGAATGTTTTTCACTTACAGAATGCTTTTTACTTTCTTCTATTAGATGAATTTTAGTGTGGCTGCCTTCATTCTGTGCCTTGTGGTACTGACAAACCAAGCCAACAGTTCAGTTCTCGGAACCAATGGAGACCTCAATGTCTGTTTTGGAAAATGCCTCCTCAAATACGACGATTGCCACTACTCATGCTCGTTACCAGTAAGTCAGCAATGCGAGGAGCTTTGTACGAGTCCATTTTCAGACTGTCTCATGAATTGTCCCCCGAACTAGACAAGCTTTGGACAACTTGTTCATCATATACTACACAGCTTTTGTGTAAGAGAAATACTGCTATATAAGAACATTCGCTGCTGATGCTTCATCAGCTACTAACATGTTCTCTGTTTCATTTAATCAAGTTTACATTCGCAAAATATCGGTAGCGTTTACTATTACTTTGAAAACTGTTAGATGTAAGCGACATTTCTCAGTTTATAAAACATGTTTCGACATTCAAATGTGACCTCCAGTAATGACTTTTGACTGTGTCGAAACATGTTTTATAAATTAAGAAATGCTTGCAGTTTTTGCCTACAGTTTGTTGTTGCTTTCATTACGTGATGTAAATAAACATTTTTTACTGGGCTCGAGTTGAGGCGTATCTCATTATCAGTTAGTTTCAAGCTACAATTTTAAACAATAAAACGTTTAAAAACATTTCCATTTTAATAAAAAACCGCGTAGCCGCATTAAGTTGTCTTCAAAGGAGAGGGCCCTGACCTTGGGTAAAAACGGCAATTTACAGTCTCTATACTGAGTATTCAATAAAAAATGATACGTTAGCGGTAGAATAGTCATTCTTCAAGGAGCAAGGTACCATCAGCCCTAAAAAAAACCACGAACAACCAAACGAACAAAGGCATGAACCACAAACGTATTCCATTCTAGCCCAAATACCGTATTTACTCGAAAGAGCGCCGCGGCGCTTACTAAATTTTTTCGACTTGCCGGTGCGGCGCTTATTTGAGGGCGGCCCTTATCCGGGGGCTGCGCTAATTTAAAACTCCCTACCTGCGAATATCATAGGCAGATGTAATCTTTCTTAGTCTTTGTTTTGTTCATAACAATAGCATACGAAGGGGCAATAAAAGGTCTATAGCCCTTTCCACATCCAAATAAAGAACAATAACAGCAACAACAATATTAGCCGTATTACCATTTCGACATTAGCCATGTCAAAAATATATATTCAAAGTGCCACCTTGTTGGTAGGATGCGGCGCTTATTCGGGGGCGGCGCTTATTAACATTTTTGCTCTTAAATGCGGTGCTTATTCGATGACGGCGCTTATTCGAGGGCGGCGCTCTTTCGAGTAAATACGGTAACCTTTTAAGAGGCTCTGACTGTAAATATCGAGAATCGGCGGACAAGCTCAGAAAATCGAAAATCCTGATAACTTGCCAGAAGAACACTTTTGGGGCGCTATCTTCGAAAATATTAGTTAAACCTTCTGGAATTCTATTGTTTTCGGGAAATTCGGAAAAAAACAGTTTTGCTTAAATTGTTACGCAATAATCAGGCTTAAAATTAAACAAATTGAAAACGTTTGCTTTTAAACAATTTGCAAAGCCAGAAAACAATTTTAATTTTAAATGATAGCAATACTCTTCTACTTTCTATCAATGGGAATTGCATGGAGTTTTGCTTTGTTTATATGGTTTGGTGGTTCTCGCAAACCACGGACGTCCTGGCAGCGGGATCGATACTTATGAGTTCTTAATGCGGCTGTATATCTAAGAGATATCAATACACAGTTTGTTTGGTTTTACTTTGCAAGATCGCTGAGAACTCTTTCGCAGTTTTGGAGGAAAAGATTTTCATTGAAGAATATTTCACGTTTGCATGAACGTGCAGTGATCGGTTGCGTGACTGGAGTATTTTGCGTGATACTATTGTGTTCCTTACTTTACGCAGCCAGGCTGAGCTCTCAATTTATACGCGTACGTCAACTTTAGTGATTTTTAAAAGAAACCGTTTGGATTTTCGAGAACATTAGTATTTCCCCCCCCAAAAAAACTGGAAATAACAAAGAAAGGCCATTGGTGCTGCAGAGTATAGACATCTGAAAAAATATGATAACCCACTGCACTCTAGTTTCACCAACAATTTTCCAAATTGGTTCGTAGTTCTTCAGAAAGATAAATGAAGATATCAGCGAATGCATCATCTAGTAGAAAGACCATCCGAAAATAGTTACGGTAAACGATTTGTCATATTTCAAGTAGTCCTTCCGTTACAGTTTTTTTTTATTATCCAAATTATGCAAATTTTGGCAACCCTGGTTCGCGAATTTTTGTTTTTGTCAGCGCGAGCCTGAATTGCCCAGATTTTTCATTTCATATTATAATAGAAGTAGGGCCAAACCTTATCACAGTGTTTATTTCAATTCGATATTAGACATACCAAGACCCGTTTTAAGCCTCTAAAGTTGACCAATTTTTGCCTTTTACCGAAGTGCGCAAAGTGGCTTTGTTTCAAAGAACCACCAAACCATAAAAATAAAGCAAAACTCCATGCAATTCCCATTGATAGAAAGAACAATAGTATTGCTATCATCTAAAATTAAAATTGTTTTCTGGCATTGCAAGTTGTTTACAAACAAGCGCATTCAATTTGTTTAATTTTAAGCCTGATTTTTGCATAATTAATTAAGCGAAACCGTTTTTTCCGAATTTCTCGAATACAATAGAATTCCAGAAGGTTTAAGTAATATTTTCGAAGATAGCTCCCCAAAAGTGTTCTTCTGGCAAGTTATCAGGATTTTCGATTTTTTGAGCTTGTCCACCGGTATTCTCGATATTTACAGTCAGAGCCTCTTAAACACTCAAACAATTTTACTGATCCTGCATATCTACTTCCTCCGGCACCGTCTCAGCTGTTCACTTTTGATTCGGCTCTGTTCAAAGGAGCTTATGTCACGCTATTTTTGCTGTCTGGTAATTCCAGGAGGAGTTATTCCTCTTTGGGATGGGGACATACCACAGGCTTTTCAGTTCCTAGTCTTACATGGTGAATACAATACATCTTTTTGTAGTCTCAAACGGGTAGCTTGCGCTCAGACGTCTCCTGTTTCCTTTGCTCTGAATTTTGAGAGTTTATATAAACAGTACTTGCCGGCAAATTAAATTACAAGTTAAATTAAATTTGAGTTCTGTGTACCCTTAAGCGAGATCGGCTAAACCAAAAGGATCAATCTTTCTTGCCCAGGTAATGAAAAAGAAAACCAGATTGATTACTTCAAATTTGGGCCAGTCTTGAGAAGCTAAAAATAGTGCCAAATAATTCCGAAAAGGTCAAGTGAGAAAACTTAATTTTTGGCAATGCATCTTCTTGTAGTCTCAAACGGGTAGCCTGCAAGCGGATGTCTCCCACGTCCTTTGCTCATAGAAAAACAAAGATGAATTTTGAGAGTCATAAACCGTACTTCACAACACATTAATCAAATGAGTTCTGTCTGCCCTTAAGGAAGAGCGGCTAAATCAAAGGACCAATCCTTCTTGCCCAGGTAATGAAAAAGAAAACCAGATTGATTACCTCAACTTTGGGCCAGTCTTGCGAAGCTGAAAATAGTGCCAAATAATTGCGAAAAGGTCAAGTAAGAAAACAGAAGTTTTGGCAGATGAATTTCTGTCATATTTCACATTTACGTGTAAAATGAAGTCGGTAATGTGAATCCCTGAAGCATGTCAACAATTCTCTGTCGATAACTTAAAACTTGAACATGGTCAAAAAGGCACGGTGAATAAATGTTTATTTTCTCGAACTGGAATAAATAATAATTATTTACACGCGATAATCATACAACAAATTAATGCACGGACAGCATTAGATAAATATGGCACTGGTTTTGACGTCACTGTAACGTGTGTATCATGTTTGAAATCAAAGGTTATAACAATCCTATTTTCATTTATATAAACAATGCATAGAAATTTCACTTCAACTTCACAGCATATAATAAGCTCAAGAAACACTTTACCCCACATCTCTATCCGCTAGCAAATTACACTGTTAATACAAATGTTATTACCCAAAAACGAATATTTACATCGAAGGTTTTCCTCTCAGATACGATATTTGACGTCTCCTAATATCTTACGTAGAAAACATGTACTAAGTGTTTCATTCTCCAAAGGCGAACCGTCATCTCTGCCGCGGAGAATACCATGAATGCGGTTGTCATTGAACGTTCAAAACAAGTGTTATTGGACATAAGTCTCCAGTGTTCGTCTTATTAAATATGGCGAACAATCTGCAGCACAGTAGTAGAACATCCCTTCGCATCTCCTTGCACAGAACCTTGCACTTTTCATGTAGCAAAATACCAAGCAGTCCCGTTTTGTTTTCTCACAGGCTTCAAACCACCAGTTGAAGATACCTCTGATGACGTATGCGTCGACGTCATTGTTGATGCTGAACATCAGAGTGAGGCACAAAACCATAGTGACGGCCGTTAGTAACTGAATCTGAAATAAAACAAAGTTGGAAAACATTTTTCACAACGGGCTCTCTTAGTATGTGCAGTATATCTACTTAGCATTGCATGGGTTGTTGCTGCATACAACTTGAAACTATATGTTGTTTTGTAAATTTTGTAGGAAATAAGAAACATTTTAAACAGATGGATAAATGTAAGAAAATTTCACCTCGATCAATTTATGGAACAAAACACTTCTTCATAAACTCAACTGAGAAAATGGTTCCATGTTACAAGAACGTCAAATTTTGAAATGAATACGCTGTCACAGTTAAAATGCCAGGCAATCGCCATCCATTATCTAACTATTCAAACAGATCTGTTGTTGAGCGAAGTCGGGGCTAGAAAATCATTTTCGTCTAGTGATCTTTTTGCCTTATCGCAATATGCTCAGGGTCTGGAAGGGGTCCTGATCCCGCATTCCTGCTCCTTTTTCACGAGAATCCCGCATCCCGCACTTTTTCATCGCTATCCCGAATTTCGTTTCTCTTTTTCTTAAAAACACATTAAAAAAGACTAATTTCTGCAAAAGCTAACAAACGTTTAAGATGTAGATTGGCCCTTTCGATTGACATTTTGCGCTCACCTGGTTGATTCGCTTTTGCCGCTATAACGTTTTTTTGGGGGAGGTCGTGACGATTCCCCGAATACCCGACAGACAGGCAACAAAATCCCGCATCCCGTGCCCAAATTTTGGTCAATCCCGCTTCCCTGGTAGCAGTCAAATCCCGAATCTCGTCAAGATATTTTTCGTTTTCCCGAGACCCGCACCATATTTTGGTCAAATCCCGGATCCCGAGAATACCATTCCAGACCCTGTATGCTAGATGGCAGTGTCAGCACAAGTGAATTCTTTGTTTATCAGAAAACAAATATGCTAAAACGCTAAACATAACACCTATTGACACTATTTGAAACAAGAGCTCTTGGCTATTGTTTGTAGCATCGGGTTGTCAAAACCGATAAAACTAATCTAAGATGACTGTCTTAATTAAAAAACTCTACCTTATTCATTGCTCAATTTTTAGCTGCTCCTTTTCTCCTTTTCAGCTCTTGAAGTTTCTTCTCGTCTTTCTGACAAACTTTGCTGCTAATACGGCACATCCATCGTTCCTTTAATTTATGCAATCGGAGATCTTCGTAAAATCGGACTCCACAGAGCCATTTCCGAAAAGAATTTGGGTATTTCGTGCGTTAAAGCTCGATTGGGTAATCCGAAGAGGCGTGACGGAATTCGTCACTTTCCTACCTCAGTTAATGTACGAAGCGCTTTCTAAGGAATAAGGACGTTTTGGGGAATCAACAACAGATTTTGGTTTTGCATGGATTTAAACATTTTTAACAGTTCTTGCGTTTTAGGGTCTGGAGGTCATGTAAAAATGTTAGGGTAGGCACGAATGCGAGAATAGTCGATGGGCTTCAGATTCTCGGTAACATATGCCCTCGTATTCCCCGATGAATCTTGTTTTTACTATCCCCTCACTGCTACATTGAAACATTGAGTCAATTAACGATGTTGTAATATTTTAAATGTGTTCGCAATTTTCTGTAGAGCATGCATTGTGATGGTTTCTTAATTCAGTTAAAATCAGTCAAGCTGTAGGTCATATTAGACTTCGACACAAACCTCTTCAGTTTTTTCTGGAACAACTAGAAACTGTACATGTAAAATTGTGGAGGATCGGTCTGTCAAAGCATCCTGTTTTTCTTCCAAAACACTGAGAGAAAATATTATTAAAAATGCACGCCAACCATTTTCTTTCGTTTTCGTGTTGCTCAGATAAAATTAGTTATCTTTTAAAAGTTCTCTCAGCCGGTACTTAAATTGTCCTGTGCCTAAATAAAGTTAATTGACATAATAAACAAAGTTATTGTAATAGTTGAATGGTTGTGACGTTTGTCAATACATGATTTTTCGGACGGGTAAGACACTTTCTTGCCAAAAAGCCAAAAATGTTATTTCTTGATACAATATGCGTGATAGAACGTATGCGCATGTTCGACAGCGGAAAAGTAAAAACTCTAAAAGTCTGTAAAGATGATAATAATCTGCTTGTGAAAGCACATATATTAAAAAGTTTCACATCAACAACAAACAGTGGAATTCCAAGACCAGCTGTTGTCCTTTTCAGAGAAGGTATACCAGTCAAGGGGTACTGTGATTGTCCAGTAGGGCTGTCAGGGCTATGTTGGCTTGTAATTTGCCTGTTGATATATTTGGAACATTACACCAGCCATGGAGTTAAATATCTTGCTCTTACCTGCACTCAGAAAATTCAGGAGTGGCACAGAAAGGGTACAAATGTTCCAAATGCTCGTTGCTGCAATACTCGACTCTATTTTCCTTCTTAATTACTCGTAGTTTACACTTCATGTGTTAGTGTTTTCTTGTCAGCATGCCTGTGCATTCTTTGCCTATACAGTTCGGGATAAAAAGACGAAAAATCAGTAAAAAGTGCGCTAACTGACTTTCATCTTCAACGTACGTCGGAAAATATAATCCACAAAGTATACCCCTCATTCTTGGGTTCACAGGAAGGAGAGGGAGATCGACGTTTGAATCGATTAAGTTCGAGACACGCGATTTAGGTCGACCCAAGAAATTAAGTTCGACATGGCTACATGGGAAGTTCGACTATGGAGCGACTCTGATTCAAACATCGATCCGTTCATGTACCCAACCTATAAATGTATCATGTACCAAACCTGAATATAACAGCGTCAGTGATTGGCCTAAAACCGATTAGCGTGACTAGTCATCCATTAAATCGCGACCCGTCATGCATTGAACGCTCTTGTATCTGATTAAAAAGAGAGCTGGGCCGCGCAAACTGTTAACGCTCTGTAGACAAGAATCATTACTTTATAACGGATTGCATGAACATCGAATTGGTTTCGCTTGTTTTCTTAATGGATAGCTATTCTGAAAATAACAGAATATAAATAGAAACGATAGAAACCGTATTCTGATCCAAATTTGACGAACGGTGCGAACTAATATCTGTACTACTATTCAGTTACAATAAAAGATTGTTTTAGACCCTATATAGACCCTATATAGCGCAGTTGATGATTGTTTACTGTTTTGCAGAATTAGGTTCGACTGGTTAAGGACGACGTCTGAATCAACTGTCGAACTTAATTATTTAGGTCGACCCAAATAGCAATTAGGTTCCACACATGAGAAGTTCGACGTTTGAACTAGGCCTAAGAATACCTAGGGTGGTTTCATATTAGAAGCGAGCAGAATTTGAAAAGCCAGCAAATTTTAATTTACAGTTTTAATTTACTGAAGCAGTGCACGTTAGATAACTTCAAAGTGGTAAACTCAGCATCTGCATGTATTGATCTATTCGGCCTAAGCATAAACCAAGATGATGTTTGAGAGCGGCTCTCATTTGTTTTAAGGGGAAGTTAAAGTTAGATGCTATGTTTTCCTAATGATTTCGACGTTTTTCTTTATTATCTCCTTGAGTTTCGTTCAATCAAAGATGCCATCATTAGGTTTGTAGTGCGAACTTGCATGAATCTGTCAGAATTTTCAAAATGTACGTAAAGAAGAAAAAAGGTGGCCTTCGCGTAGCCGTTGAAGTGATCCCGCTAGCTTACACTGTAGAAGACGAAAATATCTAAGTAATAGTTAGTTGACTCAAAATGACGGAGAAAAAGACGCAAAAAGCTACTCGAACTCGGTCAAACAGACAAAATTTAAAATGATTGCGTGATTCGGGAGAATCGAGAGGTTTGAAAGAGCATTGCTTACGGATATCTTATATTTGTCGAAGCTTAGACGTATAGAATCGCTTGATAATCAGGCCTGGTTAAGGGTCTAATTCACCTGAAAAGCTTTTCTTCAGATTCAGCCCTTTTTTAAAACCCTTTAAGACCATATAGTGATCATCATCAATTTTCTCCTCATCGTATCAGTGCATTATGACACATACAAGTCAAGAGTCATCACTAAAGATGAATTGTATCGATGTTTTAACAATTTCTCTCAATTAATACTCAGTGAAAGAGGAATAAGTAAGGAGAATTTGTATAAATATGATCTCTGAGGGTTCAGGCAATCCGAAAATGCCATTAGAGTTTTGTAGCACGAGGCTTTTTTTTAATTTAAGAACAAGGGGGCGGGAGCAAGGTGAAGTTAAAAAACAAACAAACAACAACAACAACAACGACAGTTGACAAACACATGTGACAATGATTTGTCGGGCTTCACAACCAAGCCTAAGTATTTCACGATGGCCTTAATGTTGTAAGTGACAAAATCTTTTTCACTTTCTTCTGTTAGATGAATTCCGCTGTAGCCGCCGTCATTATGTGTTTTGTGGTACTGACAAACCAAGCCAACAGTTCAGTTATCAGAACCAATGGAGCCCTCAATGTCTGTTTTGAAAAATGCCTCCTCAAATACGACAGATGCCACTACTCATGCTCGTTACCAGTGAGTCAGGAATGCGAGGAGCTTTGTACGAGTCCATTTTCAGACTGTCTCATGGAATATCCCCTGAACAAGATGAGCTATTGGACAACTTGTTCATCATACACAACGCAGCTTTTGTGTAAGAGAAATGCTGCTATACAACAACATTCGCTGTTGACGCTTCATCATTTACCAACAATATATGTTCCCTGTTTCATTTAATCAAGTTTACATTCACCAAATATCGGTAGATTAACTATTACTTTGAAAACTGTTACATGTAAAACGACATTTCTCAGTTTATAAAACATATTTCGACCTTCAGTTATGACTTTTGACTATGTTGAAAACTCTTTATAAACTAAGAAATGCAATTTTTTGTCTACAGTGTTTTGTTGGTTTGCTACTTTGAAAAATGTTTTAAACAAGTGTGCCATCTCGTAGACGAAGAAAATTGTAATTCAAATTTCCAGACTATAAGTTTGTTCAAAAAACGTATTTTACGCAATGAAATCTGTTCTATTACGTGATGAAATAAACGCTTTCCACTGAGTTGAGGTGTATCTTTTATCAGTCAGTTTCAGGCTATAATTTTAGACAATAAAACGTTTAAAAATATTTCCATTGCGTAATTGCATTAAGTTGCCTTCAAAGGAGTGTTCCATGACCTTGGGTAAAAACTGCGATTTACAGTCTCTGTAGTTGGTGTTAGAATAGTGATTTGTCGGGGAGTAAGGTGCCATCGTTCCTTTTTGTCCTAACAAAAACTAACAATCAAACAAACATAAACACATAAACTTCAAACATTATGAACCACTCTATCCCAAATCATCTTATAAACACTTCAAACAATTTTACTTATCCTGCATATCTGCTTCCTCCGGCACCGTGTCACCTGTTCACGTTGCTTTGGCAGCTTACGTCACGCTATTTTTGCTGTCTGGTAATTCCGGGGGGAGCTGTCCTCTATGGGGATGGCGACATACCACAGGCTTTTCATTTCCTAGTCTTACATGGTGAATGCAATACATCTTTTTGTAGTCTCAAACGGGTAGCCTTCGAGCAGACGTCTCGAGCAAATGAATTTTCAGAGTTATAAGCCGTACTTCCCGACAATTTAAATTAAATTTGAGTTCTGTCTGCCCTTAAACGACAGCGGTTTAAATCAAGGGGTCAATCTTTCAAACAGCGAACATCCTCACATACCGCAAGCAGCCATTTGTTAACAGAACATATAACAGGATGTAAGTCTCGCCCAGGTAATGAAAAAGAATGCCAGACTGACTACTTCAAATTTGGGCCGGTATCGACAGGCTAAAAATAGTGCCAGACAATTTTGAAAAGGTCAAATGAGAAAGCAGAAGTTTTGGCATAAGAATTTTTGTCATATTTTACATTTACGTACAAAATGAAGTCGGTAATGTATCACCCCTGATGGACGTCAACAAATCTCTGTTGATCAGTCAAAACTTCAAGACAAACAAAAAGGTACGGTGGATAAATGTTTATTTTCTTCAAACTGGAATTTTAAATAATAATTATTTTCATGCGATAATCATGTAGCAAATTAAACATTTGCCTTTGAATACGAACAACATTAGATAAATAAATGACATTAGAGTTAACGTGTTTATCATGATTGAAATCAAAGGTTATAACAAACCTATCTTCATTTATAACATTGCATAGAAATTTCAATTGAACTTCACAGGATATGAAATAAAGCTCAAGAAGCACTTTTCTCAACATCTCTATCCGCCAGTAAATTACACTGTAAATACAAATATTATTACCCAAAAACGTATATTTACATTGAGGATTTTTCCTCTCAGATACGATATTTGACATCTCATAATATCTTATGTAAAAAAAAAAAAAAAAAACATTTAGTAAGTGTTTCCTTCTGCAAAGTTGAACGCGGAGAAGACCACGAATGCGGTTGTCATTGAATGTTCAAAACAAGGGTTATTGGTCAGAAGTCTCCAGTGTTCGTCTTAATATGGCGGACAATCTGCCATACAGTAGTAGAACATCCCTTCGCATCTTCTTTCACAGAGCCTTCCACTTTTCATGTCGCAAAATACTACACAGTCCCAGTATCTATTCTCACAGGCTTCGAAGCACTTGAAGATACCTCTGATGACGTAAGCGTCGACGTCATTGTTGATGCTGAACATCAGAGTGAGGCACAAAACCATGGTGACGGTCTTTAGTAACGTAATCTGAAATAAACGCGCACAGTTGACGAGAACAATGTTCACAGCGGGCACTCAGTATATCTACTTAGCATTGTATGGGTTGTTGGTGTACACAACTTGAAACCTATGTTGTTTTGTAAAGATTGTGGGAAATAAGAATACATTTTCAACAGACAAATAAATGCAAGAAAACTTCATCTCGAACAGTTTTTGTAGCAAGACACTTCATAAACTCCATCAACTGCAAAAATGATTTTATGTTACAAGAACGCCAAATTTTGAAATGAATACGCTGTCAAATTTAAAAATGTCAGGCAATCACCATCCATTATCTAACCATTCAAAGAGTTATGTTGTTGGCCAAATCTGGGCTAGAAAGTTGTTTCATCTTGTGAAGTTTTTTGCCTTATCGCAAGTGTCAGAATAACAGAATTCTTCGATTATCGAAAAGTAAATATGCTAAAAACGCTGAAAAGAACATCTAATGACACCAGTCGTGACACAAATAGCGATAACGAGTTCTTGACAAAGAGCACTTAGCTATTTTTCGCACCACTGTATTGTCAGAACCGATAGACTCACCGATGAAATTAAACTAACACGACTGTATCAGATAAAAACCTCTACCTTATTCATTGCTCAGTTTTGAGTAGCTCCTTTTCTCCTATTCAGTTCTTGAACTTGTTTCTTGTCTGTCTGACAAACTTTGCTGCTAATACGGCACATCCATCGTTCTTTTATACAATCGGAGATCTTCGTAAAATCGGACTCCCACCCAGCCATTTCCGAGACGAATTTGGGTATTTCGTGAGAGCTCAATCAGATGATTCGAAGAGGCGTGACGGAATTCGGTATTTTGGACACGCGTGGCTCGTAAGTACTTTCATACCTCAAATTAGACCCACATCCTCAGTTAATGTACGAAGCGCTTTCTGGGGATTAAGGTCGTTTTGGGAAATCAATAACAGATTTTGGTTTTGCACGGATTTACACTTTTTTAACAGTTATTACATATTAGGATCTGGAGGTCATGTAAGAATGTTAGAGTAGGCGCGAGTGCGGGAATAGTCGATGGGCTACCGTGACGTCAGTTGATTTCTCGGTGAGCTGTGCCCTCGTATTCCCCGATGAATGTTGTTCTTACTAGCCCCTCACTCCTACATTCAAACCTTGAGTCAATTAATTAACGTGGTTGTAATATTTTTAATGCATTGGCAACTTTCTGTATAGTATGTATTGTGATAGTTTCTTAATTTGAGAGATCCTTAAAAACAGTCAAGCTAGATCATGTTGAACTTCGACACAAACCTCTTCATTTTTTTTTTCAGAAACAAAACTGCACAGTCATAAATACATGTGGGAAACAGAAGCGTAGTAACCTTTGCACTAAGGGGTGAAGTAACGCATTTCTGGTCTAGAAACTGTACTTGTGCATGTAAAATTCTGGAGGACCGGTCTGTCAAAGCATCCTGTTTTTCTTCCAAAACAAAATATTATTAAAAATGCATGCCAACCATTTTCTTTTGTTTTCGTGTTGTAGAGAAAAAATTAGTTACCTTAAGTACTCTCAGCCGGTACTTAAATTGTCCTGTACCCGGATATAAATAAATGGTTGCGACATTTGTAAATATGTGATTTTTCGCACGGGTAAGATACTTTCTTTCCAAAAAGCCAAGAATGTTATTTTTTGATACAATATGCGTGACAGAATGTATCAGTTACGGTTTCAACATCGTAGCCCCTTCCACACGTTTACGTGATAAAGTATACATTTGTTTAAAAAAAGAAAAACAAACAAAAAAGGAGAAAAGTCTAGAATGGTTTTCAAATTCCGATGATGTAAGTTTTAATGTCGTAATGGGAAATGCAATTACACAGATGCAGGCAAGATCAAAGAGGCCACACAGCAAGATGTAAAATATTTATTTTGCATTTCAGGAAGTTAACGTTTATAGTGGGTTTTCCTGCATCCCCGTTTTTAGAAATAATAAAGTTATTGTAATAGTTGAATGATTGCAAATTTGTAAATTCGTGAGTTTTCGGACAGGCCGAGTAAACTGAGATAATTTCTTTCTAAACATTTGTTTTCCATTTCAGGATATAAAGGTTTGTAGTGGGTCTTCTTTGAAATTGGCGCTTTCTTTCGACGCGTCGGTCACCCCTCATCAAGGTTCCCCTACGTTGTGTCGTGTCGCTCAGGCGTATTGTATCACAAAAGCTACAAACAACGTGCTACCCTAGAGCATCTCTTCGTGTATTATAAGATTAGACGTTGTATTATAAGATTAGACGTCTTTCAAACCTTTTTCAAAGCCTGTTCCTGTTCAAAGCCACACCTTCGTCATGTTGTGTAGTGATTCTGACTCTGCAGTACTTTTCAGTTGTGCTGTTTGTTTGTTCACTTCGTTTATATTTTGTCACGTCTGCACTTTAGGCACTCCCATTAGATCCAGTTTAAACTCTGGCCTTATCTACCTGCCTATTATAGTTGAATCAGAGGAGATCATTTGAAAACAGGAGATAAAACACGTCAGTAACCAAATCTTTATACCGTAATTCACATCGCTGTTTCTAAACAATTTTGAAAATTCAAAGGGAAAGACAGCATGCATGATATATCAGTTTTAAAACGATTAAGTCAAATCAAATTCGTTTTCGCTTTAAGTGTACGTAAGGAGAACTAAAAACAAGAATTTGTGAATTATAATACTCAGGAAACAGGACTGTTTCCACTCAATGATATTTGAATGTGAAGACTGCCTTCCAACGATTTCTTTATGTTCTAAATTTAGATGTCAATTATCGAGGATTGGTAAAATATTACGTCAACTTGTTTGTTGAGTGCTAAGAATTCTATGGCTCAGGGTAATGACTGATCTACATGTAGAACTTGCTGACGTGACTTAACACACGAACGTTCCTGGTTATGAATAGCCTCAAGGTATAGTGCTAAATCCACAAATTTTCTTGGCATTCAGTTTTAATGGTATGCGAAATATTCGTTTCCGAAGTGACCATCATTGACTTTTATGGACTTCCAATGTGTTCACTAAAAAGCAACCTCTTTTTTGTGAGTTTAGTCGCGTGGAGAGGTTCTCGAAGAAAAATTTTCCATTCATGGCTCCCGGGACAATTGAGAGACTGTGGCAATTTCCCAAAAGGACCTTCGAAAGGACAAAAAACAACGATGGTTGAACCAGAACTGGGAAATATCTTCATGCTTACATAATAAGCGGCGAATAAACCTAAGTGAGTAAGCAGAAACTGTCTGAAGCTATTGTTTCAGTTGTTGTTCAAGGGATATGTGAAAAATATTTGCAATATTCCGACAAAATGAAACATACTTTAATATAATTAACACCACTCAAAGGTCACTGATGTAAAATATGTGGTAAAGAGCACTATTTTAGGCTCACAAGTCATTAAAATAAATCGAACTAACAAGTCATTAGAATAAATCAATATGAAGAGATGCTGTGATGATCAACGGCAGCTTGGTAATGAGATGTCCTTGCATCGCAACACTTGGTAACGACATGTTTTGTGTCATAGCACTTGCCTTAAGGCAGACTATTATGACAGTGATAAAAGGTCAAGAGGCGTCACTCTTTCTCTGATTAACAGAAAATTTGGAACTCGTGACTCTTACATCCTGGTTTGTAAGAGTACAAGGCAAATGCTTTACTGAACGGCAAATGCCAAGAAAATAGAAATACAAACTTTGTCCTGATACACCAATTCTGTGTGGATTGAGGAAGGCGTAAAAACAAAATTTATTGGCCACTAAGAAGAAAAAAAGTTTAGTAAAAAGTTTCGGTCACCGTCAGATTCTTTATTCTTTCCAAACCCTCAGTTAAAGGAGGTGTGCTCCAGCGCTGCAATACGAGACACGATTGACAATCGTGAAAGACTTGTGTCAACAATTAGTGTTTAGCACACTTTAAAGGATGAAGGGAGAGGCAGAAACTACGTACATAGATACCCTTCGCCACAATCTGAGAAACAATTTTGGAATACGCTTATTTTCTTTTCTATAATCGGCTAAGATAACGATTGTGTGATAGAAAGAAAAGGAAGAAGAAGGGTCGCACATACAAACGGCGGAGTGTTCTACATAGTTCAGCTAACACGAATTCAGTGTGACAAGCTATTTAAAGGATGTGACGTACGCTTGAAAGAACAAAATCTTCTTTCTTTTATCGAGGCGTGGTTTTAAGATAAACATCACTGTTTTTGCTTTTTATATTTAGTATAGGTGTATTGCAATAATTATCACGGTAAATTACAACATCTTGACACAACGTGCAAAAAGGCAAACCAACAGTTTGCCAATTCTGAGTCCAGTCTCTCGACTGAGAGATCGAGTGCAAGACTTGTGAAAAAGATACGTTCCTATCAAAATTCGTTTTGACCAAATGCAGCGTCGCCTTTTTCTTGCAGCTTTCAGGATTGTGATTTATTGTTTGTATGTGGTGTTGTGCTCATATATGGGACGAAGTTCTTTAACAGTTATCTGATTTAGCACTCGAGTAAACACCCACATTCATTTTACGTGGACTTTAGGTGGGAGTCAAATTTGCCAAGATCTCGGACGGTGTTACAAAATGTCGTGCACATTTTGCACGTCTACGTAGTAAATGCGTGATAAACAGAAAAGGTCGCGAACTGATTAGGATTACTGTCAGCGGCCACGCAAAATTTCATGATCTGGGTTTAGAGTTGTTGAGATACCTCAGTATCATCAATGGTATCATTAAGAAAGACACAATGTGCATTTACTTAAGTATACTTAATTAAAAAACAATCATGTCGCTTTGCATGCATTTGACTAAAAGCAATCTGTTTTCTAATCTTTTAATTCGCAAGCGAGAATTTTTTTTTTTCGTATTGCTTTCAGAAATAAAAAGTTTTCTTTCGCAACTTCAACTTTTTGAAAAAACATACACTATCAACCCTGTTGTTCTTTTGTCTCTGCTGATCGCTACTGATCGCTTGCCAAACGTACAATGCACTACGCAGTGTCATCTTCAACAAAGTATTTTATCTTCGCTCTCTCGCTCTCCCGCCCACGCTACTCGCGGCTCAAATATCGCACTCACTTTCTCGCCGCTCCTCCGGCAGGGTCTTTAGAGCAAAAGAGAGACTGCTCGCAGTCTATATTTTACCAAGAACGTGATATAAATTCGTTTCCAAGTGTTTGGTTTCCAGGTAAGGTTAAGTGACACGAGGGCAACAGGTGACCATAGAGACGAAATTTAACCTGGCTTCTCCTGGAAGGACCAGGAGTACATTCCACTCAGTAGTGGCCTCTATTGAGAGGTAGTACGCCGCAGGAGTGGCAACCGATCCAGTGAAACGTTTCCGCTGGATCGGCAGCCACTCCGGGGCAGCATTACTCCTCAGCTTTGTTGGGCTTTCTTAATGCTTCGCTAGTACCCAATGTATCTAACTGGGTAGAAAGAGGTAATAGAGCAAAGATTTTTGTCGTAGAAGAGAACACGAAGGCATCCACCGCAGGCTTGCTCTCGACGCAGTGGCAAAAACAAACAAAAAAAAAAAACAAAAACTCGAAATGTTTATTTGCTCGGTATTCAAAATGGCGATAAAAGAAGACATAGAGCAGATCACTTGGACTTTAAATCTACAAGTGTCTTGGAAATTTTAAATGTTCACGTGATGTGCTATTTTTAGCGTCCTCTTTCACGACCATTTTGAATCATGACACACGGCGACAAAACCCTGCTGGAGCGAAGGTTGACGCATACTGCTGCTTGCACGACACAAAACCTGACATGAAATGTCTCTTTACATTTTTTATTGTAAGCTAATTAAAGCTACTAAAATTCGACACAAAATGGAGCCAAAGTAGTTTACATGTGACCTTTACATATGAAGTTCATTTGCTGAATCATAAAACGGTTTCCCTTTCTGTAAGGTGTGCGCCTGTTGAAAATTTCATTTGTAGAATATTAGAACTCTTTTTCTTATTTAGACAGCATAAAAGGAAAGGCATAGCTGCTCCAATAAAAACAACGGTGGCGGACACATAGAATGCAGGAATGTAAGAATTCATCTGGTCAGCAACAAACCCTGAAAATAAGAGAAATTAGAAAAAATTAACATGCAGTTGATGTATTTGTTTTATCATTGATATGAATACTTTTCAATGAAAAGTCAACCAAACCGGCAGCGCTGAAAATTCCAAGGATCTGTTTCATTCCCAAAGTAACAAGTTAGCCTTGCTGCTCCTCAGACTGTAATCCGACCTACTGTAGGCCATAATTTTAGGCAAACCGGCAGTCTTTACCCTTAAAAGCCGTTACATCCTACCTTTTAATTCAATTTGGTCCCTGGATTCATCTTAGCTGCTTAAATGAGAGCTATTGCTAGTAACTGGAAAGGCCAGCTTTCTCTTTCCACTTATAGGGACGTTTCTGTCCTTATTATTCGTGTCGCAGCAACTTAATTCCAAAAGGGCTCAATTTAATAGTATGGTATTGTATTTTTCTCAAAGAAAGTGTCCCGTTTTGAAAGGCTGGCAATAGATCGATTAAATTTGCGGTGTAGACAAAGAAATCAAGACAACTATGGGATCCATAAAATATCCCACCCTAACCTGCAATAGGTGGTCCTGCTGCAATACTTGGTGACGTCACCCCGAGCCAAAAACCTAGAGCCTTTGAAGTGAGGTGACTCTTGACGGAACGTATGATCTGAATGTTCACTGTGCTGCCAAACGATCCATCGCAGAAGCCAAACACCACAGAGTAGGCCAGTAAACGGTAATAAGTGTCTGCTCTTGATAGCAGACATATGGCAGCGCCGTTGATGTAAAGAGCTGCTTGAGTGATGGCCTGCGCATTGATGCATTTTAAGTCACATACACGACCGATAAGAATTCTTGCTACGGTTGACGCAAGACCCATGTAACAGAAGAACATGGATGATTTATCAGGTGATACTCCTTGCTGCTCAGCATACTTGACCTAAAAATAAACATTTTGTTAATGCAACTAAGTTAGGTAAAGTTCAATAGATGTTTCTTTACTTATTACTTGATTTATCCTTTCAGTGTTCCCCCTTAACAGTCAGTGAAGTCTGAGGAATAAACGTCTTATGTCTAAGTGGCAGATAATTTTTAGGAAAGAAACGACTTTATTGCCCGAATTCTAGAACTGCTTTTGCCTTTCCGAAAATCTTAGCTGGTCTTTTTTCGCAATCAGAACGATACATTGCACGTTTCGTCCCCAAAACTCAAGAGCAATAAATTTTCCCTGGTTTCAGAAAGTTTGAGAGAAAAGTTTCAGTAAGCAACATCATAGCTTTTCAAGAAATCCTTAGCTTGACCCCATTTGTGGTGCCGAGCAATCAAAGAGTTAAGAGCTGGAAAGAATCCATTGACAGCTGAAGGAAATGTAGACTACACGAGGTGAGATCCGAAATTTTGGAATTCTCAGCTAGGGGCACTCGACGGGTCTTGTAGGGGGAATAACTGTTCGGAAAGGCCTAAATTGCCTGAGATGTCAGGATCTCATTGTGAAGAAAAACTAACATTTTGCATGGGGAAGCGTGGTAATATTAATTGAAATTGTTTTCGGAGGAACAAATGTGTCGTCCAGAGTGCACAATAAGGTAAGATAGCATTTTTGGAAATCCAACTGCAGCTCGAAAATTATGGGAATAAAATTACATTCCATAAAATTTGAGCGACTTGAATGGCAATCTATGTTAGCTTTCACAGACAGCCCTTTAAGAGGCCATGAAACAATCTAAAAACCCCCCAGTAAATTTGCTTAACTTGTTTGATTGACTACTCTGAGTACCCCCCGAAGTCTGTCCAGGTTTGAACCAGGTTGAAAAAAGGTAGAGAGCCTTCAGAACAGATATTGAGGTAAGCAGAAATTAAAGATCCTGTGGATACTTTTGATGAATCCCTGTATATATGTAATAAAACAGTTTACCAGTAGAACTTGTGGGTTGTATAATCCAAGGAACGCTACTGCACAGGACACTGACCAAATGACGAGAGCTGGGTTGGTGAAAATGTTGCTGTACCACGACGATTGACTTTCACTGCTTTTATGCTGTGGTGCTTCTCTTACTCCATCGGAGCTCGAGGCTGAAATCTCTTTTGCCGTGCGCGGGTCATAAAGTAGCGCTAGTACGCAGATCAGCGAAGCCATTCCTGCCATCGCTATGAACGTGTTCCTCCACCCGAGAGTGTCCAGTAGCAACTGCAAAAGTGGACCCATCACGAGTGAGCCCCCTGCAGGTCCGCAACTTACAACACCAGTCGCCAAGGCGCGCCTTTTTAAAAAGTATCGAGGAACAACGACGAAACTTGCGGTGTAAATACAACAGGTTCCAAAGCCTACTATCACACTGTAGGTAAGGTACATGCAAAAGATGCTTGGTGCTTGTGAGGTCAACAAAAGACCTAGGACACACGTTATGCTTCCCAGCATGGCAGTAATACGACATCCATAACGGTCGCATAGATTAGCGGCCACTGGTCCCAGAAGAAAGCTGACTGACATGTGCAATGATCCAACCCAGGCTGTGGAAGGAACACGCAAAAAATAAGTTTCTCTTAATACGTAATATTCATCATTCAATGATTCGTCTGCGGCATTTACAATTATCGACGCATTGTTATCATTACAGGCCACTGCCCTTTGTGCGAGCACCAACACCTCGCTAAAAGGATCATGGGCTTTGAGGAAGAGAACATGTCAAAGGAGCTTTATCAAAACCATAGTTAATAAAAGAATCTGGTTATGAAGTTCAATTAAGTCCTTTGTTTTATGTTTTGGTTACCGTTTTTAGCCTTGACGGTGCACAAACAACAATAGGTTTTGAATTTTGCATCAGCAACTAACCAATAAGAATGTCACTGTTAAGTTATTCAGCCACAGCTTGCAAACGTAAAACAAAAGATTGTGCACTGTCGTAGTACTTTCAACATAAATTGCAGCACCTTTGTTAAGGCCTTTGAAACTTGCAAAGTTTCATAACCGGTCCCTCGAGTAACTATGTCAAAACGTAACCATAAACCATCTTTTTAACGTTATCCGTTAGAACTTCTCTTGCACGGCATTGGTCCAAAAGCTTCACGTCAAGTAAGTATCCTCAAACTAAAAGTAGAGGATATTCGAGGATGTCCTCCAAAGAATGTCTCCAGGTTTCAAAATTTTAATTCGTATACTTGGCTTTGGACTTCATCTCAGCCTTGAGGCTCACAAATTTCCTAGAGATTCTTTCTCCCAAAACTGGCCGAAGACAAATATAGGAGCATATTATCGTCCAGTGGCAGTTATTGCCTATTGTAGTTTTGTTTATTTGTGGTAATAAACAACATATCACAGTGCCAGTTAGCTTTCTTGGAGGTGGTGGACTCTAAATTTTTTTTGCTTGCATTGGTTGAAGAATGAAGAGCAAATTGAGCCAGGATGTGATTTGATTATAATCTTGACGTTACAAATAAATGGCTTTCATATCCAGCTTAAAGCCAGGATTCAAAATCGCAATTTCAGCCAGCAATGTTTAATTTTAATTGAGACCTAACCAGTAAAAAAACAATTATAACGTTTTTAGCTATAAAGTGGAGGTATTTCAAGTACATACCAGACTGAAACACTTTAATTTAGATTAATGGTTTGCCCAGAGTTTTCTACTGATAGTACTTTGAAGGCAATTTATAACGTGACGTTTTTTCGTATTCATATTATCGCTAAATAACATGTTGTGGTGTGTTATATTCTTACAGATCATTTTTTGTCAAGTTCTCAGAAACAGAGAACAGGTTTGAAAAACTGGTGTAATTCATTTGTGTTCAGTTTCTTAGTGTCACTACAATGTTTCGAAAGTTTTGAGAGCTGTAAGTTGTAACTGTGCGGCTCTGATGAGCGATGCATTGTTTGAAGATTAAGTTCTTTCAATGGCGATTGCTGAAAATTATGTTGCGTTAATTTACATTTGTAACAGGTGGCGTACATGTTAGTGGATTGTTTTTCCCAAAGCAGTTTGCCATGGAAAAAATTAATTAATTAGTAAAAGAGAGAAAAATATTCCTAAAACATGTTAAGCTCGGGAAATCTCTGAACAAAATTCATATCATTATTTACGGGTACCTGTTGAAGCTTTGTCTTCACCAAAGTAGTTCAGAAGAGGAGGGAAAAGAACACCAAAGCTGTAACAATATCCAATCACTATGACATTACATAGCGCTGCAGTTAAACAAACTACATAAGATTTCAAACCATCTGGTTGGATTCCAACATCGTGAAATTTGCGTGGACTGTCTTCAGCCAAATGACAAGAAATGCTACTGTGCGTAGTGCTTTCGCATTTTATAATAAGCTTTTTCATGTCGTTGCTGTTCTGTTGACAATATCCTATTCTCTTGTCCAAGCGAATAACGAAATTTGTACAGAAGCCGAGGACAATTACACAGACTAATACAGGACCATGCAAATGATGTCATCCAAGTTACGGGTGGCACGTACAAGACATGCAGCATAGTGGCAGAGATATGTTCAGGAAAAACAAGTTTACAAAACAAGATTTTTTTTAGAACCCGTAGCAATAAAAAACAACGGGCGTCAAACAGAGAGGGTATGGTTTCCCACCAAAGGAAAACAAATGCATTTAGAAACTGTTATGCCTGATTGGGGGTAAAGGGTAAATAGAGTTGCAATTTCAATGTGGACTGTTGTAAATGTAAAAGAGTTTATTTACCACGTAATCCAATTTTTATTTGATTTTCCATATTCCGTGGTGAGAATCTAAAGATTCTTTCTAAGCATTTGTTACTACCATTTTACAGGTGTTCGTTGATCAGGTATTTTACCTTTTCATACATATTTCAAACGAATAAATGTATTTTTGAGACGTTATGGAACAGTGTTTTCTTGACACTTGTCTTCTTGTGTACTGTGTACTATTACGCTAACACGGTACAGCAAAAACAAATGTGGATCCTTTCCAACATTGACACGGTTACATCCTTACATCAAGCACCTACAGTGTGTTTAAACTTCGCCGATACCAATAATCGAACCTCATTTTATGAAACTTTCATGGTACAGGTCAGGGGAGTAGCCAAGATTTTTCCAGAGGTACGCACTGATGGTGTAGTGGTTAACACATCGGCACTAGAAAGTCGAGGACGCGGGTTCAAATCCCGTGTTCAGGGCAATTTTTAGGGTTTTCACTTTGTGTTTATATATATATATATATATATATATATATATATATATATAAAACCACAAAAAACTGGAAATAAGACTTGCCGATATTTCGTCTTTATTACTGACGAAGTGTTGCCCTGACGAAGTCTTTTACTACTAAAGACGAAATATCGGCAAGTCTTATTTCCAGTTTTTTGTGGTTTTATATGCTTATTTCTGGAGAAAAGATCTAGACAAATGATGTTTTTGATGGACTATATATATATATATATATATATATATATATATATATATATATATATATATATAAATATATATTTGATGGACTATATATATATATATATATATATATATATATATATATATATATATATATATATATATATATATATATATCTGACTGGATTTGATAAAACATACCTACAGAAATTTTAGTTGATCTTGAGTTGTTCATGCTGTTCTTGTTTGCTTATTTATTTATTTTTTTTATATATATAATAAATTATATATATATTTTTTATTTTCGACTATTTCAGGTATACCCACGTGCGTCCGTGCGTACAGGTAGCTACGCCCTTGCAGGTCTAACCGTAAAAGAAGTGTTTATACAGATCCAAAACGGATACAGAACAGTGTTAACGTTGGTCACTTTTTGTCGGTAAAGAAACATTTTTGGACCGCACCGTGACGAAATTTGTACGGTTAGGCCAAATTATACCATATCATTCTATCTGGACCAATTTCAAACCATCCTAGCTATAAGCCGAGTGTCTGAGATCTCCAGAAAGCAGGTACAATTTTGTGTCCTTACGGAACTGGTTTCAAATCCGTATGGACACACTGTAAACACCTTGCTAAAGTTTGGTGTGAACGTGGGCGAAACCGCTCCAGTTTTGTTAAGTATAGGATCCTGTTTCCATCATACCCTTACACTCAGGATCGTTGAGAATATACTAGTACGTTTATACAAAGCTTGCACTGCTCAAAACTGTAACGAAATTAACGGAGATTCTGAAACATACCTTGAGGACGTTCTCGGCAATGTTTATGCGCATCCTTACTGTGCAGGAAGTTTATTTCGGTATGTCACTCTACGTCATGCATAAGGTGCGTGCCGGGGAAGAAGTGTAGACAAATATGTCGATGGTGGGCTTTGCAAAATCTATGCATGGCTTAGCCCTCGTACATGCACGGTGACCTCAGTTTTTGTGACGATAGATCACTTCGTTCACTGATTAACTGCACTCTGCATGAGTTGCAGTATAAAGTTGTTCATTTTCTGTTCGTGCGCTATTGTACTTCGCTATTATTTTAGCGGCACGACGTTTGCAAATGCCCACTTTAAGGGTGGATTCATTTGCAGCATACGCGTGTAGCAAAAGATTCTACAACCTGCTTGTTTGCATCACATTTAGGTTACGCGTATGGGGTAGGCGATAAATCAGTGGCACGTTCCAGCGTGCGCTCGTACCTCTTTGGCTTTTTGGCACTGTCAACACTGATTACTTTTTCCAAAGGAGCGTGAAAATGCCTGCTCAAATACTTGCGAAAGGATTGCATTTTCCCGTGCGGCTAAAATGCAAATAATCTCCATTGAATGCGATAAATCGATACGCAATTGAGTAATCGCATACCCTTTACGCGTATCCCGAATGCGCTGCAAATAAACAGTCTGTCGAATTTCCCACCCTTCCAGCATTTTAATTATCACGGTGTTACAGATAACCTTAATACGTTTGCTGGCACCATAGGTTAATCAGAAGTATCAATTGAACCTATCAGTTGAATATTTCCCCTTGGCAAAATAGCAAAAAAGTACATCGTCATCATCACTTTGTACTATTTTTCCATCTTCCCCACTTCCTGTGCCTGCCACATTCTTATCGCTACTTCCACCACAACTAACTGAATTATAATAGGGTATCACGCTCCACAGCATTGAAAGCCAAGTAAACCACCCAAACCACCTTACTTTTCACCCTGACGTTGAACGCAATTGTTTTCAAGCGGAAAACAATAGGCGTTTCGTACGGGTAGTTTTCTGGGGGTTACCGACACGTTTATTTACAACAGGGTACGCGTTAAGAATGCGACACGTTTACGCGTATGCTACAAATGAATCCACCCTAAGAATCGTGTTAAATTGAACGGATGTCCCCGATTAAAATCACTTACCATGCAGAGTCCCCAATAAATCTTTTTTAAATTTTTCAACTAACAATCGTTGAGGCCAGGTCGAGTTATCATGGTCAATTTTTCAAAATAAGGGTAAATTCCTACATGCTTCATCTCTGAAATGAACTCGGTGACTTCTCAATTTAATCCATTTCTGATACATGATTTCCACGTGAACGTCCTTAAAGCTTCCCCGACTGTATTTATGTGGTAAGTACTACCACAAGTACCTCAGAAAACATGGACGAATTGCAAAAAATAACATAACTCCAGCAATTCGGAAAGAGCTCCTTTAAATGTTGGATTATTCCTGAATACCAACAGTTGCTGGCCCCATTATGGTAGAATCAAATCCACGGCCCGCGTAGAATGATTTGTGAAGAAACAACGGCACTCTTTCGTTAACATTAATTAGATCTGATGGTGCAGCTGCAATGCCAGTGAAACAAAATTTGACAAGAGGATAGCTTATATTTTACGTATGGATTTTTATTGTACATGTTGAATATGACAATTGTCGTCAACGCTGTTACACGACGCGAGATAACCCAAGGAGCTCGCCTATTTAACCCTTTTCCTCGGTTGTATAAGCTGGCCATGCTCTGTTAGTTTGATGTAATTACGAATACACCATCGCGTGAATTATTTAATTTTCCGCTCGCAAATTTTGTTCGAATATGTTTACATTACCCTCGATATTATTAGCCATTAACTGCAAGTGACTAATGTTTCATTAACTTAAGGTTGGTTTCCATATGATCGCTACGATCGCTGGAAAAAACGTTCAGCAATCTTTGCGATCATGTGGAAACCACTCTCCAGCGATCGTTGTGAAATGCTGTGATCGTTACGATTGCTGAAGTGTGGTTCAGTTCCATATGATCACAACGATTGCTGAACGTTTTTTCCAGCGATTGCAGCGATCGTAGCGATCATATGGAAACCAGCCTTTACTTATTCCACTGGAATTGCAAAACTTGGAATTGGCGCTAAAAAGTGCCGCTGACTTAATTTCTTCAATTCGAAGTGCTAGAAACTTGGTCCATTTGGTGACATTTATGTTCTCACTTTCCTCAAAGAAACTCAGAAACAGCTGTGAGGCCGCTATTTTCTCCAAAAATATTCTTTTAATATCAGCCCTATACACCTGTATATAAAACCGAGTAATTTGCAATTATCTGCATCATGAAATAGGAGGAGTGAAAAACGAGGTTCCACACTTAAGAGTTATCACCTGGGAGAAACGTGGCTACCGTTTCGACATTTTAGTGGTAGCAATTTGTTTGATTTCTGAAACTTGTACAGCACTGGAACTGACATAGCCTGAAAACAGATAACGGCCGACATTTTTCTTTGTTTGCATCGCATTTACTACCTTAATGTTTTCCACAATGATCATTAAATTTTCTACAGTACTAATTCAATAATCATGTGGATATTGATGAATATCTCAAGATAGAAGATTAATCAGCTGATTTAAAATGCCAAGGTCGCTGACTTTCTAGAAGTGTTCTTTATGCTAAATTTCTTTTTGTTTTGTATGTTAAACCTGTTAAATACATACTCCAAATACAGCAAGCAATTACCGTTTCCATTAGCGGAGTACCGATATGGTAGTTGTTCACCCACTAAAAACAATTTTGTCTCTGTGAAATCGACAGACTCCACCTCTGTCAAATTATCGTGTCTATGTTAAATTACTCATTGTTGCCGAAAGGCAACAATGACGGCAGCCTTGAAACGCTACCGTCCAGCTGAATACCCTAGCCTTCTTAATGATAATTGGCATCTCAATGAAAACTAAGGCCTTTTACGTCATGCGGTGATTGGATTATCTCTACAGAAAGTTGTCCTAAAATGACGAGAAAACATATCTGGGCCGGTTATATTTTATCATTTCTTCTTACCAAGAGATCTTTCTAGTCGCGTCATGGAAAGCATTCCCAGCAACTAGTTACCACAGTTCAGAATGGTTTGATTAAAAAATAAAACACCGCAAGCCTAGGGGACAAGGCTGACAAAAACACATCAATATTCATTAAATTCATTTTAGGTAAACTTCACCTGCTTTTTGAGATAACCATACCACGCACACTAATAGAAAACAACTGAAACCGATCTCAACAGCTTTGAATCTTGCAAAATGGCACAAAAAATAAGTGCTATCGTGGAAGCTTCCATTCTAGTTCTAATTTGCATAGTGTCTTTTCTTGGAAACATCACTCTGTTTGTGATCTTCACGAGGAAGAAAAACCTTCGCACCATCACCAATGGTTTTCTTCTCAATCTTGCCTTCGCTGACCTACTTGTTTCCGTGCTCAACATGCCGATAACAGTGGTCACCATTATCGAACAAAGATGGATTTTTGGAGAAAACGCGTGTGTCTTCTTGGGATTTACTACGATGCTGTCTTTTGTTTCATCGGTGATGTCTCTTGCCATGATAGCGATCAACAGATATTATTATGTGGTGCAGTGGAAAAACTACCCCGTTATTTTCACACCGAGAAGATCGGTATTGTTCGGAGCAATTGTGTGGTTAATTTCTTCGTTAATATCACTCCCTCCTTTATTTGGTTGGGCAGAATATCGTTACATCCCTGGCAAATCTTTTTGTTTTGTATTCTGGCCTTCCGGTGTTTCTTACATGTATTTTATGTTAACGATATGTTTCTTTGGACCTCTAACTGTCATGTTTCACTCATATTTTTATATCTTCAAATTCACAAGAGAAGCAAAGCGGCGAGTCAATCAGCACAGAGATAATGCAAAACCGCAAGAAATGGAGGAGCAACCAAACGACCGAATTAGAAAACGTTTTAGAATGACGCCAGAGGAAGTTAAAATCACCAACACTCTGCTCATTGTTGTTGCATGTTTCATGGTTTGCTGGGCGCCACTTGCCATCACTATGTTTACTGATGTTTACTCGCCACATCCCCTACCTAGGGCAATTGACATTAGCACGCTGTTGCTTGGTTATGCTAACAGCATGTGTAATCCCGTGGTTTATGGAATAAGAAATCCAACCTTTAGAAGAGAACTCATTCGTCAGTTTACGACATGTTTTACAACAATTTCAGCAAACCGGACCGTCCCTGTCGTTGAAGCGGATCATTCGTGTTAAATGAGTACTGAACGAACCCCAGTTGACGTTTCTAAAGTGTTTTTCAAATCGTCAAGTGAGGAAACTAACGCATCCTCAATTTCAAGGTGTGATTTCCACAACCAAGAAATCGCTCAAATTGCTCAAGATACTTGAGAAGCATATATACAGTTATGTAATTATAATGATGTTTTGTTTAATTCTGTCTTAAAAATGATGTACTTTAAATTATGTATATACTGTGTCAAGTTTGCAAAATTTTTTCCGATGTTTTGCTCTCAAATTCTTGTAACGGCTGACGACGACGCCACAGTGACGACAACAACAACGACGGCAACAACAAAATCAACAGCAACAAAAAGAACGACAACAACAAAATCATCAATGAATGGCAACGACAACGACAGCTATGCTTCTGCAGACGATGACAATACACCATACAAATTTCGCCTGAGTGTCTCTCTTTATCTTACTCCTACCCCTATTTTCCCAGTTTGACAAGGAGGTTCCGTGTTTTTTGGCTATTTGTTTCTCTTTTAAAATATGTATCCAGCGTAGCAAGTCCACTTAAAGGAGCCAACTGAGAAAACTGAAATTGCTACCTGAGTAGCAATGCTCCTAGCCCTCATTTAATGTTCAGTGCAACTCTTGGGAGTTGTAGGAATGGTAAAATATAAATGTTTTCAAATGTCCACTTGCAATTATGGAACGAAGCCAATTGGATACTCAGAAACTACATGGTCCTCCTGGCGCCAGATTACTCAGGAAAGAAACATGTCCACGACTCGACACGACGTAAAAAAATACAGTTTATGTTAGCATCATAGTAGTAGTAGTAGTAGTAGTAGTAGTAGTAGTAGTAGTAGTAGTAGTAGTAGTAGTAGTAGTAGTAGTAGTAGTAGTAGTAGTAGTAGTAGTAGAAGTAGCAGTAGAAGTAGCAGTATTTTTGGAACAAGAGCTTATTCCAACAATACCTGGGACACATCCTAATACAACTTTGGCGCCTGAGAGACACGTGTCGAGTAACGAAACAACAAATAGTTCAGAAAAAATACAGGCAGCAGAAATTTTTATCGACTTTTAAGCACACCACATGTTTACGTTTCCTTACCTGGTGAAGTTTAGCCTTACAACAACTATTACTACAACAACAACAACAGCAACAACAACAACTATACTACTACTACTACTACTACTACCACTACTGCTACTACTACTACTACTACTACTACTACTACTACTACTACTACTACTACTACTACTACTACTACTACTACTACTACTGCTGCTGCTGCTGCTGCTGCTGCTACTACTACTATTACTACTAAAAAGAGTCATACTAGGTTAAAAGAGTCATTTTTGAGTCCGGCCCAGGTGTATCAATGGATAACAATGAGCAGTTAAAGGGCACACTCAGTTAACAACAGACAATCCTTAATAACCTTGTTATCTTATTTTAGCATCTAACTACTTGACTGCTAATACAGATCATTTGAAAGTTTCCCTCTCTCCCTCTTTTCGCCAGCGATTTCAAAGATGACTATGAAGGGATTAGTAGTGGGTATTTTGTTATTGAGCAGCCTTTTTTTCTTCTATTTTAATGAATCATGCTCTTTTTTCTCATTATTGCAAGCTCTAGTAACCGGAACGAAAATTTGTTTTGAAAAAATCTTCAGGGTAATCTGTGTTTATACTACACCTTTGATACTGATCAACTAAGACATAAATCCACCTTTGCACCGCGCAGTGCTTGGATTGCGATCTTAGTTCATTGGCTTATCCTTAACTGGAATGGAAAACTTAAATTATTTTTTGTTCCTAAAAATCTTGGTATAGATCGGCTCAAAGAAATGCTACCCTTTGTGGTTGGTAAGTAGGAAAGGGCAGGTGTTGATATAGGACTCCTTCTTCTTTGCTATAAGATGATTCATATTGCAGAAATATTGTAATTAGTTGCACTTAGGGAGTTAAGCCACTATTAAATCTATAAAATAAGCTAAGCTATTATCCACGTAATCTACATATTTATTCAGTTCTAATAAGGCGACTGGTGACTCTGAATATGTTGCGTAATGCCATTTTCATCAAAAAGACCGAGAATTTTGCGCATTTCGAAGGGTTAGGAGACTTTTAAGTCTTAACTTTTCAACTACTTAAAAGTAATTGAAGGTTTGAATCATGCATTTCACTGAGTCTCGTTATACGGACTTGAAAAGCAAAAGCCGTTTGGTGCCGTGGAATGGGTCCGTGTTATCACACCAAATTATCGGCGGTCTTCTATTAGAAAAGAGCATTTGAATTACTGCAAATTCTTAGAAGAAACCACTTGGCAGTACAAATTGCTTTAAGCTACCTAAACTAATTTCCCCACTGTTAATCGGTTTTTTAGCTCGGTGGTGTAATCAGTTTATAAGAAACGGTACATTTCGTCCTTGAAGAGAAGGAATTATGTTATAATTAGAGTCTAACGAGGACAGTATATTAAAGTTGAGATCCTGTGAGAATTAATTAGCTGGGTGACACTAGATGGAAAGTTGACAGCTGTATAACACATTTTATTGTTATGAATAAACGCATATGTAATTTTTAAATCGTCAAGTAAAAAATAAAATGAACTGAAAGAGAAGAAGACGGCAGACACTCTCCCAGGTTTGTTTCGCTTGCATGCGCAGACTTTTCCTTTTCATTTCAGTCACAAAACCATTCTTACTTCGGGTGCATTTACATATTTAAATTCATAATCACGTCTTAAATTTTCATGTAATGTTGAAGGTACAAAGACAAAATGCTTTTTTTTTGCTGCTGGTCTTGTCTGAAAAGCCGACAAATATCGCATTATGTGCCGCAAACTGCCATACGGTTAGCTCGTTAAATACCTGGCATGAAATGTACTGTCACAACCTCACTCTGGAAAGGTTCGCTGAGACGTCATACGCGGTAAACACTTGAAAAACAACTCCTTAAAGCCTTTTCTAAAGCTGGCATTTCTTATGCCGTAAAATATCGGGTTGAACATGCTATTTGCGTATCCTAGCAACAATGAACTAAAATCCACTCCACGGGGGAGAGGATGTGGATAATAGACATACAAAAACATGGTGATTGCAAATGGTGCCCAGCAAAAAATAAAACATGCCACAACAATTACTAAAGTGTTGGTGATTTTTGCTTCTTCAGCTGAAACTCGCAGTGTATTCATTGATCTCGTGCAAGGAGGGCCCGATTCCGTTTCTTGTGTATTATGTTTTCTTCTGATGATTGCTAATTGTTTCTTATGTTTTCTTGTAAATGACAATATTCTGAAATAGGATATGGCCATCACTGTCAGTGGACCAAAAAAACAAGTTGCAATCATAAAATACATGTAATACACGTCAGCTTGCTAATAAACGAAACAGTAGGATTTTCCTGGGATGTAACGGTATTCTGCCCAGTTGAAGAGTGGGGGCAAAGCGAGCGCTATGGCAGTGAACCACACAAAAACCACGCAAAGCGTGCCCCTTGCAATTGTAAACGTAGTATTATTGGTCCGCCATTTAACGATGTAGAAATACCTGCTGATGGCTATCATTCCTAGTGACATGACAGAAGAGATGAATGACACGATGGTAATAAAACCAAATGCTACACAAGCCGTCCTTCCAAGAATCCACCCCTCAGATATAATGCTTGCTGCAGTCAGTGGCATGCTGGCAAAAGATACCAACATGTCTGCTGCCGCGAGATTCAGCACAAACAAGTTTAACAGGGTCCTCAACTCCCGTTTTCTTGTCACAATCCAGAATAAGCTTCCATTTCCAATAAAAGCCATCACGCAAATTACTATCAGGACGGTTAATTCTGCTACCTGCGTAAAGTCACCCATTTCACTTGCCTAGCATATAAACTGTTAAAATTCCAAACGTTGTCTTTACCTTAGCTTCTGCTAGCTTCTTCTTAAGTAGTAAGAGGTTGGATGAAGAAATAATCACCCCTCCCTTATGAAAACTTAATCGATGTACGTAAACCTTAAGTTTCTCTAGCTAAGTTTCTTAGGACAAGTGAATTCAATAAGAACTTCTTCAATATTTTCAACATGCAGGAATATTATACAAATTCTTCTTGTGTCATATTTAAAGCCGAAGGTGATTTAATAACGTGTGCTTTTCCAAATATCAATTTATCGCGTAAGTGAAATTTGAAATGTTTACTTTCTCCCTTTTCTTAAAATACGAATGTAATTAAAACATGTTTGACAGTCAAAAAAAAAAAAAAAAAAAAAGGTAGCCTTAAGTTTTGAGTTTGAATCTGTCAATTTTTTATTCTGTGGCTGAATCGCAAGTTTAGGATCTAAGATATATTTTTTCCACGTGACGGAAGATTTTCGATTTCGTCTTGTAGAAAGCAAACGCTTGTGGTGACCTAGCGATTGTTTATCTATCTATAGAGCAAAAGTAAAATGCCTTTTAAAATAAAAAGCAATTTTGCCACCGCACGTCCGTCTTCAGAAAGAATTTGGGAATGAGTTTTCAACTCATGCGGTTAGCCTTTAAAAAACTACAATTTTCTTAACTAATCACACACTGAGCAAGCGGAACATAAAAGGATCGTATCAAATTGAAATGAGTTACCGATGGCTCTAACGGGGCTGTAAAGTAGCGTCTACAATAAATGGAAAGTTGACAGCTGTGTCAATATGAGGCAAATTGCGAATTATAATGAATAACTGGTGTTTTTATTACAAACCATTTAGCTCGTTAAGTTATCTCAGAAGTCCCCTTTGTCTTTATCTTAAATGAACGTTTAAAGACACCAGCTTGAAGGATTTTCATGACGTTTAAAGATAGACAGAAGATTTGTCACAGGCACAAATAAAGATAAATTAATTTTGCCGAAGAAGGTACTTAAAATCTTACTAAGCCTCTGACATGATTTTAATTACGGTGTTAAATATGAGAAGTTTAAAATGATGAATATACGAAAGCCGCCAAGTGAGTCTTTCTGTAGAAATATAGCATGATAAATTTTGAAATGTGGGTCTTGACTAGAACCTCATCACGCAGTCACATAGTCAAAACCTTTGACTTTGTCATCACCCTTGCTCACCATAGAGTCTCCAGTAGCTCAGTGGTAGAGCATCCGACTAGATCACGGAGGGTCGTGGGTTCAAATCCCATCTGGAACTCGGAATTTTTTTTCCCGAGTTTTTCAGTTAATGCAAAATTTATCATGCTATATTTCTACAGGAAAAACTCACTTGGCGGCTGGATGGTTGCATCTCAGGTATGCTTTAATGTGACT
Source organism: Siderastrea siderea (assembly GCA_964030785.1). NCBI lineage: Eukaryota > Metazoa > Cnidaria > Anthozoa > Scleractinia > Rhizangiidae > Siderastrea > Siderastrea siderea. The sequence continues at coordinate 30,699,456 of OZ034968.1, read as the reverse complement.
GCGCGATGCAGTTATGAGTCCTATGCGTGCTTGTCCTGATTTGACTATGTGACTGCGTGATGCGGTTCTAGTCAAGACCCACATTTCACTATAGAGTCTCCAGTAGTTCAGTGGTAGAGCATCCGACTAATCACGGAGGGTCGTGGGTTCAAATCCCATCTGGAACTCAGAATTTTTTTTTCCGAGTTTTTCAGTTAATGCAAAATTTAGCATGAATATACGAAAATCATAAGAATTAAATGTAAAGAAGACCATCGCAGTTATAGACGCAACTTTTGCAGCTGAGAAGAGAAAGCCTGAAAAAATTCAGGCTTGTAAGGGATTCGAACAATCCCGAACAAGCCTGAATTTTTTCCAGGTTTTCTTATTTTCGCAAGTTGGGTCTATAACTGCGATGGCCATCTTTACATTCAATGAGAAGTTTAATTGAAATATTGATCGAGAAATTTATTTTTAAAGATACTCAATTCCAATTTTTATGAATCGAAACGCGATTCGGAGGCAGCGTTTTAAGCCTGGTTTCCATGTCATCGGCACGATGACTAACGTTGTTACGATCGCTGCGCGCATGCTATGTTTCCATAACAACTTGTCGGGATCGCTGCTCAGTCAAGGAATAGCTATAGTCCGCAATCTGTAAAAAGGCTATGTTTCCCATATGATCGTTACAATCGTACGCTGGAGCTCAGATTTTCTAACGATGGAAGCGATTATATGGAAACCTGGTTCCATACGAACGCGATGTAAAACAGAAAGCCGAAGTTGCTGACTTCTCACAATGGCGGCAATGACTTACAATGTTAGCTTTCTCCGTATTCAGTGTTCGGCGAACTCTTGTCTTTTGGAGTTATTCATATTAAATGTGTATAAAAATTTCGAACAGTGGTATCTACTTTAATATATAATCCTGATCAAGTTAAACTATCCCCCCTTAACCTGAGTAGATCGTTTTTCGCGACATCGAGAAAGACCGACATGTAAATATCACATTGGTACTAAAACAATGTCACCGTGAAACCTGCTCCGTTTAGACGATTAGATTTAAGCTATTTTTTAACTATAACTCTGTACAGAAACATGGAAAGCGTTTTCTAGATAGATAGATAGATAGATAGATAGATAGATAGATAGATAGATAGATGGATAGATAGATAGATAGATAGATAGATAGATAGATAGTTTATTAAATAAATACTTATGCAGCCCAAGGGCTGAATTGCGTATTTACATTTACAGCTAATATTATTTACATAATTGTGATACAAAAACTAAAATTATTGTTAGTTGTTCTATAAGATTTAGTGGATAAAGCTGACTGAATATGATTGAATTCATATTTAAACCTTAAAAATATACTATTTCATAATCTCATCACAAACAGAATAATTTATTTTTTAAAGCAGGTTCGGTGTTCTGACCATATCAGTGTCCATCTTGGCTACTTTTGTGGCCACATCCACTTAAACATAACAGAGCTATTCTATTCGTCTGTTCTGGGCTGGACATATCACGCTGGGTCAGGGGTAAAGGGCCAGAAGAGGCTTTCAGAAACGCCTCAAAGATCAGCTGAAGCGGGAGCTGTTCTTAAAAGGCAATGATCACTAAAGCTGGAACCAAATGGCCTTCAACAGGGATGGCTGACGCAAAACTGAAACGGACAGCAGAGATTTTGTAGCTTCCAAACAAGAGGTTGCTGAGAAGGGCTGAGAAGAAGCGCCGGGGATAGAAGGCTTCAGCAGAAAAGCCACATTACCTGCTCAGCCCAACATTTGCCATAACTGCTTCAAAGCCTGTGTCTCAAAGATTGGTCTCTACAGCTACCAGAAAGGGCATGTTGTTGTCAAGGACGACTTTCTTCCCAGTGATCATCGGACTCGAAGAATTAGCCATCATTCATTGACAGTAAACAAGGAAATACTGGGATTTAAGCGTTCCGCCAGCAATGGGCTCCTGGCTCCGCTTAATAAATGGTGTTCCTTTTAGCTGTTAGCCATCACATGTTCCCCAAAGCACTTCATTCAAGGCAGGGTCAAAGAAAATTTCATTAATTTTTTTTTTCAAATTGCGACGGGATTCCAGTGCAACAGATACATCTGATCATGAAAAGTCTTTCCAGTTAGTTTTCTTAGCTCATTATCTGACTCTTTTTCTCTGAAATCCTGCCGGAATTGGATATAATTTTAAGGGTTTAACGTCGTTTGGCATCCACTAAACTGAACTTCGACCTCTTTGAATAAAGTGCATTGCAGTGTGTGCGGATTGGTGTCGAAACACAGTACGGAGTCTATGCAATACAGTGCTTTCACAGTAAATCTTTCAGTTAAATTCGAACTCAACCAAACGAGTACTATTTGATCGTGTCCGAATTTACCTCAAAAGAAAACCATTTGTCAACTCATGACCATTTCGCTTTCATCTCTTTTAATAGTTATTTTTGAAGTTTGGAAATGTTTGGAAAAATTGTTGGCGTTTGAATGTCTTCAGTCTTTGTTGCATGTTCCTGTGTTGAATTGAAGTTAAGAATAGCTTTCAAGTCCCTCTTCTAAACAATTTTTACAGTTGATATATACATTGCATACATTTCTTTGTGATATTGTTTGTTTGTTTGTTTGTTTTCGCTCATTTTCCACCGGATTTACAGGATTCCATACACGTTAGGAAAATACACTCGACGTCACTATTCGGGCATGATGAGAACAAGTCACAAGGCTCTGTGAAGCCAGCCCACGCATCATCCAGACTGCAGTGCTTTACATTTTCCCAACACATAGTTTCACACGGCTTGTTAGGAATCCTATTTGTCCCACATAGAGAAATGATGGTGAGCAACATAACTGCCAGTACAACCGGATATATTTTCATCTGAGGAAAAAAATAAAGAAAGAACGTGAATCTAAAAGTCAGTTGAACAACCAATAAAGACCAATCAAATATTTCAGAATAAAGAAATTCAGCTAAATTCTATGTTCAAATAGGAAATCGCTCAAATTCACAATTTCTAACTGAGCTTGGGTAACAAAACAAAGGCGAAAACGTTTTACTCCCCTTCTTCCACTCGTAAAATAAAGCGATGTAGCACCTTTTTTTTTACCACGTCCTGAAATAGATTGTACTCCTGCTGTGTGCGATGATGAATTGATTTAAGACAATTGCAGCATATGAATTTTTTTTGACGAATTCCCATGAGGAAATTTGTCCACAATGTTGGCGACCGTTTGAGTGCATTTCATAAATCAGGTCAACATAAATGAGGGAAGTTATGGATTTGAAAGAAAGGTTCTTATTTATAGACCACACATATTTTATGGAAATAGTATGTTAAGTTGTAGAGGTCGCCAGTCATATTGCACATTGTAGGGGCGGCGGGAAAGGTGACGTTTTATGCTTTTAATGGCAGCTCTTTCCAAGGACAATTTGACAAGTGGTTACAAAGTTATGGCGTTTACAAAGTTATGGCACATGGCGACGAGGTGGCTCACATTTTAGTTTATTGAGAATATTTGCCAGTTAATAATTTTTATTCTTTTGCACCTGTAGGAGGAAATCATGGCTGAAATCTTTGTGCCGTAAATGGTTATCTTCAGGAAACATCAGATTTCTGTTGATTCTTGTGGTTTCATTATTTATTGAACATAAATGAAAACAGGATCGTAAATCAAAAGGCAGATCGTGTAATTGTTTTCAATTCCACCAATATTTTCTAATGGCGAATGATGTATTGTAAACTGGCTAATGTGAGTTAAAAAGCAAAATATATAAGGGAAAGTTAGCTGTTTGAAAAAAAAAGAATGATCAGCATATTTCATTACTATGATACCACCTACCAAGTCCTACACTTATAGATAACACCTTGACAGCGACTGCTGCCAAGATTCTAAATTGCTTTTCCTTTTATAATTTCAACGAGAAAAAAAATCACCTCTAAAGCAAAATCTCAGAATAAAACTTACCAAACAATTTCCTACACAATTCTACGAAAACAGAATTGGAAATAAACGTTACGTTACATTATTGTATGTTCAGCCAATGGATATGAGAAATCGTGTGCTGTGATTGGCTCTCTACTAGTGAGCTATCAGCTCACATTGTACTTGTAAAGAAGTGGCCCAAGTTAAATAATGCAAATAATACTTCTCTCGACACAAGTTTCTCTTTTGGTTAGTAAATAAACGTTTTTATAATCCAAGGGTAAAAATAACATCAAACAGTCATTTCTTTACATCTCGTTGTACATAAATTTAGATAACGTTCGGTGCGTAGCGCGTCCTTTTGCCGGTGAACTCAATCATATACTGCTTGATTTCCTAAATAAACTGTTGAGTAAATACGTCAGTTTTCTTTTCGTGTTTGAGACGTAAATGATGGTTTGAATGTCGCGAATTAACTAACAAAATTGACACACGGAATGGTCAATACTCTCTCTGATAACTTCCTCTGTTCAACTGACAAATTTCCTCCATCGCTCAGGTTAAATGACAATTGACAAACGACTGGAGTTTACCTGGCAACAATCAAACATATTTTGAATAGCACAGTTATGTGGATTAATATGAAATTTTAAACCTACCGTGATTAAGTAAACGTCTGATTCAGAAACGAAGTCAGTTCTGGTTTGTTAAGCTTTTCACCGCGTTCAATTGACATACAGCAGTACTTTGCTGAGAGAAACGCGTGTATATAAAGTGCGTAAATTAAATGCTATCAAGATAAGAGTTTTTGAAGCGTTCTACACGTGGCTGCTGATAACAAAATAAAATTTTATTCTTGAGAGCTTATTACTTTTCTATACTTATCTTTGTCTGGGCGTATCTTGAACCTTTGTTAATTGTTTACTCTATTTTACATTTACTTTGAAATCCATTTTAGCGTGCGACATCTGTCTGCTATGTTAGCAAAGAAGAAAGTGGTTTCAGTGAAATATAAAATCGTTGAGTAAACGTTAATCTATTTTATCGTGTGTACATCCACAAACTATCTACGTAAAAAAGTCGTCGAAACACTTTAAAGTTAAAGTGGCTTCCGTTTCCTTGTAATCCTTCATTTCATTTTTGTTTTTGACGGCAGCATTTTAAGATAAATTAAAAAAGAAAACAACAAATAAATTCTGAAATAAATAAGAACCTCTGGGATACTGGCCAGAAAATGGTCAAGGTCGGATATACTCATGGGTGTTTTCTTTTTTTTTTAGTTAAGCCAGGTAAAAAGTCGAGAATAAAAACGAACGAAAAAAATCCAGAATACCTCTTAAATAGAACGAATAAAATAAGAAAACAAAATAAGAAAGGAAAGCAATAAAACTGACTTTTTCAGACATTGGTTTTTCGAACAAACGCAAAAAAAAATGAAAACAAAAAAAAAAACAAAAAAACAAACAAAAAAACGCACGTATTTCAAATAGATGAAGAGAAAAATTGATTCAATGTACTGGTGGAGAAAATTTTGGCTGAATGAAAATCTACACAAATTATAAAATAATGAAAGAGCCATTTCCGTTTAAGAAAAAAAGTCGACCAATGCCTTAAAGGCTTGGACACATTGTTTCTTTAATGTGTTCGGACAGAGAAGCGCGAAAAAGAACATAATACAGTAACACACTGATAGCCAGTCCTTCAGTCTGTTGATGAAGCCTACGGCATATCCATGCAAAGGAAACAACTTCAGTAGCGCTTTACAATGGCGTTGTTGGTTTTTCATTCATATCAGTAATTTTTGGTATTTTGTTTACACTTCGATTCTTTGGAAATTTCTTTTTGGTTTCTCCTGCGAGCAAAAGGATTGACTTCCCTAAAAATGGCAGATGCAATAACTAAAATTGGGGTTTTTGGAAAAATAAAAATAAAACGAAAATGAAAATATCTTTAAAATGTAGCCACTCGTTATTGCACACCGTATTTTTATTGTCCACATGCTGCTGATGTTAACAGGAACTAGCGAATCACCTTTATCTAATCACTTTATTCTCATTCACTTCAGCATTAGAAAGTTCCGCTCTCAAGAACGTGCAAAAGTACACGCGCGTACGAATGCTAGAAACGATATATGCAAAAATTGATTGTTTGTATTGAACTGTCAACAACTATATTTCGTATAATTTTACTCAGGTCTTCCTTCTTAACGTTATGGCCTTAGCTGTACCTTTTTGTTAAAAGATAGTAATGAACGATGTTATTTCTAATGTGTAATTATAGTATGCTGATTTCCATATGAGGTTTGTAGGCATGATGAATGACTACTTCGAAAATGGCCAAAAAAGGAAAATAAATAGAGTGAGGATCATGATTATTTTATCCAGCTTATGGTTTTATTGAAACTTGGCCTAATGAATCCAGAACCAGTTTTTCTTGTTCATCTGATTGGCTCCGCACTATTTTGTCTTGCTGGGCAATATGGATCTCAACATGTTAAACTGAGCGCAGCAATATTCGTTTTGTGAAATGGCTAATTAAAAATGCAAGTTTATTTTACACAATAACCCACCAATGTTTTACTACAACGGAATAAATTGACCTTTCTGACTTAGCTTCGAGGTTTAATTTCTTTATCAATTTATTGCCATTTACTTCGATGGCTTTCTTCCATACATACTTCCATACATACAACAACATAGAAATAATTCCAAGAGGTAAAAAAAAGTAAATAGGTTGATTGTGTGTGAGATTGTTGTCATGCTCCGCCAAATGTTTTTGTCAGCTGGTTTAGGAAAACGCAGGCTGGCTGTAGAATTGTTGTGTGCGTCAGCTGTTGGCGCTAACGACGTAAGTTGTGGGCGATGACCTCTCAAAATAAAGAATAAAATAATAAAATGATTTCAAGCACACAATCGCAACAGAATTATGCATTCAGCTTCACACATACTACTTTTTACAAGAAAATGAACGCGAAATGAAATATGTGGCATTCAGAAAAGACCATTAAAAACGTGGGCCTTATTTGTAGGCTGTCCATTATTGGCATTGTTTATCTATCTACGCACTTTTAAGGAAACGATCAGATTGACGAAAAACTGACATGCCGTTTAAATGAGTCTGTTTCCAAGAACATACATAATTCCTCAAACAACACCATTGAGATGCTAGCTTCTCGATCCAGCCATGTTTAAACGTGCATAGCCTGCTATCCTTATAAGAACTGACGGCTTTGTAGTGTTAATTCGGAAAATCATTGTCAAAACACACATTCTATCCTACTCGGTGAACAGCGCTAAATACTAAATACTAAATACTAAACTCTTAATTAACCGAAAAAAGTAAACGATTGTTTGTTTCAAAGAAAAACTTAAATGATTGCCATATTGAAGTGGCCCGGAGAGGTGCATGTGGCTATTAGGAAGATGTCGTTGGCATGACGATCACATTATTAGCGCATCATCTAGAGTTCATTTGGAACCCAAACCGTCTCATGCAAACGACAGTTTATCAGCGGACTTTTTTTGTACACAGTGGAAAGGAATTAGCGGAGCTGGCAGGGTCTGGTTTGCCTACAAATAACCTACTGAATTTCGGTACAGCTTATGACATGCAAGTTAAACTCGGATTCAGGGTCCTAAAGGGGTTTGGGGCTCCAGGGCTCTGTGCTAAAAATTACAGGGCTCCACGGGTCTAAGACAGAAAAATTGGGGCTCTGAGGCTCCAAACCTCTACTCTAGGGCTTCGTTAAGCCAGAATCATCATTTTTGCCTGGGCTCCAGGTTGAAAAAGGCTTCAGGCTCCGGGCTCCAAGGCAAAAATTTCAGGGCTCCAGGGTTCCAAAGACCCCCTCTTTGAGACTCTGCGGACTGGAGATAGTAGGCATCCCAGTCTTGAAACTTTATTTTCATTGGTATACCAGTCTCCTAGGGCCCCTTGACTATTACAGTATACGGGCCTTTCACACAATAAACCTCCAGGAATATAGTTCAAGTGGCAGTGTTCGATGGTATGTGCCTCTCAGTTATCTCCATGCAAATGTGTGCTGCTTGTGTTGACTTCATCACGTGATGATTTAACCCACAATTTTGATAACTCAAGCGTATCCTCAGGTTTGTCATCCCTCTTCTGTCTTGAATGGCCTCCCTGAAAACCATCAAGAACCGGAACTGTACGATTTGCAAAACACGTTGAATTACAGCCCGTAAAGAGACCAATGAGCTCTCTTCTGAAGACTCGATTTCTTACGCCATACACTACGGGATTACACGTGCTGTTTGCGTAACCTAGCAACAGTGTGCTGATGTCAATTGGCCTTGGCAGTGGATGTGGATAGTAAACATCCATAAACATGGTAATGGCAAATGGCGCCCAACAAACCATGAAACATGCAACAACAATGAGCAGAGTGTTGGTGATTTTAACTTCTTCTGGCGTCATTCTGAAAAGCTTTCTCTTTCTGTCACACGATGAAACGTTATCATCAAGCTCCGTTTCTCTGTGCTGATTAACGCGCCGCTTTGCTTCCCTTGTGAATTTGATAATATTAAAGTATGATAAACAAATAATAATTAGAGGACCAAGAAAGCACAACGTTAACATAAAATACATGTAAGAAACACCGGAAGGCCAGAATACAAAACAAAAAGATTTTCCAGGGATGTAACGATATTCCGCCCATCCAAATAATGGAGGGAAGGATATTAACGAAGATATTAACCACACAATTGCTCCGAACAATACCGATCTTCTTGGTGTAAAAATAATGGGGTAGTTTTTCCGGTGCACCACGTAATAATATCTGTTGATCGCTATCATAGTGAGTGACATCACCGACGAAACAAAAGATAGCATCGTAGTAAATCCTAAGAAAACGCACGCGTTTTCTCCAAAAATCCATCGTTGTTCGATAATGGTGACCACTGTTATCGGCATGTTGAGCACGGAAACAAGTAGGTCAGCGAATGCAAGGTTGAGAAGGAAACCATTGATGATGGTACGAAGGTTTTTCCTTCTCATGAAGATAAAAAATAAAACGAAGTTTCCAACAATGGACGTTGTGCAAATGATGACCAGAATAACTGCTTCAATGATTGCACCCATGGTAAGCAAAATCTTATGACGACTTTCTGCAATGACAATTTCGTTCAAGTGACTATACGATTAAAGTGACTGTTTTAAATTTGTGCATCTCCCCACTTTTGTCATTGTTCCAAACAAAGAGAAGGAAAACAATGTAGCTGATAAAGCCTTACATATACTTAGTTTGGTTAGATTTCGCAATTATCGTTTCCTGTTAAGTTGTCCGTACCAGACCGACTGGTGTTAGCTGCATTTTTTGACGCTACGTTGTTTTCCTTTTCTCTCCTTATCAATTATTTAAAGACTGCTGGTCATCTATTATTAGTAGAGTGTCAATATCGTGATAGATGAACTCATGACAAATTGTTTGCCTAAAGATAAATTTCACTTTGGCATACTTCTCCTCTAATAAGTCCTCTAATAAGTGCATAAACATTTTTCCACAAGAGTCCCTTTGAAGCGTGTCAATACCTTTATGGCTTTTCATAATAGGTGAAAATTTTTATTTGCTTGTAACAACAGTCCGTGTTTAATTTATTTTGTATATAAACTGGAATAAAACTAGCATAAAAATAAGCCAGTTCAGTTAACCATAGGTTAAGAAAACGTGCACAGTTGCATATTCGAATAAGAAATGAAGTCGGATTCTTACTTTTATATCTGGGTTTTCTGAACTCTGCAACCGTAAGTTGCTTCACAACTGGAAAGATTATTTTTCATTTTTTTTAATCACCTCACGCTGTTTTGAATGTGCAGCTGCAAACTCACACTAAATAAACTCACTTAATAACATTGCATTATAAAATGTTTTGTTTTCTCTAGAATTTCCATATACCGTAACGGGAATGACCAATTTTTTGCTGGTCTAAGAAAACCTGTGTTTGGCTTCTTATGTGAGAATATTAATGTTCCACTTTCTGTCTTGTTTTAAATGTTTCAGAGTTTACGTATCTAAAACAGCAATTATCTCAAATTCAATTGGCCACTTTAGAAACGAGTAAAGGACGGGAACGAGTTTTAAAATTGATCGATTGGCCAACTTTAGTTCGTTATATGATAAAGCACCTGAAAGTTGGTAGTCTTGCCACGTTTGATCGGTTGATTAGAAGTAGAATAAATGGCTTCCAAAACTAGGATAATTGACAGAGTTTGTATCGTTAGGAGAGACGTTTGTATGGGATTTTCGCTGTATTTGAAAGCTCGTAGTTTAGTGACTTATCACCCAAACATTCTCAAACTTGACAAGGCTGACATGCTCTTTCATTTTACAGACTATTTCCTCAGAAATTATTGATTTCCGCTAAATTTTAAACTTTGTCCCAGACCCCTACTCGTTTCTAAAGTGGGGAATTACTTACTTCTCAGTTATTCCTGAATTCCTGAACAAAATAACTCGCTTTTGAGCTTTAAATCATTTTATTCTCGTCTGCGTCGCAAGACATGAGCTCATGACGTTTTAACTACCTTCTTTCTAAATGTGGGTTTGTTGTTAGTTGACAGTCATATCAACAACTCTGCCATCAGTAATGCTGGGCCTAGTATGCGCCCACATCTTTTTCATCGCCTTTCAGTCTCACCCCTGAGTGTCATTTTTGATTGTTTGTTCGTTTGTTTATTTGAGGTTGGTACGGGTCTTGTAATATGTCAGGGTAGCTGTTTAGTATGTTAAGGCGCCGTTTCTTGACGGCAGGAAGTCTAAGGGAGGAAGATTAAGCGGTCAAACTAAGCAAAAAGTACGACACGGGCACAGTTACCACTATAATTTTACAAAAAAAAATACAAAAGAAAGAGGTGGAACATTTTACTTTAACCGCAAAATTTAACGCCGTACCTGAACAGTTAAACTTTTTACGTCAGGCACAAGTTCTGTCAGCGCGAAATTTGGTTTGTCGTGGCATTTCTTGCATTGCTTTCAAACGAAATTCGCACTAGAGAACATTTGAACCGATTTAAACATTCACATTCAAAGCCTTGAAAACCGGAAGTTAAAACACAGTTTGCGTTTGACCGCTGTGAAAATGTAAGGAAAGGTGGCGTGCTCCTCATGGTACAACGTTCAAGTGAGTGACGCATACGCAGTTCCCTCCATAATTTTGAAAGTAAATTGAAGACGAAAACGTAAGCCCGTTAATGAAAACGTGAGCTTTTTACGTTGAGAATCCGTTCAAAAAAACTTTTATGTTAAAACTGCCAGTCGGGACTTCGTACCGTGATCTCAGTAACATTTAGCTGAGTAGTTCCGCACAATGGAACTGATTGAGTCAAGTCGGAGAGTCTCCTCCCTTGCTTTCCCTTGGTATTAAAAGCCCTAAAGCGTTGCTTTTTAAGCGTTTGTGGGTTTAAATGTGTTCTGATTTAAATGTGCATGTGACCGCGCTTTTCCAGATAACGTCATCGCTTCTGCCTAACGTCATGGGGAAAGTGTCCAAAAACAAACAAAAACAAAAAAACAAAAATAATAATAATAAATAAATAAATAATTAAATAAATAATAATAATAATAATAATAATAATATACCCAGAGACAACGCGCCTGCTGATGTAGGGTGAGCCGTACTGGGCACGCTTATCCAAAAACAGATGAGCGGATTTAAAAAGCTAAAATTATAAAACCAATATATGCAGTTTTCGGAGACTTCAAAGGGCGTACGATCACCTAATATGTACACTTTGGGGATTTCTTGGACCGTTAGAATTCACGCTTAAATAATCGAAGTATACAGGTGTTTGATTTCTTAAAACAAACCTGCACAAAAATTATCCCTTCCGTACTCATTTATGTCAGGGGCTTCAATGTTATATTATTATCCTCTCCTCTATCATTGCCAGGAAATGTTTTATTAGGCTCTGCATTGAGAAACGAATTGAAAGGGAACGCGGCAGAAATAATTAGAAAAAATATACATTGGCTCGCTAGTAAGCTATGGTATACAGTCTAATTCAAAATTACGATATAATGTCGACGTTTTATCATTGTAAATCCTGTGTACGTGCTCAAACTATCCTAATATTTGAATTCAGGCTGAAAGCTTCTTTCCTGAAATGTGCATCACCACCAGACGATGTCACTTAGTGACAAAGTTTATATCACTTTTGATCTTTCAGTCTCAGCCAAAATTAAATTATTATATTTATCTTTAAGAGTGTCATGTATATTGGTTATTTCAGGTGAATTTCATCTAGAAGCTTGGGTTTTTGCTTCAGTTTATGAAAGAACATTTCAAATGCTTAGAAGCATAGTGGGCCTTCCCAAAAGAACTGAGAATTCCCTCGGTAAAAAAGTCAAAATGTGTTTAAAACCCAGAGAATCTTTCCAAAAAAATGTTGAGTAGTGGCTCAATTATTATTGCCTTTTGCATTTTTAAGCAAAGTAGACAATTTTTATGTGTTAAGTTTTGGACAGCCCCACTTATATTTTAAGCCATTCATTTATTTTTTAGATTTATTTCTTATTGGACGATTAGCTCATACGTACTCACGGTGGAGATCATTAGCATTTATATTTTAAAACTGTTTTTTTTTCCGGTTTATACATCTTTTGTTCAGTCCTTTCCTAAACTGTTAAACATTTCTCATTACGTCTTTTTAGTCTATGCAAATCTTCTTTATTTCCTTTTCTAACAACGAATAACGAAATTCGCAATTAATTTAAGTTGGAAACACCCGACAATTGCACTGCAAAGGTAAATTATAATTGTCGCCGTCGATTTTGTAAATCCTCTTTCGCCGTGTTTAAGAATAGTACATCAATTGTCATTCACCTGAGTCTTTTAAACGTCTATTTCTGAAATAACTCATACAAGTTGATGTGCTTTACCTTCGGCGAAGAAACTTCATTTGGAAGGTTGGAGATTAATCTTTTCTTAAAACTCCTCATCCACAACTGGAAAATCCCACTGAACTCATACAACATAATACACGGCACCACAGGAAACGTATGCTCGATAGTTCAGTAAGTTAAGCGACATTTTGAGATTTTCCATTACTACAGTTTCAAAAGTTAGAATCCCAGTTTAATTACACGAGTTAAGATCTAGTAACTTCATGTGGAAAATGGTTAATGGAAATCGCGAACATGCTTTTTGCTTCCCAGGATTTGCATTGTTAAATCGTTTCTTCCAGTCTATGTTTTTTGAGCCATCTTGTTGTTCTCCAGTGTAAAAGAGGATGCACTAGCATTTTTTCTTTCGGCGTACAATCTTGACACATTGAGTAGTTCTGGATCTTCTATCGGGCTTAAATAAAAAGGCGGCGACACTTGAGAACTTACTTGACTGATGGTGTGAACAAAAGAAACTCTACGAATTGTTAAACTTGACGGAAAACAGTCGGTGTAGAGACGATACAGTTCTTTTCTCAAAGCTTGATTTCTTATACCATACACCATAGGGTTGCACATACTATTGGCGTAGCCTAGTAAAAGCGTGCCGATGTCAACTGCTCTTGGCAATGGGCGGGAATAATAAACATCCGTGAACATGGTAATAGCAAATGGCGCCCAACAAACCATGAAACACGCAACGACAATGAGCAGAGTGTTGGTGATTTTAACCTCTTCTGGTGTAATTCTAAAACGCTTTCTGTTTTTTGTTTGTGATTTTCTTGGCCTGATTCCCCCTGTGGGTTTATGTTATCTCTGTGCTGATCAACTCGTCGCCTTGCCTCTCTTGTGAAATTTAAAATATAAAAGTAGGAAAGAGACATGGCAGTTAGAGGGCCGAAGAAGCATATCGTTAACATAAAATACATGTAATAAACGTCGGATGGCCAGAACACAAAACAGTAAGATTTCCCTGGGATGCAACGATATTCTGCCCAGCCAAATAAAGGAGGGAGGGATATCAGCGATGATATCAACCACACAATTGCTCCGAACAATACCGATCTTCTCGGTGTAAAAATAACGGGGTAGTTTTTCCACTGCACCACATAATAATATCTGTTGATCGCTATCATGGCAAGCGACATCACCGATGAAACAAACGAAAGCATCGTAGTAAATCCCAAGAAAACACACGCGTTTTCTCCAAAAATCCATCTTTGTTCGATAATGGTGACCACTGTTATCGGCATGTTGAGCACGGAAACAAGTAGGTCAGCAAACGCAAGGTTAAGAAGAAACCCGTTTGAGATGGTGCGAAGGTTTTTTCTTCTCGTGAAGATAGAAAATAGAGCGGTGTTACCAAGAATAGACGCTGTACAGATGATAATAAGAATAAATGCTTCGATTATAACTGAGGTTGTTGTTGAAACCATTTTGAGGTTCTCTTTTTTACGACAAGATCACATCGAGCGGCTCACGCATCTCAAATTATGGTGTTTATTGTTGTAAGTGTGCTATTTTAATAAGAGAATTAAAGTTTACTCAAATGGGCTTTTGTTTCTTTTCCTTTTATCTTTAATTAATATTAATGCCCACTCACGTTCCTGATTTAATAGAAATTAACCACAAAACGATAACAACAACAACAACAATATTTTGCCGGACAGTTTGCAATACATTTAAGTATTAATTTCTCAGTGGAATGGCTTGAACCTATTCAATAGCAAAAATAAGATGCTACAATGAGAATCGGCTTTGAAAAACCATTGTATCTAAATGTCATTAAGATGTGTCATCCTCATATGCATTTCAGCTGCAAAATATTCAAAGTATAACATAAAATTCAATATTGTGCGTTTGTCCACCCCGTCGCAGGTCGTTATCGACCGATATTAGCAGTTTAAGTTTTAAGAATATAAATTGAAGAATACATTTTGAAGTTGTCCAAGCAACTGTTTGAAAAAAGACATCAGTATATGGAGTTATAATGTTAAAAACACGAGTCGTGTATTTTAATGACATTTCATTTAATTTTCTAAACTCAAACCAGTTCAATAGATACCTGCTGAGAAAACGGTGTTGCTAGGAGCCGATATGGTTACAAGTATCCACACTGGATCTAGTTCATTCAAAACCATCTTTAATCATCTTTCTCTATTCCTTTTATTTCTGCGCCTTGTATAAACAACACTTCGATTCGAAGATTACTTATCGCGCCAGCCAGAATTTACACGTTTTGATTTCAGTTTATTTCTAAAGTAGAATGTTTTCATGGCTGATAAATGCACTAAAACCGGATTCCGGTCTGAAGATTCAGACATCATTTTCAATTACTTTAAATGTTTTTTTCCTTCCAAATTGGGATTGACGTTGGAAGTTAAACACAAAACACAACTGTCTGCATCAGCGTTTAAAAATAAAATTCTGAATGGACGACTGACACTGAATGGACGACTTGAATTCTCTTAAAAGAAACCAAGATGTCATAAAAATATTTCATCTCCACAATATAACGTTTTTGCTGTTTTGACTTGTTTTCTCTTTTCCAACGAACGAGTTGGTGTAAAAATTGCGATAAATGTGCCACCTTTTGTCTACAAAGTACATCAGTTATCTCAAGAGAGGATGAAGTAAGGGAGTGAATCCCCGTGCCCCACGATAATTATTTGAAATTTATTATTAGTTCGCACCCATGCTGCGAAAGTTATTTATATTTATTGTTCCCATGTCAACAATCTAAAATTACATGACGTCATTCAACTGACCAATGAAGTGTCGTCCTTCAAAGAACCACGCAGTATAACACAGAACCAAAAATAGATTTCAAATAATTTTCATCGGAAGAGGCCCATATATGGGGCATTCGCTCTCTCCCTTCATCCTCCCTTGGTTATCTTATCATATAGCAGCCTCGGAAGCGACTATAAGCCACACTTTTGTATGCTGGCAAGTTAAGAATAAACAAGAAGTTCTGTCTCAACAACCGGACTGTTTTGCACTCCACACCTTCTACCTACTAAAACAAGGTGGTAAGGTCGAGAATGGTCTGAAGTTCCACTTTGCACGTAGACATGTGTCGTGAAACAGAAATCTTATTTTTGCATTACACATAGTGCACTTAGACCCGGAGCAAGATTTGTCTCGCTGGTAATTGAGAAGTACGTGATGGATAGCCGAACCCTAAACAGTTCAATAAACCTACCAAGAAATCAAATGGACCTTAACTTCAACTCTTTAGTGTACGTTATGGGTAAATGAGCAATTTTTGCCCCCGCAGGGATTTTAAAATCCCGAGGAGGCGTCCTTATAGCTCGCGCGTATATAAAGTAAAGAGAAGTAAAGTACTTACAGTTAAAATATACAGTATATATACCAGATCAAATCTCGATTTGCCACAACAGGGCGCGCACGGAATGATCGGGTAATGATGACGTTTCATCACTAAACGCAGGAACGGAATAATCGGGTAATGATGACGTGGCATCACTAAACGCCCGAACGGAATAAATGGGTAATGATGACGTAGCATCAGTAAACATATGGGTCATGTGACGGTGTCAGTAAATAAAAAATCTCTATCTAGGGGTTGCACAGTGTTCATAGAAAACCCGTGGGTTGTTTTGCTGTCAGTCATACTGCGAGCGCTTCCTTACCGCACATGTTTTCAGTATATGTAAAATCCCGAAGAGCAGCTGTTTTGAAGGCGAAAGAGAAACTGTAGTTTTATTTTCGTTTGCCTCATTTTATTCCCGTAGAAAGCCAACGTAAATTGTCAGGCCACGAGAAGGAAAAGTTCGAGTTCGACCAAAGAAATTTTGGATCCAGAGATGCTGCGTAGGACTATTTGTCAGACACGCATTTAATATACAGAAATCATTTGGAAACGATTTGTCGACACAGAACACTCTGGGGGACTGAAAGCCTTGGTCCATAAACAAGCAAGAATTGCTTAGCGAACGAGTAAATCTCAACATCAGTAAACCCTACGGGCCGATTATTTAAACGAAGCCTAAGTTAGACGTTGTTTAAGGCTAAATCGAGGTTTAGACGACGACTCCATAATCCACGGCTGACCGGAGTCTAAATCGCATTATTTGAACGCCGATGAGCCGGAGTTCACGAAGACCACGTTTAGACGACGTCTAACAAGTGTACCTATTGTTCTGATATCATGCATGCGTGCTACTCCCAGAGGAACTCTATTGTCTTGCTGTTGTTTTCTTTTAATAAAAGGACTGCATACATAATGTAGTATAGAACTGTGCGGAAATATTTTCAAGAAATTTTACTTACGTTTTTAAAGGAAATGAAAAAAAATGGAATCCCATATCTCTTAAAGTCAGTTAAGAGGTTCAGGAAGTGCATAAAAATACAAATTAAGAAACAAGCTGACTGCAAAAGGCTAGAATCAGTGAAAATAAACGGTTAAACGGCGTCTAAACCTACTCAGGAGCAGATCTAACTTGCTATTGTTTGTTAGTCCACGGTTAAACTTCGTTTAGACGTGGCTTATGATAAACGTTGTTTAAATAATTGGAATCGCGGGCTAAATCCCGATTTAGACCACGACTTTCTTAGCCGCGGTCTAAACTTCGTTTAAATAATCGGCCCTACGGGTTTTTAACTCGAGAGAAATATTGCGTTACAATATTGCATTAGGTCGCGTGTAAACACAACAACGCTAGAACTTGCCTTCAGAAAAAGCTCATGGAAACAGTGAATTTCTTGTGAAATTTCTAGGTCAATATTTCAGTTGCAAGTCGAGCTGCGACCTCGTTATTTATAACTTTTCAGACATTGCAAGATAGTTTGGGCGACTAGGAAATTGAAGCACATTAACAAAAGTAGCCGCTTTTACGATTTTACGTGATTCAATTCATGTGGTTGATTGTCTCTGTGGAAAATCTCGCTTGTAATGTACGAAATGCGTCCGAGAAAGCGCATTTTGTATCAAAAGTCACGTTCGTGGTTCTTTCAATAACAAATCTAGGCCACCAAAAAAATTTATGCAAATTAGGCTAAGGGTAGATTGAATCTACCCATGGCTTATTATTAACTGTAACCAAAGACCACATTTCACAAGATTAGAACTCCTGCGGTGTCGCTTTTAATGTTCGCGGTAACGCTTTTTCCGACTTTATATTGACTTACAAATCGCGTGCAGAATTGCGCTGAGCAAAGCGCGTGGTCCGCTCCACGCGGCAGACGTCCCTAGAGAGAAAGTAAAGAAAAAAATTATCTGAGAGGGAAAATGAAACTCCTCATTCAATAAACGGCCTAGAAAAAATATTGCTCAGTGTAAGCAGTATAAACTATAGTTTAAAGTGTATAATGTTACATTGCGTATAAGGAAATTATTTCCATGTCGCGGGAAGTTGCTTTCCCGCATTTGAGTACAATTTCCCTATAAACTTTCCACTACTACGTTTGTTCTAATAAAGAACTTAGATTATCGAAGAAGAAAAGTTTTATCTCAGCAATATAGGACGAACAAATCGTTTGAGGCACGCGACTCGCGCAAGTAGCTTCACCTTTATTCTCCTGATGCTTATTGTTCCTTTATTGTCCCTCAATCAACTGGTAGGTTCGACTAATTTGCACCCAAACAATACCTAAGCAATTCCCCAAGCACAAAGAAGTTCCACGGTTAACAGAAAAAACAGAGCTCATTTGCATTAGTGATCGATGTGTTGCATTGCTCTCGCGATTCCGTAAGTTCATGAAACCTCTTAGCACTGGACTGAGTACTACAGCGGAATTCCGATATTTTGAACCTCAAAGGGAAACGGAAATTGGTTCGAAAAATCGGGAGTTCGAAATATCGAAGGTGGCATCAAATCACACCTGTTTTACCGTGGTATTGTTTTATAAGATCCAAGAAGGCAGACAATAATGGTATATCACTCTTGTTAATGTGTGAACCATCTTTATTTACCAACAAAACGTGCATTTAAAACAAAACGAAAATTTAAGGATTTAAGCCAATTTCGGCAGAACAAAAACCAGTACAGTACTGATACATGTGTCTGTATTAAATTTGGGCGGACTCTTGACTGCATTTCCTTCCCCTTACTGTATCAGAAAAAAAGTACCCTGTACTCCACGGTTTAACTGAAGGAACAGCAGAATATTAATGTGCTACGGCAAGAGCTTGAAAATGCAACTAAACGAAGGAACTTTCATCATGTACGGTAATTCAAGACCCTCGATTGTGTAACAACGGCGTTGTAGTTTCTTATGACTTCAATGACAGATTTGTCACTTGCTTGGTGATAAAAAATGCGTGAAAACACCTTCTCCGGAATTTGTTAATTGCATTCAGGTGTGTATGTGGCTAAAACCGCTTTTTGTTGGTTCCTGAGTTTTCAGAGTTCGAGAAATCGAATGTAAATTTTTGAAAGGAAGAAAGAATTAGTTCGAAATATCGGGGCGAAAAATCGGGGGTAAAATTACAGTGTTTGACTGGAGCAAATCCAAGGGAAACGACTTTTGGTTCGAAGAATCCGGAGTTTCGAAAAATCGAGTATTCGTAAAAGCGGGATTCCACTGTAATCTCAACTTGGCCTGCTTCTGCAGGAACAATCTAAAACCTAAATTATACTAAAGAAAAATAAATACCACACAAAAGTGTTTCTAAGTAAATCAAGAAAAAGGAAACCTTCAAAATCAATAAATACGATCACAAAACCTCTTAACAGCGGGGGCAGCTGTAGTGTCAACTATTACTAGTATAACGGTAGCGAGGAAAAAATGCCTAACGCTGCAATCTTCTCATCAAGGTAAGGGGAGGGGAGGGAAAACTCTCTTGCATATTGTTCATATCACGAAAATTGAACACAGGGAGAGAAAGGCCGTGAAAATATTCCCGTGAAACCGGCCTTTGTACAAGGTGAATTAAAATTTATGTTTAATTAGAATATATTAATGCTACTTCAGTTTGTTTCTCTCGCGAAAATGTTTTACACTTTAAAATTGCAACTGACAGAATCGTTCACCGTGACTGAGACACCTGGCACTTCAAAAACGAATAGATTGTTTGTCACAGAGGAATTTGTTTATATTCTTCTATAACACTAGTTTCATTAGACTGATTAATAATGCTGGATTGTCCAGAAGAAAAGTTGTAATTAAGGGTTTGGGGGGCGGTTTTAGCAGCACTTATTGCAGCAGCATTTGATTCGATTGACCCTGTATCAAAAGTTGAACTGTTTCTTGACGAATTTAACGCAGCTGATTTACTTTGCTGCGTAGAAAAATCTTGTGGCTGTGTCATTTGCTGAATGGTGTGCCCATAATATGAAATGTCCCTTGGAGGATCACGCTTTTGAGTTACGTTTTGGAAATTTATGTCTATTGAATCTTGTGTTTCTATATTTTGTTTGTTAATTATGGTCTCGTTGCTTGTGTTAGTATTTCTTGCTTCTCTAAGAGATTTGTACTTTTCTTGAAGGTTCAAAGGTAACATTTGTATTAAAGTGTCTCTCTTTATAGGAAAATAAAACAGTTTTTCCTTTTTCTTTGGTATTTCTTGAGTTTGATTGTTCCTTCCATCCTCTTTATTTCGTGTTTGGGTGTTAAAGGTTGTATTTAGTTCGTGATTTGACTTAACATTCCGTGGCCTTTCTTGGTGTTTTTGAGACGAATAGCTGGCAGACCGCACGGGAAATTGCGTTTTTTGCGCTTCGGCTGTTTTTGTTAGCATGATTGGGGGCTTTGAATTGAAAGAACCATTCAATTGATTTTCCACCCTGCTAATGCCTTGATCAGAACTTGGTAGTATTCTGCTTAAGACTGAACTCTGCCCTGTGGCGGGGGCAGTTTGGGACATCGAAACAAGCGATCCCAATCCTTTATTTCCTGGCATATTACTTCCTTCCAGGGATTGATTTTGAGGGGGTGATGACTGAATAAAGTCACTCTGCTTCAGCGAAACCATTGAACGGGAAATCAAGTCAGGATTACTTTGCCATTGGTTGACCCCTGGCGTTGCCACATTCCTAACTTCATAATTCCTTTGCGGTGCCCTATACGAAGAATATTTTCCATTTCGAACTTGTGGAATTGTTGAATAATACGTAAATGCTACACGTCGAGCAGATGTTGTAGGTTGGGAAAATGTTCCACTGCTCGGTGGAAGATTTCCGAGTGTATTCCAAATAATTCGTTGAGGAAGTTGAGGGATTTTCTCTTGATTTGTAACAGCTTGCTGTTGTTGTCGTTGGTACTTCATCAATTCTCCTTGGGCTTGTTGTATTGATTTCCGCTGTTGTATTGTATGTCTTCTTCTTTGCAATTGTTGCCGTAGTTGTAGCTGTCTCTGTGTCTGCTGTTGTTGTCGTAACTCCAGTTGCTTCCGTTGCTCGAAAGAGTTACTGAATCCAAGGGAGGCGGTATGTTTGTCATTGTTCACCTGCTGTGCTCGCTGAATGTAACTGAAGAGATGTAGATACCTAGGAAAATAGCGTACTGGAATGAATCCAATCCAACTGTTGTGGATAATAAGGCGCAAACCTCTTAAAAGCCTAGGCCATGCTTTGTTCTGCTATAAAGCACGCAAGAAAATGACGAGAGCGCAAAAGAAGAATTTTAGGGTGAACTCAGAATATTGTTACTCACCCCTTATAGATGGGTCTATTACAAAAAGGACATTTCAGATGCTTATTTGATAGGACGTTTAAATTTTCGGATTTTTGGTTATGCACGAAATTTCTTTTGAATGTCCGTTACTGTTGAAAGTAAAATTAAGTGAAAAAAAGATACAAGTATATTGTTGTAGGAATTTTACCTCGCATCTGGTTGACCAGCTTGCACCTGCTGCAACCTGTGATTTTGAGGCAACAAATAAGGAAATGTATCATGTATTTTTTGAGCAATTTGCCCTCTTCGTCTCGCCACTTCATCTTCCATAGCATGACCCGTAGAACTAGGTGAAAATGAAAAAAGTAACTGTTAGATGCCAAATTGCATGGATGCACAAACAAAACTGCAAAAACAAAACGCTAATGGGCTATTTCGACAAAGAAACTCTTCAGAGACATAGCTGTTTGATCGTTCGCTATCAGCGAGTGGAGTCCAATTCGGTCTGCAATCATACGAGTGATTAACGAAATCGGACGACCGCGTAGCGGGAGTCCGATTTGTTTAATCACCAGTATGATTACAGACCGAATTGCGGACGACACGAAGTCCTGTTACCGATTAATCATATCTATAACAAAATTAGAGAAAGAAAGAGGAGAAAACGTACTGGAGAAGGGACTGACAACAGTTTCATGATACGTAAAAAGAATTTATTCATGTGTAACTGATCCATTAGAGCGCGTGCTCTGACGCGTACTGTCCAATTACTTAGGCATGACGCGTACACTGTCCAATTACACTGTCCTAACTGTCCTATTAATGCTCAAATCATGGCTGGTGATAGCCAATCAGATTCGAGAATTTTGTTATAGTTATGATTAGTAATGGTAATTGGACTGAGTGGAGTACAATTCAGGGAGTAATCGGGCGAGTAATTTTAAATCGGCCGAGCGCGTAGCGCGAGGACGATTTGAAATTACGAGCACGATTATCCCTGAATTGTACGACACGAAGTCCAGTTACCAATTAATCGTATCTCTAACAAAATGCGAGATTAGAAAATGTACGTGCCCTTCGGGGATACATTTTTAATTATCAGTTTTGCAAGCAGTGGAGAAACAGCTATAAAAAGAACCCATTTCATTGCTCCTGATTGACGCGCGCGCAGCGTAGTTGTCCGATTAGAGCTATCCAATTACAAAAGGTTCAAATAGGACAGCTGTAATTGGACACCCACGTGATCACCCTCCAATTACGAATCAAATAGGCGCGCGGAGAACCAATCACAATCGAGCATTTTGTTATAGATACGATTAAAGTTGATCAAGAAAATGCCTAGAAATGGATCGTTAATATTGGACGACGATGAGCCTTGCGCATCATTGTTATTAAGTTGACGAGAAATGTCTCCACAAATTTTGTTTTGAATGAAGGTAAAGGTAGCCTTGGTTACTTTAACGTTTCGATACCACAGTCCGTCGTTGTAGGATAACACTACCATTTCAGTCCAAGTAGCTGAAAGTGGATAGTCCCAAACATCTTTATGCGTGGCTGGTGGATTGTGGTCAACACAGCCTTACACGGATGAAAACACTTCTGCGAGCGATAGAAAGTATTATACAAAGGAGCAAAAACCGGTATATACTCTTTCGCTCTTTCTTTCTTCGCGAAATGGCAGTGTTCACCAGTTTAGAAACACGGTCGCACAGTCGGTTATGCATAGAGTTTGCTCTGAGAAATTGTTCAACCGCTGACAAAGTTGCTGACATGTTGAGCAATTTCAGGGTGCCCTTCCTCGTTTTAGAAGTGCCAATAAAATATTTATCCTTGCCATAATCCGGGAAAATGTTGTCGTGTTAAAGAAAAATTGGCGGGCCACAAATTTAGGCACTGGTCCCAGAAACGAGAATGCCATGCTTAAAACGCTTGTCATGTAATTCGGGCTAATTAATACATGTTTGAGATCTGCGTGCGAAACAACGACATGCCAAAGAAAACATCATTTTATGAGCTAAATTATGAGCTAGGAAATTTACCCTCCACTTTTTATACAGTCAGGCCAGGGGACCTTTTCTCCTTCTGGGTAAGTGAACCATTGACCTGTCAAAGGCCCACACATGTACACAACTGCTGGTTTAAACTCGAACATGAAGCCCTCATTACACTCTGGAGTACAGAACAGTCGAAACAGGCTGTCACAAACCATGCGACCATTTCTGGGATTCGGGTAGTGCTTACACCGCTGAACAGATTCTATGATGTAAACGAAAAACAGTTATTATAAGTTTTAGAAGAGACTAACCTTTGTATCTCGCTAAAGTATTTTTTATAGGGTTTTAATTTGTCATAAATTTCAATAAACTACTGTTACGCCATTAATCCATTGGCAATTTACAAGTGGTTCTTTTATTTTCACTTTTCATTTTCAATACATTTCATTTGAATTATCACAGTTTACTAGGATTTTATACACAGGCACAAACGTTTGAATCCCATTGCAGACAGGAAAAGCGTGCTAATTTCAAGAACGCTTTTCTCTTTGTATGGCTTTAAATTCTCTCGACCATGTTCCGTTGCCACGGTTTTTGAAGGAACTTTGAATTTAACGTTTTGTTGTGGGTTTTTTTTGTGTTACAATATTCCGTTTTTTTGTGTGATACAATCTTCCATCGCCCTTTGTTAGGCAGTCTGTGAGGTGCTGTACAAGGATGAACTATATCAGTTTTATGGGTTGTGGCGCTGCTGGGGGTCGATTTTGTCCTTTTTTCAGTTAAAAATTGTGAAAAACACGCCCCTTTTTTCAAAAATAGCCTGACCGCCTACAACTTAATGACGTCATATCTCGTAACCATAGCAACCAATTCTCACCAAATTTGTGTAAGGGATACAAATGTGTGTAAGGGATACACCTACAGCTACTGAAAATTGCAGGTGCTGATGGTAAAACTCATTGAAAAAATTCAAGGAAAACCTTATGGGGCGTCTGAGAGTTACGTCTTTCCAATCAGTTCCCAGCTTTGTGTTATTTTCTGTCGAAACGGTTCCCTGGAATTCTAGGTGATTTTGGGAGGCTAAAGGAAGTACTTAGAAACTGCCAAGGGGTCCTCAGAATTCTTGAAATTTTTGTATTCCAGAGATTTTCCGAGAATACTTTCGTTCGAGTTAGCAAGTGCTTGAAAAGGATAAGGGTCCGTAATACGTAGAGCGGATCCTCAGTTTTTCACTGCGGGCCTGCAACAACCAGATGACCAAGTAACAATTTTTTTTTCGGTTTCGTTTTTTTTCAAGCTGATCGTGTCTATAGTTTTAATTTGACTTACCTGATAACTTCCACAAATGAGCAGTCAATGAAATAAAGCACATCAAGATATTAGTTATCCTCGCCATTTATTCTTCAGAGGGAACTCTTTAGCACTTCTCTCCGAATTACAGTTTCAATCCGAATAGAACTATGAACGATTTATAAGAAAAATAAAAGATAAATTAAAATTAGCCAACCTCACCCGTCCAAGCAGAATAGCCTCTTTCACAGGGGGAACATCCCCTTATAAACTAGTACCAGTCTTCATAATTATGTGATTGGCAGTTTATGGATTTCATTGTGATCACAATGTGGCCACGGATTTTATTTTAATGTGTCCTCAATTTGTCTTCGAATTTAAACGTGACCACAACTCAGACTTCAGTGTGACAAGGACTCATGTAGACTCCACATCTCTCCACAGACCGCACTCATTAACACTCAAGTCTCGAAGAGAACAGAATTCAAACGAACCCTGCCACTGAGCTAGGGACACCTCTACATATTCCAATGAGGCAATGAAGTTAGTTCCTAAGGCGTAAAAATTCATACACACTTTATATCCTCCGTAACTAAATATACTCCATGGAAGAGATATTTTGCATGGTCCCAAAGAGACCAAAATTCAGGAAACTTGTCCTTAACGTACACGTGAATTTGGGAGATAAGATTAAGCTTTGCTTGACTTTCATACACAGATGATAATTACCTATACACAATCACCACAGAGCAAATTAAAACAGGACCAGTTTAAGTTAGTTAACGTTAAAGGCAACCATCGAAATCACGGCGGAAATAGATCGAATTAATTAACTATACAGCCGAATTCCGCTAAATCAAACACGCTGTAAGAGCAACCAAAAATTGTTCCAGATAAGGGGAGTTCGAGATAGCTATTAGTAAATAGGTGAGCAACATCATCAAAAGAAAAAGAGTTTCTGTTTCGAGAGAGCGGAGCGTTTGAGTTGGTCTACTGTATTAAAATGTTAGAGTCCAAAATGTCGGCAGGTGTAGACGAAAAATCGACTACAATATTATTATAAGGTGGGCTTACTGCTTCAATCTCATTTTTTGTGGTTGATGACCTTTTCAAGCATTAAATATTATTTTAGACCAGCCACTTAGCTATGCATTCTCGCCGGTAAATTGTTAAGAGGTTAAAGCGGTATTCAAAATCAGTGTCGCGAAGTGTGACCACCTTACCTCCTGAATAACCTTATAATATGCTTTCGAGCTAAACAACAAGGTCTATGTTGTCAGATTAAATGCTTACCTTTGACAAAGTGCAATGTGAATGTCTTAGCTTGGCGAATACCATTATTTGGGTTTCGCTGGCCCTGTTTTACACGTGGAATATGATATTGGTCTTTACTTTCTTCCTGTCCAGCTTGAAAAACAACTCACGCGTAATCTCCGTTTTGGAGCTTGTCGCTTCTCTGATACATATTTTTGGCTAAACGAGGTTGACTAACGAGAAAGTTGTTATAGTTTAGACTGGAAACCCAAAATGCTTGCCTCGCAGCACGAAATTGACGATAGAAGAGAAACCAGAAAGAGTTGTAAAGAAAAATAATGAGTTGTAACCTGCTGCTGTAACTGATCCTTTTTCCTATTCTCTCAACTCAGATGATGAATACTTGGGGTGATTGTTAAGGAGAATCCCAATTCTGATCTTATCGTTTCAATCTGTGTTGTGCTCACTCAGACAGGTAAGACCAGTCTCGCTATTGTACTTTTTGGCACCTGGGCGCAGGTCCGCTATTGTCCTTTTAGCTAAATTTATCTTCATCGCATATCGCTTTGGATATTTTCGTGTGTCGAGTCTGTTCTTGTAGTAATTGACATGCATTTGCAACTAGTCTAGTTTAAGGTATTAAACGGTCTGCCTTAGTCCTAAGACTGCACTATAACCAAGGAGTTTTTCTTTTGTTTAAAGGTGTTCTTTTTGGCACTCCAGCGCTCAACCTGGTTTACACTTTACAGCTGCCACTTTACAGTCACTTTACAGCCACTTTACAGCCACTTTACAGTCCGAAAAATCGAGGTGTTTGTGTTTACGTCGAACTCGTTTTCTCGTTGGCGTAAGAGCCTGCGCTTGCATCTATATAGCAAACCAAGCTTTATTTTACACAAACTTTGGATCTGTGCGAATCACGGTAGGTGCGAATACAAAACAGGTTAAAAGGTACATGTGCTAAAGTGGAAATAACTGTCTTCAGTCTAGGCAGACTGCATGAAACCAGTATTTTTAATCGCATCAAAGATGAAAGACCACGGATAAATACATTTTATGTTGTAATTTTATTTTTATTTTCCCTTTAACTTGAACTTATGCAACAAATTATTATATTTTTGTTTTCCTCTAATAAATGTAAATTTACCAACCGCCATTTTCGTTCAACAGGCACATGGCCTAAAAACATTTCTTCATGCTCATAAATCGTATCTAAGTTATTCAATTCTCTCATAATTAAACTGGCCATGGGAAAAAAGCATTATCAATATTTTTCAAGGCTTCACTCAGCCAGCTGATTTCCGGAAACGCCCTAATAAGTACACTGCGCATGTCAGTATCTTGAATCCACTTCAGTCCCTCTGGAGTGTAGATGTCAGGGGTGAAGTCATCGGTCATAAACCTGAAAGAAGAAGAAGAAGAAGAAGAAGAAGAAGAAGAAAAAAAAAACCTTGACCGATAACTTTCCAAGAGTAAAAAATGGTTACAATCTATGTGTACGTGTTGCCAATTTTTTCGGACAATCGTTTAAATTTGGACAATGGTTTGTCAACCTACGACAAAAGTTGGTTCCATGACTTCCTGCGGACTTTTTGAATGTCCTAATCACTGAGCTTCAAGCTGGGAGACTCTAGGCAAAAAGTGATCTAAGGCTTAAGGACGTTGTGATTTTGTCATTTAATAGTTAGAACTTGAAATTGGTTGTCAACTACTAGAGGATCAAACAAATTGTGAACATTCACAGAAAAATTTTCAAGGTCCAACGAAAATTACCTCATCAAATGGAACTATAGTGTGCACACGGCTTAATGGCTAAGGCTCAGAACACTTAAAATGACGACTCAAGTAACTTTTGATTTACTGACCTGTCTGTCTGAAGTCGTCTGCTAGCCATAAGGACAAATATGTTGAATGCTGTTTCACCAAACCCATACCCATCGGGTCGAGGCTCCTCTGCCAGACAGCCAATCAGAAGGTCCACTTTCTCGATATCACCCTCGTACAACTCTTTCAGCAGATTGGAGTGTTCTCTGTTTGGCGTGAGTTTCTCAAAGGATTCCACGGGTGGGAGGTGCGTCAATCGCCTGAACTCGTTATATCGTGGGATACCGCGCTCTCGGTCGCGTACGATGTCGATGGTAGCAAGGTCAATGGTCTTAAACAGAAATAAAAATACTACGTAGCAAAAGAGGAAACGTTTTTCTTAATTTGTAATGCTGATCGGTGGCGTTTTACAAAGTCCTTGAGTAATTTTGTATATTTACTTTTAGCTCGACCATATTTTTCAATGCGTCCAACTTCTGCTCACCGGGGAATGAAAAATGCTACGAGACCTGAGCGTCACGCAGTGCATCATTTCAGCAGTGAAAATAAAGTTGTGCATACATATCAAGACTTTCTGAGAAACCGGAGCCCTAATCTTGGCAGCTTTTATTACCACCTCTTTCGTTTTCCACTGCCAAGTTCTAACGAGAGCAAAAGGTTAATTTTAAGATATTTAAGTAATAAGAAATTGAACCTGTTAAAAATTCCTTTTTGTAAACAATTGACTTCCTTTGTATGCATCATCAATTTCTGATTTTCAATCGTAAAAAATTCCAAAAAAATAAACGTCGCAAAATTTTCTAGTTTGCATTTTTGGCTTTTTTGGTGACATTTATTGTTGTGGAAACCAATTTTATGAGTTTCCTGACGAGACTGATAGATTTTGATCAATCACTCTTGGATAAATATACTATCCACACGTGAGTATCTTTCTTACCTCTCCGTTCTGTTGATGGTGCGGTAACTTTAAGTTCATCAAGTGTTTTGGGTAGTTATGGAGAGTCAGCGCGCCGGGATTCTCAACCCCGAAAGTGTACACAACGTCATCAATGCTGTTTTGCCTCAAAACATCTCTAGCTCCGCGAAAAGAATACTCTGGGAGAGAGTAAGTCTTGCCAGTCCTCTGACGAGTTGTAGAGGAAAGAATGTGTATGTCGTCTGGAAGTAATGGATGCATGCGATATACTGATACGAATTCTTCAGTCAGTGAAAAAGGAACGCCATGGAATTCGCTTGGTGAGCCCACGATCGGCTTAAGCACTGCACCGCTCATACTGATACTTATGTTATGCGCCTTCAACCAATCAAAAACCTCCTTGCCAGGACTGAGGCCAAAGTTCACGTACACGCCAGCGCGCAAAGCACTGTTGTTCAGAATGGCTGGGGTCCATTCCACTGTGTGTATTTTCTGAATCGTAGCAGTGTTGATTAATCTGCACAGAAAATAATAATAATAATAATAATAATAATAATAATAATAATAATAATAATAATAATAACTCTATCATGACTGCTGTGAACAAAGATCTAAATATGATGATTCATGATGGATCGCACTTTCTTCTACCGAATGTAACACCAAACTCACCTGGAAATGAGGAAAAACTGCAATTTGTTGACACTGTCATTTGTGTTCTTCAGGTTAATAAAACTATTTCAAATATATTTTTGTGCTTTACTTTCAACATCTATATTTACTTTCGAGCCTCCGTTAATACGTATACCTTCGAGATTCCGTAACGATCAGTCCTTAGTTACACAAAAACACTAAATTTTTACCTTCCGCAACCAAACACCACCTAACTGGAAACTGATTTTACCTGGCTGTGTCATATAACTTCTGGTCTGACCATTGAGGATAAAACGTCATCAGCATATCACAAATGGTGTTATGTTCTCGGGTGAATATGTTGTGCATGATGCTAAGGCCGACCCACCAATTGTTGTTGAAACCTGTAAAAGACAGTCAGTGGACAGAAGAGACGCTAGCAGATTGTCCATTTTTTAACATTTCAGTCCTGTAATCCGTTCGCTCATCAATTTATATTGAATAATGTTGAACGTAATTATGATATGTTCAAAATGCATTTCGATTCACGAATAAACTTCATACTTACCTGTTTTGTCGATTCCAGTTTTTGGGTCAAGTGGAAGCAAGCCGTCTTTTTCGTTTACTTTCATTTTTCCATCTTTAAAGCTGCGCAGGTTCGCACTTGTATCGACATCGCTGCCATACAACTGAGATCCATCCCACCAGTGGGTTACGTCATTCTGAAACGTAGCAGGCGAGTCTGTTTCCTGTCAAAAGGAAACGGACATACTCTCGCTGAACTGTTTTTACTCAATACCTTTGTTGCATTGGCTAGAATGGACAGCTATCAGGAATAATTTTTTATAGTAGTCAGGTGACCACTTAGGGTTTCAGGCCATCAGTAAAATAGCTAATCATAATTATCAAACTGTAAACGCCATTAACCCGCCTTGAAAAAAATTTCTAGTTTTTGGAAGATTCTGGAAATGGCCATAAATACCAATTAATCATGTTCGAAAGGCCTCGAAAGTTTTCGAAAGTCTTCGGAAATATTCAAGCGTCACTGCTGGACTGTTCGAGACATCTTCAAGGATCGGAAACTGAGGTTCGAGTCATGTTCCTTATTCAGTTGTTCAGAAGACCTCAATTGACCGTCGGCAGTTTTAGTGATCTTCAGAAGCTTCGGCCCTCAAGTGAACTACACTGGAGAGCGCGCGATTAATTTTACTTGCTGATGATTAAACTGTTTCTACATCATACTTTGGTTTTGAAAAACAAGTTAAAAAAGGGTTTCAATTCGTTTTTACATTACTCCTTGTAACGTCGAAGACAGTCCAGTTGCGTAAAGGAAATAACTGAAGTGTACCGAGTACTTGTGACAATTGTCGTGTTTAGTTCTTGGAATTTTCATCTCTCCTTTATGTTTCTTGTAAACAGGGTCGTCTTCATCGAGTTCTATCTTTATTCGGCTGGAAGTATCGACTGGTCCATGGTCAAACCAGTCATGCAGGTTAAACTGGATCCAACCGGCGGCTAACAGGTTGAGCTGCTTGGCAGGAATAAATTTATCTCTGGCCATCAATCTGGTGGTAAAAAAAAAAAAATTACGGAAGCTTACTCTTTCAGTACCTGTTCTTTTATTCTCGTGGCACATTTTGATGTGAATAGTGCTTTTGTATGACTTTCGATGTTTTTCTTTCTTTCAACTTACCTTATGCAATCGTGGGATCGGTGTTTGTTCATCCTCGGAGACCCAGGGGCAAATGCCCTTGACTTTTCTTCGCCCACTTTTTTTTTTGCCCGTTCCGACTTTCCCTCGCCCCACGATCTGCCCCTGGGTCTCCGAAGATGGTGTTTGCTTGGACGTTCAAGAGTGAGTTCAAGGTTAACAGTAATTATATATTGGAGTTTCACTCAAAGAAAAAGTTTCTTACAGTTATTTTCATAAAACATGTTTCCTCACATAGAATGAAATGATGTGAACTGTGGAAATACAAATGAAATGAAGATGTGACCGTCGCAGTTGTAATCGCAATGTAAGCAATTGCGAATTAAGCCCGAAAAAAGAAGTTTTTTGGGGCTTCAAATAAATTACTCAATAAATTGACCTGCTCCCAATGTGTGGTTCTTCATAGCTCAGTTTGTAGAACACTGCAGCTTGAACGCAGAGGCCCGGGTTCGAACCCTGTTGAAGCCCCAAAAATCATTTTTTCGGGCTTAATTCGCAGTTGCTTAAATTGCGATTGCAACTGTTATGGTCACATCTTCATTTCATATTTCCTCATACTTGCTTGAATTAACCATCTAATGGGAATAGCAAAAAAAGTCTCCACAAAGCTCACAAATCCTTCTCACGTACAGTGTACGGTTGAAGTTACCTTCTGCTCAACTCCCGCGGACATGGCTCTAACAGGTCTTTGTCCTCGAACGTTTTTGTGCGATTGACATTCCTCCCAAACCGGTAAAACCTGCTTCCAGAGGCCGGCTGATCCAGGTCATTACAGGTTCCATCATGGGTTCTAGCTTTCTTCATCTCCTCGGTACAATGCACTAAGATAAAATGTACTTGTACTTACTTCTTCAGTTCTTTGGGTCACCGACAAAAGAAAGACAACAACAAAAACAACAACAACAACAACAACAACAGCAGCAGCAACAACAATTAATAAACAACCGTTTTGTGCGTTTTTTAAATTTTGATAAAGTATGGTTTTAGCTGCGGTCATTAGTGAAAGACGAACTGACAGCGTTCTATTCACATCTTTCGAAATCAATGTTTTTAGTTATGGAGTGCTGTGGATAGAATGTAAATTTATTATAAGATAACAATGAAAGTGTTCTTAGTACAGGGGTATACTAACAAAACTGATGTAAACACGCCAAATCATCCCAAATTGGTTTTCGTAACGTCTTAGTAAAGTGCTAAGTTTAATACTACTACAATCATGTTCAGTACTACTACACGCTTAGTGCTACTAGTATTGCATAGTATTACTGGTACTACGAGCTTAGTACTACTAAAATCACGCTTAGCCGACTACTAAAAACCACGTCGTCTTTAAGATATCTCCTCCCCCAATGTTATGACATGATTCGAGAGATGATCGGGTACAAATTCATGTCTACTTCTAATTTTTCATCAAATTGTTCTTACTTGTCCTGAAGACCTCTATGAGGGCAGAAGCTTGGCATCCTGGTTTTATGCGTTGGCATCTTCCCTTGGACTTCCTTTTACAGCTGTGCGAGTTTCGCGCGAATGTCATCAGACTTTCACCACAGAAACATTTGCGACAGTGATCGAACCCTGCATACGGGTATTTATTGTCCTTACAATGCTGTATGCACTTCTGTGTTGTAAGTCCGTCCTTCTCGTACAAATATGGCTTTGGTGTACATTGCATATTGAAGAAGCACCCCAAAGACACTTGACCTGAAATAACATTTAGATTAATTAACGTTAGTTCTAAGAATTTTAGTTATTATATCCCACGGAATCGAGTCGTACATTAGTTTAAAGACAACCTGGCGCGTAGTGCTGAGTTGGATAGAAGTTTTATACCGATAGGACGATGGCTAACTTGGCTGTCGCCTGTTTTCGATTATGTTTTTCTTGTTGCACTTGCGACGGTATTAACTGAGCGCGAACCGTCAGATAGCTATCAAGTTATAAATGAGTAGATTTGTTACCCTACAAACGACATTAAAGATTAACCTGAATTGTGAAACGTTAGACTGCGAGTAGTCTCTAATTTTGGCGATCGCGATTGTTGGGCGGGCGAAATACACAGGCGCGCGCGCGCCGAGTCTCCTCGAAATTTCGCGCGCGCGTGTGTGTGTATTGCGCCCGCCCCACAATCGCGATCGCCAAAATTAGAGACTACTCGCAGTCTAGTGAAGCGTTAAATCATGTGATCACACTTCAACGGTCGACCCACCAGTGAGGGTAGCTTTTCCCCAAGGGACGAAAGGGGTAGGGATGCTCGTCGTCTCTTAATTATTAATTACGGATTTTGATATCACTTAGGGTGATTAACGTCAATTTTGTTAGCCATCAAGGTACCGTTTATAGATGGGATTGCATATGAAGAAATTAAAAAACCCTGTCATTTTGTGTTGGTTGTCTTGATCGATAAGGTAGAATTAAATATGAAGGCTTTAAAATTTTCACAGCCATCATTTATTTCATCTTTACAGCTTAGTTATTCTATTAGTTAGTTTATTTTAGATATTTTTACGTTTTTAACAATTTTATTGGTGATATTTTTGAAATTATTGTAAAGCGCTATTGGATAGCACTAGAAATAGCGCTCTATAAATTCAGTATTATTATTATTATTATTATTATTATTATTATTATTATTATTATTATTATTATTATTATTTAACATTCTCATTATCAGAAATCATTTTTGTCGGTCTGTAGAATGGCACCATTTAGGTTAAGGCTTTTTTCCGACGAAAATTCCCACCTCTTTCACATGGGAGTCCCCGCGAGGAATTTTTCCAGGCAACCGTGAGCATTTGATCCAGTGATCACCAATTTAGCCCTTACCGTAAAAATGCTGTTTTTGCACCGCCAATCATCGAGAAAATACCTCAAAAGTAAAATAATAGTCTAAAAATGCTAAGAAGCCGAAGGGCAATCAAAGGGATCAAAATGTTTTACGTGCGCTTGCGCATGCGTCATTTTTTCAAGGTTACTCTTGTGTTATTAAGGTTTATGCTTGCGTCGCTCGTGGAGAACATGTTTTTGAGTTTATTTTGATTTCAATAAAGCTTCCCTGTACCTTCCAAAAACGACCTAAGTGACTAGTGCAAACTAACTTTAGTGAAATTGTTCTTAATACAGGTAGTTGTTATAATTAACAATATTTACCTATAATAGGGTCCTGGCAGTCGTATTTAGGTCCAGTATCCTGACAAGGATAACTATCAAATAAATTGTTGTTCATCAAGTAATCCCGTTGTCGAAACTGGTAGAACATCATTAAAACAATCGGTAGCTTCCACCAATATGGAAGTTGCTGTAGGAGCTCTTGAACGAGCTTGGCTAGCTTGAGAAGCAGTTGTTGTGCCGGATTCATTTTGCCTTGTAAGTTAAGGTAGACAATTCATAGGCTGCTTTCGTGAATCTGAAAAATCGTTAGGCCAATCAGGTTAGTATAGGTAACAATCGTATACCTGTTATTTACTAAGCTGTATATTAGTCTTAATTTGGCTTTTAATTGTTTTGTTGGCAGGTAAATAGTGAATATTTTAGCGTAATTGTGTAAATCCGTCGCAGGCGAAAAGATTCATTTTGAGGTGTTTAATGGTTTATTTAAAACCACAATACAGTAGTATGTTTAAGAGGCTGTCTCCCTAAGAGTGTTCCACTCGATCTCGGACTCAAAAATAGATTTCCTTCAAATTTCTACCACAAATACTACTATCTATCCCTACTACTAAAATGCACTTGAAATGATCCAAAAGTTTATTTTGCTCCGGTTTGAGGATTTGATTGTCAGTATACCGTAAGTGACTAAAATTTGGCTATTTTGGGCGCCGTAGTACGGGGTTTTTCAATTATCGTTTAAAAAGACTTCGCACCATCACAACCTTCAAATTTACACCCATTTGATAGCTTATTACTTCTTTTTACCGCTCCTGTGTCATTTGGACATTTTCCCGATCGAAATCGTGTGAAAGTAAAAATGATAAATGAACTAATCTAATAAGTCACTCGAACTGGACGAAATAGTGCTTTTGAAACATGCCAAAATTCTCAGTTGAGGCACTTAGGCCAGACGTAAAAACCCGTTCTAGACATAGACTAAGCACTATTTCCTAGAATTATACAATAAAACTTGCGGCAGAATGCGATTCTGAGAAATTGTGTCGAAGTTTAGTAAGCCATTTTCGCCAATGGTGTCTTGCGTGACATGAATTTCCATTCAAGTGTTGTTATATATATCCGCCTAATTAAAGAGATGTCGATGGTGGTTCAAAACATTGTACAAAGTACTTTTCCTGTTTTTGCTATGAAACCGATTCTGGAGGTCCAAAACCTCGAATAGATACTGTAGTTACTTTATTTGCGAAACCTTGTTCGATAAATAACTCTCCCCTCCGGCAAAGGATTCGGCGGTTTCATCATAGAGGTGATGAAAAAGTCTTTTTGTCTTGGTCATGAGATAACACGAGGAAGCTATAATCTCTATAGTGCTTTCAGCTATACTTTAAATTCGCCAGTTCCAGTCGCCGTGAGTCTTAAAGGGAAACAAACGAGAAAGAAAACGATTCCAACCTCAACCTGGGAGTTGCGTTACACTCTGATCAGTAACGCGATATACAAATGTTCGTCAACAACATTTTATTTTTAACTTAAAAATAACAATGACAGCGAGCAGCTAATACGGCAAGAGCTTTAGGATATATATATAAAATCACTGTCTAAGGAGAGGCTTGTCACAGAGGGTTGTCATTTCTCGCAGTCAGGATACAAAATTAATTTATATTTTAAATTTTGTCCTTTTCCACCCTCCCCTACCCTAAGAATGTATTTTCTAAACGGTTTATTCTGACTGCACGAACAAAGGTAACAAGAGTTCAAGTTATAGTACAACAAAAGGTCCTAAGACACATCTTTAGACGCGCAAACTGTACTTATTTTAGGAAGGTGGTGTACTGACTGAAGCTGGAGGAGGGAGGAGCCATTAGGTCCCGGAAACCATCTCTGCTGGTCTACAGTCGTTCCGTATATATTTTTTTACCCTGCGACACTCTAAGCCCCGTACGTAGTAGAAAGGAAATAACTTTGCTTGACTAACTGAAACTAGCTCCAAATAAAGGAACCCTGTAGAAGACAGAGGCCATAACGGCTGAATTCCTCATCCAGCGGCTTTCCCCTTTCAAAGTCAATAAGGGAGTGGCCATGAAAGGGGAAGGGGGGGGGGGGGGGGGAGCGGAGTAAAGTTATGTCCTAGTAGGCGCAGATGCGACGCAATATCCAAATGACGTTAATAATTTATCCACGTGCGTCAATGATTAAGGTCAGTATTCGCCAAACCTTTTTCTTTTTTTTCTTCGACTGATTTTCTTGTGAAATAATCGATGCCTGCCTGACACGCGAAAGAGGCTCTTTGCTTGTGCGCGAGCCTCCCTTATCCTTACTTGTAATTTTCAAGCTCATTCCATTTGTGCCCGTCCGTTTCGCCCAACCAGCAAGAAATAGCAGGCTGTTTTCGCTTGTGTTGTTTCTGATATGGGATATGTTTTGGGTCTGTGCTTTTTGCCTCAGCTTCCCGCATTCCTCTAGGCTATTTTTTTCTGTCGGCGTTAACCCTCATACGTACAAGCAATCTCATTCCCCCACTGCGATACAAGGGATGGGGTTGATGGACTCTTGGATTTCGTTTTGTTACAATATTTCGAAAAAATTGCGCCTTTTGAAGATAGCCTTAAAGTGC
The DNA here is from genome assembly GCA_964030785.1 of Siderastrea siderea. Lineage (NCBI taxonomy): Eukaryota > Metazoa > Cnidaria > Anthozoa > Scleractinia > Rhizangiidae > Siderastrea > Siderastrea siderea. Next base: position 30,662,728 of record OZ034968.1, on the reverse strand, counting down.
TCTACGAGATGAGGTAGAAAGTAGATATTATCATACAAAAACGGTCGAAATTGAAAATTTTTCATGCTAGACGAGTAAAGAAGGAGATATGCTGTTTGTCGATATCGTATACTTTCTCACCGAAAAATGTTGAAAAACATGCATTTTATACCAAACTTTGCCATAATGTGGCTAACGGATACATGCGTAAAGCTTCTGAAAACGGCAGGTGCTGACAAAAAATCTGTTTGCAGGAATTGATATCCTGCAGGCCTCCTCCCCCTTCTACATCCCAGGATCATAATTAAGCATCATTTTATTTACAACACCGACACTCGTGAATAACGTCTTTCACCAAATGAATCAGGTCCGCATTTCGATCTTTTGCTCGATAAAGAACCTCAAAATGGTGAAGTATTGTTTTTAGCATGGCGACACTGAATATGCCTATTTTTTCTGTTCTTATAATAGTCACAAAAAACTGATCGTAGGCGTCAAAACTATGGGATTTGTGAGCCCGATTTCTTCATTTATATCGTCCACCAAAGCGCAGCAGTCTCATACCAGAATTGACGGCCTCAATGTCTTGATTTTCATCTTCTTCTGGCCGCGCAGTCGCATCCGTTGATGCAGTGCTAGCATCCTGGCCGCGGGACTTCTGTCGTGAAGCTAAATGTGAAAAGAAGCTGGTAATCTGGGTCTTCGTGAGCCATTCTTCTTTTTCAAACAGCCTTTCTTTTCTTTCATTTCGTGCATTACGTATGCTATTTGCTTGAACTTGATCTGGGTCAGCCGTTTTCCCACGACCAACTTTGCCGTGGTCTTGTGGTCAGGATTCAAAATTAATTTATAGTTTAAATCTTCTCCTTTTTCACCTTCCCTCATCCTTCAGAATGTACGTTCTAAAGTGTTCATGTTGATCGCACGAACAAACATTACAGCACTTCAAGTTGTAGTACGACAAAAGGTCTAAAGTCACATTTTAGACGTGCAAACTGTACTTAGTTTAGGAAGGTTGGGGTAGACTGAAGCTCCACAGGGAAGAGCCACTAGGTCCCGGAAACCACCTGAACTGTTCTAGCCTGCGACACTCTAAGCCCCGTACGTAGTAGAAAGGAAATAACTTTGCTTTACTAAGTGAAACCAGCTCCAGTAAAGGGAACCCCAATGAAGACAGAGGTCAGGACGGCTGAATCACTTATTTAGCGACTCGTTCCTTTTAAAGTCTACAAGGGAGTGGCCCTGAAAGGGGTGGGGAGGGGTATGTCTTAACAGACGCGGATGCGACGCAATATCCAAATGATATTAATAATTTATCCACATGCGGCAATGATTTAGGCCAGTGTTCATCAAAGCTTTCGTTTTTTCTTTGAGATGTTGTCGTGCAATGTCGTTGTCTGACAAGCGAATAAGTCTCTTTGCTTGTGCGCGAACCTCCCTAATTTTCAAGCTTATTCCCTAGTTTGCAGTTTGCCAGTTTGTCCGTTTCGCCCTTCACGGGCTGTTTTCGCTTGTGCAGTTTCGGTCATATGGGATACGTTTTGCGTCTGTGCTTTTTTGATCAGCTTATTGCATTCCTCGAGGCGGACGGAGACTTCGCGTGCAGACCACTCTGAATACGGACTTCGAGTTAAAATATGCTTTTTATATACTCACTCGGTTCCACAATATAAAATTTTCGCTATCTTAAATGATTCGTACTAATACTGCCGGACGAATTGACTCGAAAAGCATAACGCTTGCATCCTGAGAACCACAAAGTTTATACTGCTTGAGACCACTGATCTGCGGAATCATTCGATTTTTCTGAAAAGTTTTGAAGACCAGAGCTTTTTTCCATTCTCATATCAATTCCAAACTGGCGGAATGACGTTGCTAAGTTCACAGATTGAAAACGTTGAGTGAAATCGATTGTAACAGAGTAATATTTACGCTAGTCCGCTATACACTCAGTCCCATGTTCCAAGTTTGTATTCCATAATCGGAAGTCCGTTGTCCGCAGCCCGGAAATGCGAGTTTTACTGGCCTGTTTCTATTTTGTAACACAAGTCGTGAAACATTTAATTCATCGGTTGTTCTCCAGAAATATAGCGACTGGATCTCGGTACCTTTCCTTATAAATCGCCACTTTGTCGTCTTCGTATCTTGTGATGAACAAAAAGACTGTACGTTGCACATTTTATGAACCGCCAAAGCGTTCGACGGAAAGAGTTTTAAATAACAAGGTAGGCGTCAAATGAGGTGATTTCTCAGGTCAAGGAGCATAAGAATAGATGTTGATATAGCAACATGAGAAAGAACAGGCCATTGTATGTAGAAATTTAATCAGATTTCTCTTCATTTGGGTAGAATTATTGATAAATTAAGCGACCATAAGAAGACAACAAGTCTTCCGACTGGAATGGTAGTCTATGTCACGCAAGACACCATTGGCGAAAATGGCTTACTAAACTTCGACACAATTTCTCAGAATCGCATTCTGCCGCAAGTTTTATTGCATAATTCTAGGAAACAGTGCTTAGTCTATGCCTAGAACGGGTTTTTATGTCTGGCCTAAGTGCCTCAACTGAGAATTTTGGCATGTTTCAAACGCAAATTTTTAACCAGTTCGAGTGACTTATTAAATTAGTTCATTTATCATTTTCAGTTTCATACGATTTTGATCGGGAAAATGTCCAAATGACACAGGAGCGGTATAAAGAAGTAATAAGCTATCAAATGGGTGTAAATTTGAAGGTTGTGATGGTGCGAAGTCTTTTTAAACGATAATTGAAAAACCCCGTACTACGGCGCCCAAAATAGCCCAATTTTAGTCACTTACGGTATACTGACAATCAAATCCTCAAACCGGAGCAAAATAAACTTTTGGATCATTTCAATTGCATTTTAGTAGTAGGGATAGATAGTAGTATTTGTGGTAGAAATTTGAAGGAAATCTATTTTTGAGTCCGAGATCGAGTGGAACACTCTTAGGGAGACAGCCTCTTAAAAGAGCATGGCCAACCCATTCAGTGGAGAAGAAATAGAAGGCTATTGTGTGAATTGTACCAACGGCGAAAGATATAGTTACTGTATGAGGTGTTTAGTGAACACGGGGGTACAATAGGAAACTCCAGTTTAATGTCATGGCCCATTTGGACGACAACTAAGGTGAATTTTGTAATAATTGCACCAATGGCGAAAAAAAGTACAATTCAAGCTGTTTCCAGGTCAACCGACAAACCACAGCGGGAAAAACGAAAATAGGGGGCATTATGTAAATGTATTGAAGGGAAAAAATAATCACTTTCGGGCGTTTCTTAGGTAGGTTATAATTTATCTCTCATTGAGCGCGTTTTAGAGAGAGCTCATTGCTAGACAAAGTAGCCAATTACAGTCTCATAAACTAGGAATTTCCCAAAATTTAACTTCTGTGTCACAAATTTGTTTACAAAGCTATATATGGCTTGAACAAATCGATTTTTATTTATATACCTGCAGCTGATCTGAACAGGTTTAAAAGGCAAACTTTTGGAGATCATTTAATTTTGTACCTAAATCAGTTGAAGAGAAAATTTACATCCTTACGTGTTTCTATCTGTACTCAAAGTGGTGGAAATAAATTTCTTTCTTTCTGCAAGTATTCCCTATTTTTTGTCAGTACTGTTTTTTTTATTTTGAGATGAGTAACCAATTTAGTGCGTCATGTGTGATGAATAAGGGTTGAAATAAAGTAAAGTTCTGGTGAAGTTGATGTTTGTTATTTAAATATGGAGTCGATACGACGATACGATAGAATAACTACACGAGCATAAAGTTGATATACCCTGTTTTGTCATTCTCTTTTCGCAACCAGCATCAGCCAAATAATTGCCCACTCGAATCTGTTTTTAAAAATTTCAGCTCACTTAACGGTGAATGAAATGTCAACAAGAGGCTAAGTTCAAAACTTTGTCAAAATGCAACCGCTGGATGTTTTGCTCTTAATAGCACGCAAATAGCTTACCAAACCATTAACAACGAAACAAGAAGACCTCCCACTAAGACGTAAAAGACCTCTCACTAAGAGAGTGCTCTTATGAGAAGAAAGATAATATATAACGGTTAGTCAACTATGCTGATGTTTTCCTTTCCTTTGAACTTTCATGCCGGTATTCCTTGTTTAACGTGGCAGTTCTTCTCTACTAATTTGTCGGTTAAACACGGTCTTAGGTTATGTTAGCTACTTGTTGTTTCAACGTCTCCAGTGTTAACCAAAAATTTAGTCACCCCTCTTTTTGTATTTCCCCATCAAATACCCCAAAATAAAATGGTTTGCTCGATCGACTAGAGTGATACCAATATCATTACAGCTTAATAAATTTAAACAAAAAAATTCAGAAGAGTGGAAAGCAAGGTAGTACTAAAGTAGTAATTACGCATTTCTAGGACGTATCCACCTTTCTACCTGCTTTTATGTGCACCCCAACTTGCCCCACAAAGACGTCAAAGATAAAGACAGCTTCACATAAGTGGTACTCTTAACGTGAATGACGTTGTGCGGTCCAAACCCTTCGATATTGAAGGTTTACATTTAATTCATGAAGTTTTAAATGACAAATGGTGTGGTAGCAGTGTTGGTGGAACTAACAAAGGGTGCTAATGAGTGACCTTTTGTTGATGTCCATGAAGTGGGCAGTGATAATTTAAGCAAGATCATCAAAGTTCTACCCTGGTTCCAAGCCAAACAGTACAAAATTGTACGGTTTTCCGGGTTTCATTTGTCGCCCTGTTCCCATGGCTTGGATGCAAAGAAAACAGTACCAGATATAGGATTTTGTTCTGCTGCCTTTGGAGACAGTTTAAAGGTTTTTTTAAACGCCTCAGAAGTAGCCTTTTAGCAACTCAGTACGGAATGTCAAGGTGAGTAAAGCGACTTGCAGGAATGCGGTGTTTTAAGTGAATAGGGGTTATTTTCGAAAGAAACAATTCTTTTGTGTTGGCAAGCAAGTGGGAGTACATCATTCAACACCCTTCAGAATCATTAGCATTCAACGATGTTTAACGGTGTTGAATAGAAATGTTGAATCCATTTGGCCCCGGACCTAAGGCCATGTCCACATCTATCTGTTAAATTTTTGTACTGGAGCAAACATTAGCGGATACGCTGTGGACAGAATTAGCAAATGCTTGATGAAAATATACCAGAGATAGGTTCGCACCCGTGAGCAAACTGATACGTAAAGGATTTTTGCCCGAAAACCTATCCGGTGTACCATCTTTTTTACATGCTTACGGAATACATTTTCAGCTGAAAGTTAGGGCAGTTTTCAGTACTCGAGTGGCTTGTACTTGTGCGTGTTAGTATATTCTTTTATCATTTATTATTACATCGCGTCCCTGAGAATCATCCAATTCGACTCGGGTTCAGTGTTGATTGTCTTCTGTGACCAAAAATAATTAACTCAAGGGTCAGGTGGACGGTTTCCCGGATGTTATTAGCCCAAGCGCGAATTAACAACAGTCAAACAGAAAAAAGAAACAGGTTACTGATTTAGTGGTTTAGTTTTAAGTGAGATGTATTCTGTTAACAGTGTGATAAAAGTTATTTAAGGCGCTGTTACACTAGGAAATTTCTCTTGCTACTAATGTCCAGCAATTTTGTTGCGTCGTTGCGAGACAAGTTGCAGGCAACGTTGCCTAGTGTAAAACCTCAGTCTGTGCAACGTTGTAAAAATTCGTTGCAGCGTTGCGAGGATCGTTGCGAAAAGTAGAACCGACTTCTACTCCTCGCAATGACTGCGGCAACAAAAAAGTTGCGAGCCATGTTCATTTTAGGCTATGTTACACTGCAACTTGTGGCAACAAAATTGCGAGACAAGTTACAAAAAAGATTGCCTAGTGTAACAGCGCCTTTAGAATTTCACACAAGGTGAAGATATTGAAGTTCATGAAGTGATAGGAATAAAACCGGAAAACACCTACAAAAGGAAGATCTTTTTTTTTGAAAATTAGTTCAATTTCTCTTAGAGGAGCTATGTCATCTATTTTTAGTATGTTTTTGAAAAGCAAAAATACACATTTAATTTGCATTAGTGGAACCCTAATCATTCTGACCAGCGGCCGGCTGTTCAAAGCAGGATTAGCGTAAAATTTCACTTTTATTCAGTTTTTACAGCCAATTTGTAACGATACCTTTTTGCCCTACGTTTTGACTTTGGTTACTTTCAAACGGCCACGTGGAATTTGCTGTGAAAACTCTCTTGAATAAGAGAAACAGGAACCTTGGTTAAATTTCAATCCAAAGTTAGCGTTAACCGGCTTTCGAACAACTGGGAGCAGGTTTGTTGAAAATGGCTTCATAGTCCAAGGAAACTCTTAACAAGTGCAAGGGGGTTAGGTTCTAAAGAAACTGTGATGCTGCGTCGGTGGGGACGTGAAACACAAAATTTTGGATTTATCAAGTGAACCGATAAGGTGGATTTGCCACCGTAAAGAGATTGAAAGCTGACGTTTCAAGCGTTAGGCCAATCGTTCTTAACAAGTGCTTTTGGTTGCGGATGGCCAGGATGGAAATGGATTTCAACTTGAAAATGTCGGGTAGACTTTTTTTTCAAGAAATTTAACTGCGTCTTAGATGAAATCGACGGTACTAAACTGATTCCCACAGGATTCTTCTTTGTAAATATAAACAATTCATGAATGAACAACGTAAGTAGATACAAATTTTGCAAATTTTGATCCAAAAACAGGAAACTGTCATGATATTGCCACTTTAAACTAAGTTAGCTTATTAACAAAACCAGCTGATATAATAGTAAACTAATCAGTCGAACAATAAATTTTCTTATTGGTCAGGTTCTTGACATGAATTTCTCTTTGTTGCAGCAATTACTATTTGTTGAAGCAGTAAACAAGTAGCAACTTAGATCGTCCTAATGAGCGGCAATTTTCTTGGTGTAGCTTGAACGTAAGGCTTGACTTAACTCTTTCGCTTTAAGAGTCGTATTTTCCCGACGTTGGAGTCGGGAGACATTGAACCACTTGTGACGTCATCATTTCCTGACGACATCAGATTGTTTTGATAAGCAGCGAACACAGCAAGGACAGATCCATCCATACGTGCATGTGTCCATTTTGAATATCGACGAAAAAAAACGTGTCCAATTTTGGGTGCAAAATTGGTGGTAAAATAGACCAAGTCACCTAGTTCATCAATGTTCCATTTCCAGGTTTTTTGAAGGGCTGAGGCCAAAACTTTTCCAGTGGATAGAAAGGGGATAAAGGGTACAAGATAAAGAGAATAGGAAGGGGAGAAAAAGGAAAGCAAAAGAAGGGAGAAAAAAATTGGAGATGAATCAGCAAAAAAAAAATCCAAATTTTGGCTTATGCGCATGCGTGAAAGCAAAATATTGTACAATTTACAACAGAAGTTATTATTCAAAATCTAGCTAATTTGCAAGAAAACGCTTTCGTAGCAAAGTTTAATGGCATTTGGCAACATAGCACACAAAACCGCTTTAACGGTAAAAAATGCGTTTCTTTAAGGTGGCTCGATCGGGTTTTTGAGTGACGATACCTCTCAACTTTGAGCAACTAGCGTACCACAGCGAACAACCCAATAGAAACTCGATTGTTACTGCTGACCTAGAGAAAGATGAAAGTTTTAAATGAGGTAAGTTTCATCAAAATCGGAGTTACCATAGCAACGTAATGACGTCATCCCCCATTTTACATGAGAGCCGATTACTTGTCACCAAGAGATAATTCTGGAAAGCACTCGACTGGATCTTCGACCTGACATATTTGTATTCACGTCTGCAAAATTTGAAGAATTTCTATGAGAGCGTTTTCGAGAAATTTTCGGGTGAAGTTTTAGGGTGTTAAAAAACAACAAAAACGAAATAATTTTGATCTGTTATTGAAAAGTATGCCCACAAAGGCTTGATGAAATAACATTTTGGTTTTAAATGAATGTTATATCATCTAATTACTTTGTGTGAAAATTTCGGGGAAATCGTTCCATTTGATTTTGAGAAACGTTGACTTGAATATGAACTTGTTTAGTGTGTTACTGGGCTTTTTTATCAAAACTTGACACTATACTTATTAAAATGGTTATGAATTAAAAAGCGGTAGATGAATTTTTTTATATCTTTGTCCTCAAGGAGAATAATCAATATTCAATACAATCCCAGCGTTTCAAATTCATTGAAACGTTATAAAGCTGTCAATTTTGAGCCAAAACTCAGGAAAATATTGGACTGATTTTCACGCCAGTGGCTTGTTGCTCTCATTATGCATCTCCATTGTTTTGAATCGGCGTGCAATTGTAAATTTCACTACATCATGAATTCATATAACGCTTGATTGCTTTCCGAAGATGTTTCGAAAACGTGCTGAGACTGGGATAAGATTGGGGAAGACCCACGTCTACTGACCTGTTTAAATTTTTCGTTGACTCCTTACCATAAAAATGTGGAACACTGACTGAGCACAGCAGCTTTCCGTTTGCGCTCTCTGTTAACCGAAGTTTGCGCTTACTGCTAACCTTGAGGTTTGCACTCACTGCTGTTAGCCTGTCCATTGTTATTGTAATGCTGACCTGGTACATTAGCACGTTTTTCGGAACATCTTCGGAAAGCAATCAAGCGTTATATGAATTCATGATGTACTGAAATTTACAATTGTACGCCTATTCGAAACAATGGAGATGCATAATAAGAACAACAAGCCACTGGCGTAAAATTCAGTCCAATAATTTCCTAAGTTTAGGCTTTAAATTGATAGCCTTACAACGTTTCAATGAGTTTGAGACTCGGGGATTGTATTGAATATCGATTATTCTCCTTGAAAGCAAAGTTTAAAAAAAATTCATCTACCGCTTTTTAATTCATAATCATTTTAATAAGTGTAGGGTCGATTTTTGATAAAAAAGCCGCGTAACACACTAAACCAGTTCATATTCAAGCCAACCTTTCTAAAAATCAAATGAAACGATTTCCTCGAAATTTTCACACAAAGTAATTAGATGACATAACATTCATTTAGAGCCAAAATGTTGTTTCATCAAGTCGCTGTGGACATAATTTTCAATAACAGCTCAAAATCATTTTGTTTTTGTTGTTTTTTAACACCTTAAAACTTCACCCGAACATTTCTCGAAAACTCTCTCATAGAAATTCTTCAAATTTTGTAGACGTGAAGACAAATATGTGAAGTCGAAGATCCAGTCGAGCGCTTCCCAGAATTATCTCTTGATGACAAGTAATTAGCTCTCATGTAAAATGGGGGATGACGTCATTACGTTGCTATGGTAACTCCGATTTTGATGAAACCTAGTTCATGTAAAACTTTCATCTTTTTCTAGGTCAGCAGTAACGATCGATTATCTATTGGGTTGTTCATTGTGGTGCACTAGTTGCTTAAAGTTGAGAGGTATCGTCACTCAAAAACTCGATCGAGCCACCTTAAGGAAAAAAGTCGGACGGGAAAGGGTTAAACCTCTGTTTGCTTTATTACTTGCTTTCCTTATCTCATTGAAAGAAAATAAAATATTGGTCATTCAAAGCTCCTTTTAGGCTACCGGTAATTAAAATGGTGCATCATTGTATTGGATACATGTTTCAAATCATTTCAGTAGCATTATTTCTATTAAAAGTTGTTACGTTCTTTGTGTCAAGAAATGGGTTTCACCTTTCCAAGTAATTTCTGTTCATTTTTAGTACAAAATGTGCTTTTAACAGAGTAGCTTTAAAACATCCGAAAAAAATGGAATGTAAAAGGGGAAAGGTGACGGAAATGATGTCTCTCGATGTGATAAATCTTTCACAAACTTCAGTGGCTGAAAAACGTTTGCCAGAAAATGGTTTTTATTCGGCATTGTATGTCACTCCTGGCCACCTAGCGCAATGATTATAGCAATAAAAGTCGAACTTCTGGACCAGTTAAAATGCAGGCGAAGTGGTTAGTTTCTAAAGAAACTGTGGTGCTGTGTCGGTGGGGGAGTTATTGCTGTTTGGTGTGTAAGGAAAACATAGGCACGCAATGCGCGCAGAGCCAATGACGTTTTGTTTCGCAACATGGTGAAATTTATGATGACAACCTATGGGTTCTACATCACTGCGGTGCGGCCCCATCCTAACTCTCTCAGCCGCGCCTCCCTCTGCCCGAAAACTTGCGGTTTATGTAATATGTAGTCGCCAGAGCAAGGAATCAACGTATTCAGTTCAGTATCATAAAAACTGGGTACCGAGCGTCGTGGTTATGTGACAGTTAATTATAACGTGACATTAAAATTGCGCGCGAAGTAAATAAAACCCTTCGTTTCCCTTTTCTTCAAAATCAACATAAACTAAAACAAATATTAGTCAAGCTCGTTTTCGAAAATATTGCATGCATAATTTAGGAGGTACGTGACATACCTGAAGATCAGAGGAAAGTTAACAATTTTATTTCAGAAAATAAAATGTAAGCTGCAGTTGTTGCAGAGATCACGGACAGTCAACTTCCGATAGGGTTTTGTAACGTTCCGCGTGATTTGCGTGACACGTGTCTGGCGTTACTTAGCTTAATTATCGGCGTTCAGTTCTTCATATTGGAACCATTATCTGTTTGTAAAAAAGCAATCTTTCATGTACGTTTGCCGTATCCACAAAATTTTCATTCGAAATCGGTTAAAACTAGCGTTTATAAACAAGATTGAAATAGTTTTATTACCGTATAATTTCCTGTGAAGACTGAAGCCGTCACATAAATGCCTTCTCGCTTTGTTGCCTTGTTGCCGGTCTCTTTGTTTACATTTCCAAATTGACATCTGACTGCTAATAAATTCCCAGTCTATTTTCCCACGAAGAAATCTATTTAAAATAGTGACAAGCTCGTGCCCAGCTTGTAGCCGAGTATAGTAAATATGGGATGTTAAAATTCGTTTGCCTTCTCGCTTCAAACAGTACGAAAGTGTTTAAATTTAACTCGCTATTTCAAAACTTGTTTGCTTCCCAGTCTCAGTGAGCATTGGAAATCAAAATACTCGCCTAAAAAATTTGCGAAACAAGTCGAGTTGGTTCGCTGCCGCTACGAACGTTCATACTTAAAGTCCGTCTTGTGTATAATTTCTGATGTGTTTGTTGTTCTGGAAAATTGTACCACGGCTAAGTAAACGCGGGAGTACAATGCGAATAAAATCCTACCAGACTTCAAGTATACAAAACACGAATGTAAAACACTTCAAAGCCCGGGGATCCTACTCCCATAGCATAAGCTGTATGGGTATGTGCCCGTCGTTGAGGCAAGGGTTTCAGTGTCGCGGTGGCATACCCTCACCCATCATCTCACAGAATACCCCCGGTCTCACAGACGAAAGACAGACAGCAAACGGCGTTGATTTTTTAGGCTACAGCATCAGCCTATGACGTCACTAACGTGACGGCATTGGCTAAAAAGGAGATATAGGTAAGCTGAGGCCAATGTTTTTGATCGGTAAATGATGCTCAAGCTTAAGGCCAAATGCAAAATAATACTACTGCAGCAATTAACCGAAAAAAATTAAGATAACATAAAAAACGAGCCAGCAAATAATGAGCCGGTGTATAATTTTTCGCTCCTTCAAACGGACAGCAGACCGGACTAGATAGGCACGGATCAAGCAAATACGTTTTCATGCAGTCAGGTAAAGAGAGGAAATGTAAAATACCTTTCCTTAATAGAGGGAAAGCTAACCTTTGTGTTAAATGACTCACTCCTTCCGTGGCTTTTTACCCAAACAGTTTGTAACAAATGCGTTGAAAATTGTGTCGTTTTGTTAATTTTACTCAGTTAATTTTAATTATAAAATGCTGTTTGGTACGTTTTCTGACTGGCAATATTCTTAACGTAAATCAATATTAGCTGCTATAATGAAAAAAGGCAAACAAATTATCTTGTAGGCGTCTTTTATCAAGTGAAAAAAATAGATACTCGGTATCTATACTTAGAGTAGACCTCACGAACAATCGATGTCATCGGTTTCAGTTTAAAAAGGACCTTGAAATAACTGGTTTCAATTCAGGTATAGTGGAACCCCTCTTACGGCTACCCCTCTTACGACTAGTTAATACGGCTACCTTATTATTAAGGCCATTTTCTTTGTAAAAACGACCCCTTTAATCAGGTCACCCACAGTTAATTAATAAGGTCATCTTTTTGTGCCCAGTTGGTTGCCAGATTAACGGACTTCCCTTGTCCATCAAGCGTTTCTTAGAGCAGTAAACAATACAACAGAAGTAGCAATTGATTTTTTTCGGTTATATAAAATAACAAAGCCCCTTTGTTATGTTACATGCCTCGATAAAATAAAAGCTTAGTTGAAGACAAACATTAAATGAGGGACTTTATGTTCTTCCGTTTGTGAACTTGTTAATGTCATTTTTTCAGGATATTAAAAAATTCCGTACTAATACTACTGTTTACATTTGTACTTAACTAAGACCATTTCAAGCGGTCTGTAGTAATGAGTGTCCCCTTATAACAATGAGCTTTCCCCTCGATATACACAAAGAAGAAACATGGTTTCTTTGGTTGCCTTTTGAATTCATTATAAATTAAAATGCTGTTATACATAAACACGAAAAAGACACATAGTAGGGCCTGCTAAAAGAAATTTTGTACACATTGTTACAAAAGCACTAACGAGAAAAAGAAAAGAAAAATAAATATAGCAAAAATCTGAAGAAGTAAAATGGCGGTCTACAGTTTCAACGACCAAAGAAGGCAACTGATTTCTCACTTTTCCGATTTCGCAACCACCCTTCCTCTTCAACACAATTAAAATTTATTTGAAAATACCAAAAGTCGTATATATTAATTATCTCGAACTTCAATAATGCAAAAATTACCTGCAACTACATTTCTTTTATGATACACAGTTTCGTGCGAATTTGTCTTCGTATTCTTACTAATGTTTCACAATTTTAAAATGAAACTGTGTTGCAGCCGACAAGTGATCCATGTATTTAAAATTGATAGGACTCTCATCCGCGTGAACATATATAGATCCTTCTTTTAAATTTTACCTCTTTTGAATTTATATTAATATACCGCTCAGTGGGGATGAAGATGAATTGATTTTGAAGGAGTTCGTTGCCTCCAGCACCCTTGGAAATGTTTTCACAGTTCAAGAAAACTATATTATTAAGTTTTCCTAGGAAGTTTAGCAGTGCCACTGTACACTAACACTGACTGTTATCTCTATGAAAATATATATTCTACTACATATATATTCTAAATATATGCTGCGAAGGAACTGATCGAATGTTTGTAGAACGTATGTTGCGCGTTCAAATCTTGTATATTATATGGGAGTCTACAGCTAAAGTACCGCATGCGTTAACAGCATGGCAGCCTACGAACAGATTCAACAATTGTCGGGTCTGTGCTTCTTTATAAATACAGATCGCCTCTACCAAGCTTAGAACACCTTTTTTTACAGTAATTGTACCGTTGACCCCACATCGAAGAACCAGTATGCTGGGCAATTATTGTTCTTTTCCAAAATTATTTCGTTGAAAAATGTTGTTCAGTTGTAATTAGCTCACCCGAGGTTATTTTGTAGCAGATCTTCGATCCAATGGTCATTTTATTTGGCGGGGGGGGGGGGGGGGGGGGTTCCTTAAACTTTGTATCAAGAAATAATTACTGATTACAATTTTGAGTTTTGGTACCAGGAATAATCAAAGTCGCGGGACAATAACGTTGAAACTTCCTCGATCTGGTTTGGTTATCATATAAAAAACCTGTCCTTAAACAATGTTTAGCAATGCAAACTTACATAAACGTACAACTTAATAGTTTTCATCCGATAACAAAATTGATCTCATGCCAAATCCAAATATTGCAATTCCTCTCTACCATTTGGCAACTATGACTTTGTAACTGGCTCGACGTAGTTAAGGTCTTCGTCAGTTTTCAATTCGATAGTAGGGAATGGGTTGAAATTAGGTAGTATAATCGAACTATAATAAGGAATATTCTACAGAGTAAGATTGTGTGGGAATCTTAAAACATTCAACGCACAACAAATAACCTTGTGTCTTTTCTCTACACCTCGATTACACACGTTACACAAGCCGAACTGACTTACCAAGTCCGTTTACTGTTTCTCGTACGTAGCTTTACAACGCTTTGTTAAGCCTATGACACAAAACTGAGTCACCCAAAAAACTCCTAAGAAAAAATTACTGCATGACTGCAATTTGCTTTAATTTGAAGACTAAATATTACGAGATATTTTGGTCTTACGTCGTTATATTATAGATAAATGAAGGTTGTCAAACGTGTGCAACGGACTGCGCAGTAACTGTATGCTACCGTGGATACGGACATATCAAGCTAACGTTTCATCACCGCATAAGACGAAATTAAATTTTATTAACATGTGAATAAAAACTCATTTTCATGTGAAAGCTTTGTACGCCAGTGTAGGCCTCGTTTTGATAAAGAGGCTGAAAGCAGCTGTGAAAATAGTCCAGCTGGGATAGATATTTACCTAGGAGCAAGGTGGTATGAGGGGTTCGAGATTTATCCATCTTATTTATGTCAGCCCGAGAATCGGTATGGCATGGGTCAATAAACTTCTAGGGCAAGTCTTCTAACAGGATTACAAAAAAGGAAAAAGAAATTCACACAATTGTGTTCATAACAGGACACAGAAAATGCTACTAATCCCAATGTCAGTTATTTAATTACTTTTTAATTCTTTACGGCAGTCATAACGTTGGAACACAATCCACATATTTAACCACTTTTAAACTCGTTTAAGTGCTACAAGTCAAGACCTTTAAATAAATATAATGCTCTTTTAGACGAAAACAATTCCATTGTTGCCAAATATCCCCCCCCCCCCCATAAAACATTGATTTGCAAAGCAGGCAGCCATTTAGCTGAAATAAATTCTGAATCACACAAAACAACTCCTGATTTTTGCGATAAAATCTTTCAAGGTTGACAAAGGATAAAGCATATTTTCACTAAAGGAAAGGACGTTACACCCGCACATTTATCTCATATGTTTTGCCATTTCAGCTCCCACGAAGATGGATACTTCAATGGAGAAAATTCTAACAAAATTTCAACAAGATTTGAACTGATGTAATAGCATTTAGGGTAGATGAAAAGGTCTGCTGATAGGCCGTTTTAGAGTTACCGGTACTTTTACCTCTGTTGTAAGCAAATATTTGGTGCAAAGCCTTCCTTAGAGAAAAAAATTCTTGAAAATGAAGAGGAACTGGTGATAAAACTCATTTTGATACGAAGGGTTTTGCACCAAAGGGCAAAAGTATCTCGAAAATGTTGATGATCTAAGGTAATTTCCGCTTTTGATTGTCATTTTGATTGGTTCACTGTGCCATTTGCCCACGATTGTAATAATTGGTTATATTGTAATTTCTTTGCTTAAAGCTTTTTCAAAGGGTTCGGGAGAGGTCTATGAAACAAGGGAACATTGTGAGTCTAAATTCTTCATTACACGTCCATTATTATTTATTCCACACGTAAAAGGCGTTGGTCACGTTCTGCATAGCACTGTTCAGCCCATCCACCTCAGGGAAGTTACGTAACAATACTTTCTTCATAGTGGAGTTTTCAACCCACTCCAGTCCTTCTTTGGTGTAATATTCTTCTTTGTAATCAATGGTAAAAAATCTGAAAATAAATGTCAGTATGGTTATTAACGCATCACTCAATCCTAATTCGAGCAAGCAGGGAATACGGCTTTCCTATATCGATATTAGAATTGCTGGTACCGCGAAACTGCTTCATAGCGTTGTAATGTCTTTTGTTGTTTACTCCTGAAACTTCAAGAAGCAAGCGTTCTGTGGTCGCTTTGATAACAATCGTGAGCTACAATTGGATAACAGCAATACCTTGGAAATCTCTGACTACTTGTTACTCAAACGACGCTGCTGGCGCAAAAAGACTCTGATTACTTGGACTAGTACGATACAGCCAGATACTAGGCACCAGATATTATCTTATTTACACAAAAAGAGAATGCCTGCCTCTATATTTTATTAGTATTTCTACGACATATGCCATGCCAGCCATGGAATTTTATAAATTTCATTCGGGTATATCCCTTCTTGAAAAAACTATGGTGCAAATCAGTGTATCCTACATCTCGTTTAGGTACTTCAACGTCCATTGCACTGACGCTTACCTGTCAGTCCTGAGCCGACGGTTGGCCATACACAAAAAGAGATGAAACGGTGTATCACCGAAACCGAATCCCGGGGGACGGGCCTCTGCTAGTGAGCCAATTAGAAGGTCCACATCCTCGATGTTGCCGTTGTAAGCTTCTCTGAGTTCTGCTGCGGTCACAGTGTCGTTGGTGAGTTTCTCGAAAGTGTCCGGTGTTGTAAGGTTCAGCAACCTTCTGAACTGGTTGTACCGTGGGACCCCTCTCTCGCGGTCTCTTAGAATGTCAATGGTTGCCAAGTCAACAAGCTAAAAGGAAGGTCAAGATATCTCTTTCAAGTTGTTCACAGGCAATCTGAGGATTATTTTTTATTTGTGACCCAAGAGCGATGTTTCCGGTTACCCCTTTAACTGTTGAAATGAATATACAGATTTGAATCGTTTTCAAATTGAAGCTCATTCTGTTGTTTTGGCGCATCCTCTAGAAACCTAAATTTTTTCTGTATGTTAACGATTCTCAGTAATATTGCGGAGTGCCTATAGGTTTGCAAGGTTTCCACTTTTTGCGCGAGTTCCAATAAGGTAAATGGGCGCCCATTTAAAATCCTTTTTTTTCTATCCAGTTCTCTCTGAACTGCTCGTTTTCTCTCTTTTAACTGAGAGGAACGGGTTATTTTTGGGGGATTTAAGACAGGCGAATGGTTGCAAGCTTCAAAAGCCTCAAGTTTCCTAACTTGTCCAATGTCACTCATTCCAAAAGCAATTACACGTTCTAGCTATTCGTGAACCCAGGATAAAAAAATCTTAATACGACTGAAAGATCTCAGCAACTCATAGGTGATCAGCTACCCAATTGGCTTGACAGCTCCATTCCAAGAGAATTGCTCCGGTTTCTTAAGATAATGGTGGGCTTTGTTCAGATCTCTCACTTATAAAACTTACTACATTCTTGTTACCTTTCCTCCTCCTGCTTGATGTCTTGGTATGCTAAGCTCCATCAGTGATGTAGGGAAGTTATGTAACACCAGCTGACCTGATTTCTCTACCCCAAACGTAAATAGAACATCGTCTAATTCGTTATCATCGAACACTCGACGAGCATTTCCAAAAGAGTACTCCGGAAGTTTGTATTTGTTCCCATTATGTTGTCCTGAAAGAAAAAAGGGAAATTATAAAACTGGTTGATTAACTTAAGAACACAGCATAAAAACGTTTATCTATCGAAACCTTGACAATTTTTACGCCTCCTCCCTAGCTACAGATCGTGCAAAGATCATTAAAGGTTGCGTTCTTTTGAAACTTTCCTGGAACAGAAATACTCAGAATGGGAGGTAATCACTTTCTTTTGGGGTCTATTCTGTTTTCAGAATAAAATAGGAAAAATTTACTGTTTATTTTGTTTCTGTTAGCCAAAGCAAAGAATAAACGTACGGGGATCACTTGGAACAGGAGGAAATTGCGTTCTTTTGGGCTCCCTCGATCGAAGAAGGAAGAATCGCTTAAATTATAAATTTTCTTCTTTAATTTCTCTTTTAAAGGAAATTTCAACTTTCTTTCTATAGATGTTACACTTCAAGGTAATTTTAACATCTTTTCATTGCTTTGATAGCATTTGAGTCAATTTATGAAAGGTGTGATTTTGCGACGTCATGGAAGGTCATGGAGAATCCAAGATGGCGCATTTTTGTCAATTATGACGTCATGAATAGCTGCTAGGTGTAGAAATGCTGTCTTGTTATGTAATATATCAACAACGAGGGCGAGTGTTTCATCAGGGTATCCAAACACCGAGAAGCTAATGAAGGATACCGTGATGAAACACGAAGCCCGAGTTGTTGATATGACTTCTCAGTCGTGCATAATAAACAAAAGATAATCAACACTTTACTGACAAGCAAAATTTGTTTGCTTTTGTGAGCAAAAGCTTGTGATTAGCACGTAGTTGGTTGTTTGCAATGCCGGAAAAATGCCACGTTTCTTGCAAACCATTTATGGCAATGCTAATATTTGCATTGGCGTCCTTTTCAATGGTGACAGAGCTACCTTTGGAATCATCCTGTTTCGGCTGCCAAAAAGTTGTAGAGACAAAAAATCCTTAATCGCCCTGGGAAGGCCTAAACGTAAACTTCAGGAAGGTAAATCAGCAAGCGGCAAGTGAAGCGAGTAATGAAATTTGCTGTTATCAAGCCGGGAAGCGCATGAATTCAAAGATTGCCTTCACCGAGTGCGAAGACTTGAAGAACAGTTGGAGCTTTCCCAGAAAGTCTCAGGTGCAATCGAGAAAAAAATTGTCCACAGTGTTATTTTAGCAATGTTCACGAATTGCTCTGTAAACGTAAATCTCGTGAACTGCAATGTGAACGTAAATCCTAACTGCAAACAATAATTTATCATGGGTAAGGTAATAAACATTTGTTCTAGCACTGCACTGTTTTTGCTAATTGATTTCCAAACACACGTGCTTGGATATCCCACTACGTGTTTGGATATCCAAATACGCTTGATTTCATCTGTTCGGCTTTACCTCGGTGTAAGAACCTGTGAAACTCACGGATGACGTAAAACAAAGGAAACAAAAACATTTTAAACAATACCTTACAGCAAAACAAAAGCTAACAAACAAAGAAAATCTTGTCAGGTTCTTACACCGAGGTAAACCCATCTGTTCTTTACCGGGGTATAAAGGGGCATCAATGTGACCCAAATGGGGCCAGGCAATTGATTTATTACTTCATGCATAATTAATAAGTTTGAGAAAAAAATTATGAAGTTCAACTAATAGGCTCTTTGCGTAACCGTGTCACGTGACCTTGTCAATCATAATAAATGGTCGTAGCTCGAAATAGGTGGCTGAAATGAAAAGGGCGAAAAGTAGGATTTCCAATTTTGAGGCCACTAACGTTTAAGTGCAAGATTTAGGACAATTTGAAAGTTCAAAAATTATAAAAGATTTATATGCTGGGTGCCAAAGCTTGCCACCCAGCAGCTTTTTTCCCTATAAGTCTTGGTAGTTTTTGAACATTAAAATAACCGTAAAATGTCGCACGTTAACGTCAGTAACCTCAAAATTGAAAATCTTACTAATTTCATCATGCTCTTTCCATTTCTCATATCTATTTCTTACTATTAATATTTTTATGATTGACAAGGTCACGTGACACAGTTATGCAAAGGGCCTATTACAATGGCGACCAGATTACCTGAATCCATTTGACGCACGGCAATAGTGTCTGGTAACAGCGAGTGCATCCGATAAACAGAAACAAACTCCTCAGTCAAAGAAAAAGGAACACCTCTGTAGTCCGGTGGGTTTCCTCTGTGTGAAGGGAGACTGCTTGATCCTATAGTAACGTTCATATCCTTCAGTATCTTCATCACTTTGGGACTGAGCTTGCCGAACCACTGTCCGATCTGGGACTCACGGATGAATTCCGTGTTCAGTATTGCACCAGTCCACTCCAGTGTATGAATCTGGACTATCTGAGCTGTGTTTATGAGCCTGACAAGTAAATAAGACGGTATCTTTATTAGGGAAAACATCACATTTGAATTTTACTGTAAAAAGTTAGAGTTTTGTCAACATTCAGTTCCAGAAAAAAATCCATCGACACTTATCAAGCCTGCAATTTTCTATTTCTCATTCGGCGACAAGAGGTGGAGGTAGCACTGAGCTCCACCATCTGGATGATATGCTGGTGTAAGGAATAAGAAAGTTTACCTCCAGTATTTACACTCCTGAATGGAGGGAAACGCTACGAATTAAACTTCTCTGACACCATGAAATACCGGTTAGTTTTGATTTTAAGAAAAAATATTAAGGCAGAGGTCGTAACTCGTTTACCCTTAGACTAGCGCCCATACTGATCATTAACGTACTCTTCTAATTCCTAAGGTGGCAATAATTCCTCTTTCGTCTATGAGGGATCACCAAATGTAGAACAAGTCGAAGGCGTGTGAAAGAGTAAGAAACGAGAAAAGAAAACAACAGTGGTAACACCAACAACAGCGGAACGTGAGAGGTGCGAGGAAGGACTAATGTAGCACTTGTGGCTTTTCAGCCCTTTTTTTTTTAACCCCATGGCCATTTCTCCACCCATCTTGATTCTCCTCCACCTGCACATTCACTGCCCGAAGACAATAGGCAATAACGAAGTCATCGCTTTATGGAGGTCTGCGTGTGATATTGATTTCATACCTTGCGGTTTGAAAGAGTTGATCATCAGTCCAATTAGGGTGCTTCTTCGCCAGCATGTCACAGATTAAGTTGTGCTCCCTTGTGAATAAGTTGTGAAGAATGCTCAATCCAATCCACCAATTTTTGGAGAATCCTAAGTTATCGGAAAAAAGTTTCAGAAAATTACGACTTACGACGTATGGGTCCACCCTTTTGTTGTCCACCTAAGGGCATCAACATGGCAAATAAAGAATAAACCAGATAATAAAATTAATATTCTTAGGTTCTCTTTGGAGCTGTTTATAGACCTCGTCTGCATTATTATCATACTTGAAAATGGAAATGTAACGCGCAAATAATGGTTTTCTAATATTTTGAAATCCTTGTGTTTCTGGCTGCCACGAATTTAAATAGCGAAACAAACTTTTGGCTGTCCAACGAGAAAATTTTGGTAAAATACTTGAAAGATCATTTTCTGCTTTCTTAGATTGTTACAGAGCTTTTTAGAGGCACATTTGTGTGAGCTAATAAAGATTGATCTGTTCAGCGCTTTCAACTGAAGATTTAGGCCGCAGAAAATTTTAGGAAACAGAATCCTATCCGCCGAATTTACGAGCTGCTGACAGCTCTCCGAAAATGCTAGCTGACCTTATTTTGCACTCTAAACGACATATTTGTCCCTACGAAAACAATTGGAACTAATCAGTCCTCTTGTGACGAAAGTCCGAGGTAATGTTTCGCCAAAGAAATCTCTAGCCTTCACTGCAATTAAATCCGAATATCTCAGGCGATTTTCGGCCTTCCGAACAGATATTTGCCGAAACGAACCGTTGGGTGCCCCTGATACGACTAATCCAATGATGCTGTGATGACATGATGACGTTTGGATCAAGAGAACATACGTAATACAATATATAACACAACACGAAATGACATGACAATGGTTTCCTGACATTTTGGCTTTCTCTGTCTCCTGTGTTGCATAACATAACAGGCTAAAGAATAGAACAAATTTTCTCCAGTAAGGAGCCTTGATGGTTACTACGCCCAAGTCCTACTAAGCCCAAAGCCCAAGTTCGGAACTCGAGCATGTATGGACTGTGCACCAAACAAAGCACGCGTTATATCAGTTTTATTTACCTGTGATGTCGATATTGGACTTGGAATCTACTGGCAGCAAACCGTCGTCTCCGACTTTAAGTTTACCGTGAGCAAAGGACCGAACCCGCGCATGCGTCTCTTTGTCACTGCCATACAGTTGAGAGCCATCCCACCAGTGTGTGACGTCATTCTGGTATGCAGGGGGTAGGGAGTCATCCTTGGTTCGGCACGTGTCTGGTTTGGTACGATCAACTTTCATGTAACCTTAAATTCGAGAAAGCCCAATTATTCATTAGTGGAACTCCCGGACTGTAGTTTTTTTGTGCGAGGGTGTGCGAACTAAGACTCTTAAGATCCTTACGTATTCCATAACTTGTTCAGCTGCATTAGGCAACGCTGTTCTGGACTATACACCTACCCTACCCCATTTTCGCCGAGTGTCATTCCTTAGTTTTCCGATAAATGATACCTTATCCGTTGTAGACCACACCTTTCCGATTTATAAACTTTATTCTAGACTAAGCTGGCTAAAAACCACACCCTTCACAGCGCTGAAGCTTTTGTATGGGAGTACCCCCACCCCTCAGGGTTAGAACCGAGTTATTCTCGCTAACATTCAATTATTGAAGTATCAAAGTAATCATTCACGATGGTGTTAATGATAATACTCACAGCTATAGTTTAAAACATTATTTTACCTCCCATCTTTTTACGCAATGGGTCATCTTTTTGTAGCGGAAGTTTTATCCTCTTTTCCTTCACTGGTGTCCCGTGATCAAACCAGTCGTGTACCATAAACTGGACCCAAGCCACCGCAAACAGATTCAGCCAAGGTACCTCCAGAAAATTCTTGCGTTTTAACAACCTGCATAGAAACTCAGTTAAGTTTAATTGTCAACAATAATGTTCTGGTGCCTCAGGGTGTCAATCTGCTTCAGTCCTTTAACTTTCGTCCTTTCTTTGCTGTTCTTCTTCAAGACTGATGCGGGATGACAAATGGGAACGGGTACAGAACCAATGGATAACCATTGCTTTTTGATAAAGACGCGAGTATCCTTTCCGAGCTACAATCTACTCTTTTGTTACCGGCAAGATGAGCAACGAATTTCAAGATTTTAGATAGTCATAAATGGCTTTCAAGCTCTCGCTTTTAGGTCCTTTGTTGCTTGGCCTATCTCTACAATCCTCACCAAAATCGAGGTAGGTAACACCCGAAACACGAAGTTTTCAAGCAAACTTTCTGGTTAGTAACAAGCGAAAATTAGCCACGGAAAATTTTAATTTAAAATCACGACACACGAAAGTTATTCATCCTCTTCCTTTACGTTATTCTTCACTATAGTGGGCTTCCTGCGTTATTCTTCACTATAGTGGGCTTCCTGCGTTTTTCTGTTTTTGGGCCCTAGCTATGAAATGTTGCAACAGGGGCATTATCACTCACAACTTGTTAATTTACTTTAAACACTGTCGAAGGTTTTTTTTTTTGTTTGGACATGTAAATGATAAAGATTACCATAACAGAGCCTCGCTGCAGAATATTAATGTATGTACTGAAATACTTACTTCCTAGCTAAAATTCTTGGATCGGGCTTAAAAAGGTTCCCAGGGTTACTGTGTGCGTATTTTAACGGGACGTTCCTCCCAAACCGATAAAACCTGCTTCCAGCGGCAGTGTTGTTGAGGTCATTACAAGTGCCATCAATTGTACGTGCTGCTTTCATTCTCTGTGTGCAGAAATCTGCAGAAAAAGGACATTTAACTTTGAACTATTCTGACAACAAACCAAGGAACCTTTGCCCACAAAGCACATTCCGTTTGGAGCATAATCGTTTTTTACAAACTACAATGATCATTCCTTAGACAAGAACTTTACCCCACATTGTCTCTCTCCACCCAGGTGTATAAATGGGCACCGGCGACATACTGCTGGGGCTAACCTTGCGATGGACTAGCATCCCATCCAGGGGGGAGTAGCAATACTCTCAGTTGCTTCATGCTACAGTAACCGGGATAAGCTCCGGCCGTGTGGGCCTCCTTGGCTCGTGTGCGACTTTATCTTTATCTTAACCTTATACTCTGATCATTGAAACTTGTTAAATATATCTCATTATAAATTAAAATTTGAATTAACCGCTATATAATTGATGAAGGCAGTTGTGTCGTGTGAGTTGTGACTGTTCAGAAACATGTCTTGGAGCTACTTCCTAATTTCGTTGAAATTAAGCCTAAGGCTTCTTTCAGATCTTTCAAATTTCTTGTTTCACTTTTTACAATTAAACCGCATGAATCAGTACTTTCGGCAGAAATTGAAATTAAAAGCCAGTTGCAACTCACTTCTCTCAGGGTACTGGAAGCGCTTCTTTCAAATCAGTCATGGTCTTGCTTTGGCTTTCATAGTAGAATTAAACTTTCCTTTGCAGCCAGGTATTTCAATTGACTACTCTTGAGGCTATTTGAATTGACCACTCTAAAAAAGTAGACGATCTGGGTCCGGTTATTCGAAAGCCGGTTAACTTTTTTTTAAAACCTTTGTATCAAATACCTTCCAGAAAACACCAAAGCATTACAGAATGCTTATCTAGGGTAAAAACTTGAGTCAATTTGATATTAATTTCTTAAAAGACGTTAGCGAAAGGAAGCAGTTTTTGCCATTTTTTCTTATGAATTCCGTGTCATCCTTATTTTTTCTAGAACACTTTCTGTTTGTTATGTAGAGGGTATTTTGGCTTTCAACAGCGTTAGAGTGTGTTTATCTTTAGAGAGCGGCTTTGTTAAATTGTAAGTCTACTGAGAATAATATTACATGATTTAATAATAAACTATCTTTGCTAGTAAGACCAAACGTTATGTCAAAAGTGCTCAGATACCCAACATCAAAACCATGCTCATCTAACCACTCAGACACTGATGGCCAGAAATTTTTTGACTTTTAACAACAAATAAACAGATGCTCCAGGGATTCCTCTGTTTTTCCACAAAGGAGTACGTAGTTGACGTTACGAAACCCATTTTATAAAGAATCTTGCTTGTGTAATAATTCTGTGCAACAGTTTATACTGAAATTCTCTTGTTTTGTAATCAAGAGTTGCCTTTCTCGGGAGAAGATAGAACTGTTCCCACCGTAAGTCATGCGCAGAAAAAAATATCTTCATATTTAGAATCAGCAGTTGGAGCAATTTGTATTTTTTTCTACTAGATCCCAATATACCCCTCTAGACGACGAAGGGAGAGATCTGCGTTGCCATTAGACGAGGTCGCACTTGGCGAATTCGATCGCGTCCTTAATAGGTTTATTCAGTCTTTTGGAATTGCATTATAGATACCAGGAGCCCATTACCCGGAGCGTCAAACTGCCATAAATTCGTGCAACTGCGTTTTTACAAGTAGGTTTATTTTAAGATAAGCTTTTCCCGCGAAAATAACTGTTTCCGATGACGTCTGCATTAAATCTAAGCTACTACTTCCCTTGTAAATCCTGAAATTATTGCTTAAAATACTGTCAGAACACTCCGATAAAGATTCCTCACTGGTCACTGGTATCCGTTATGTATATTTCCAGCGTAGACGAGTTGTCGCAGTTTCGTACTCAGTCTATTATTTATTACGCAATCACTTTTTGATTGGCTATTTCAACCAATTCGCGGGAAAAGCTTATCTAAAAATAAATTTACTTGTGAAAATGCCGTTTCACAGACGCAGTATGAAAGTTGGACGCTCCGGGTAATGGGCTCCTGTAGATACTCACTAAAAGACGATACTCTGCATTTGTTATACCATCCGTTTTGATTAGATGCCAAGATTTTAATTTATAATCACTATAAAGTTAAAATATCTTTACGTCTAAGCCTGTTAAGGCTAACCTGTGATAAAGATTTAGCCACGGTTCCTGTTTCTCTTATTGAAAAGAGTTTTCACAGCAAATTCCAAGTGGCAGTTTGAAAGCAATCAAAGTCAAAATGTAGGGCAAAAACGATTTTCCGGGAATTTGTATAGTTTGCCTATAAAAATGAGTTCAAAAATGATGCTAATCCTGGGTGAGCTTAATCCTGCTTTGAACAACCGGGCCTAGCTGACATTTAACACCACTAAAAAAAGATTGTCAGCCAGAAAGGAGCTTTCACTGAGCAAAATACGTGTTTTTTTTCATACTAAGTTTCTGAGTTTCAAACTAATTAGGGCAAGCAGTCCGCTACGATGTGGTCTGGCTTATTCATATTGCTCCTCATCTAACATTTCATGGGTAGGGTGGGTAGTTAAAATCATAAATAGACTTAAAACAGTAGCCAGAGGTACCCTTGGAATCTCACGTCCGACCTCATCTGTAGCACTCACTGACATAAAACAGACACGGTTGTCTACCGTTTCGTTACCTAACGTTACGTTACGTTACGTTACCTTAACATTACAAGACCACTTTTAATATATATCCCTTGTTATTTTTATGTTCAAACTTACATGTGTTGTAGAGAGAGGCGTGATGAGCGCCCCCACACCGCCTTTTCTTGTTTCCTTTACACTTTTTTCGACATTTGCACTCTTTAACCTTCTTTTCTGACTCATACCACATGCCACAGTAACAGCTGCGAAAGAACAGAGAACATGATTTTTGTACTGCATGTACTAAAGACAAAGCCTGTGAACAGGCTTCGCATTGGGGAAAAAGCACGAAAAAGTAAATCAGCGAGCGAAGCGAGCCGTGCGTAGGTTCTCGCCCTTTGTTTCCTTTGCTCATTCCTTTTCTTTGCTCTTTCTCCGACCAGAGAGCCTCTTTACAGGCTAGAAAGACATTGAGGGAACCGTTTATTTTTTTTTGCCATTTTTTGTTTTCATAATGCATGTCGATCATCCTGATACTGGCTTACGTTTTAAAGTAAGACACTCACAAATATTTTGGTAAGGATAGTTTTAAGCTTACGTGTTAAAATATTTGAACATACCTTTTGCCTTTTTGCAACGCTGCATATGGAAACATATTCGTTTTACAACGTGTAATACAATCTTTGGGAGTCACTGGAGCTAAAAATTGCTCGTCGTACCCGTAATCAGTCAGCATAGATGCCTCAAAGCAGCCTATATACCCATCGCCTGGAGAGAAAAATGTAAAGAATCACAAATCTTCAAACGAGACAGCTATCGTAGAACTCGCACATATTGAGGAAAATTACAGGGAGAAGTGAAAGAACTCTGAAAACTCCTAGCTACAATCCTACATCAGAATTGTTCTCTGTGATTTTATCACGCAAAAGTGCCACCGACGCCTATTTCCCTTTCGTAGAGGGTCGTTGCCATTTTTGACGGTCGATGCCATCATTGGTAACGAAGCCTTTAGTCATATGCTCTGGATAAAATTACAACAAGGCAACAAATACATTTTTAAATAGCCTTAGAATATAGGAAGTTTCAGCCCAAGTTGAACTTACGTTAAAAGTTTGGGAAAGAGCTAGGGTCACCTATTATAGATGTATCAGTTACTGATAGACAGTTAATTTTAATAAATACTTTAATTTTTCGGAATTGTGGCGTGGTAGTGTAGTGGTAAGGGAGAGCGATAAGCACATGAAAGGACCGGGTTCGATTCTGGGTTGTGAATGTCTTCTTTTTAGTAGGAAAACTTCCAGTAACAGTTCAAAAATCATCTAAGTGTCTTGAAAATGGCAACGACCGTATACGAAAGGGAAATTTGCGCCACCGACCGCAAAAAAGACTGAAATTCTGCAGTGAAATATAACCGCGTCAACAGAACTTTTCTTATGTGTGTGATGGTTTTAACTTGTAAGCGTGTCGAGTTAAATCATCAATAGTGAACTGGCAATCAGACGGAACTCATCATTGAGCAGTACTCCTCGTACGAGGGTCATCTACGAGTTGCAAAAAGATGGCAAGATGGTCTCAAGCCGTGTAAAGACCCAATGAAGACCTTGGGTGTTTGTTAACATACGACAGTCTTATGCGTACATGCTCTTCACTGAACAGTTTCATGGTTACCGATTAATTCATTTATAATCTTTCAATGTCCACATAAAAGAGGCGAGATGGTCCCGTTTGAGGTCAGCATGATCTACCTTTAAATGACTCTACAATGCGTAAAACAAACGATCAACCTACCAAGCACTGGGTCATTACATCCGCGTTTCACTCGAGGTAACGGGCTGGGATACGAGTCAAATAAAGCATTATCCAAGAGTCGCTCCCTTACAAACAGCGTGTAAGCCATGGTCAGCACCAGGGGCATATGCCACCATACGTGACCTCTCAGCAGGTAAATCCTGATCAAGTGTAACAAGTACGCGAGCCCGGGATCCATGTTAGCGACCGTCAGTGGCCACCTGTAGAAGAGCCCTGCAATAAACAAGAAATAGATTTTTGTGGTGGACATGGTGCTATTGACCGTAACCATCTATAATCCTGTTCAGACGTCCTTGGAGCACTTTGTTCCTGCGCCAACGGTCACAGAAGCGAATTAATTCATAAAGTTGAACGATACGCGGAATAAATGTATTGATTAGCTTTTGCTGCTGTTTTATGGCCTCTTTGGACTCATTTTCCTCCAAACAATATTGATTTATTTTGGAATGGTTCTTTCAATGAACATCGTGTTGGAGGTGAGCGATAGATTACTGGCCACAGTTTAGGCGATTTTTATTACTTTTTTGGGGGGAGAAGGGGGGGGGGAGGGGGGGCCTCTTCTGGCCAGAATTGTCATTTACAGAAATTCGATTCATTCGTCGTTTAGATGCGTAGCAATTAACTTAGAGTTTTTCGAGAACAATTGAAAACAAATGTGAAACTCTTATATAGTATATATCCCTGGGTAAAAATGCCAGCAATGAAATTTACAAAAATTAAGTGGATTTTAAAACAGTTTTAACAAATACAAAAAAAAAAATTCTGCGGGGATTGAAACATCAGAGTACTGCAGCTGCAGCTGGAAGTGTAAATGTAATCAAAGTAACATTTACTTCCTTTTAATACCTTTCTTGTAAATTTCGTAAGCTGTTGTGTTTTAAAGGTTTTTTCAATCGATGTAAAAGTAAAAACTAATGTTGATCACATAAGATGTATTGAGAAAACGATCTGATAAAATACGGTTTATTGAGAGTTTGTTTGAACGTACAGAACGTGCGTGGGCGAAAAAAGGGAGGATGTGTCGTTTGAAGCAAAGACAACTAATTTTACATGAAAATTGGGAGGTAAGCGAAGAAGGAAATCAGGTTTGATTTTTTATTAAAAGGCAGACACAAGCCAAGCAAACGTGAAGAAAACCTGCAAATTGCAAGTCATTTGTTAACGAATGTAGAAAGCGGCTCTAACGAAACTGGAACTAGTTGAAATCTTTCGACGGAGTCCTTTCCTGTAGCAAGCAAACAAGAAAAGAAAACATGAGAGATATATGATCGTGGAAAGTCTATGCGTGCTCCAAGGCTCTAACTGTATTTGATTTAGGGTGCTAGTACACTTAACAATTAGCTCTCAAAAGAAGAATGGTTACGTCGTACATTTATCTAAAAACTACGAACAAATTCCATGGATATAAAATAATAAGAAGCTTTTAATTTAGTTTCAGTTGACTAGAGTTGGAAAAATTAGTTGCGAAAATGCAAAGCCAATTATGTCAAGTCTTCCTTATGTTTATTTTACTCTATCTTTTCGGATGACAAACCTACCCTCGCCATAAAAAAACTCATGCAGTTTATCGACTGGCTACTCACCACAACGTGTCTTCAATGCTTAAGGGGTCCAAATATCACCTTTCGCAGTCGGTGTCCGATAATCTGAGTACAATTCAGAGATATCGAAGAGTAACATGACGCAATTGCGAGAAAAGTGCAATTAGAAGCTATGGTGTCGATTTCCGGCTCTCATCGATAATTGACGTTGTTGCTCAAATACTTTACCATGAAACAAAAGTCCGGAGACGGTTAAACTGTAGTCATTATATACTATAAAAGCATCGTAAAGCGTTGGTTTACTTATGTCTTATTCTATTTATCTGAAAACATGAACTTGGTCCAAAGTATCGTGGCAACGATTTCAATGTTAGTATTTTCGCCATGCTATAAAGTCAAAGTTCCGGTCCTAATTTGAAAATTCTCTGAACTAATAAAATTGTTAAAAGTATTGAAAAAAAAAAGAAACAGCTAAATTAAGTAAGTGGTTACTGGGTCGTTACTGTTTATTTTGAAAGAGAAAAACACCTGCCTAATTAAATAACCACTAAAAAAATTGTTCCTTTAAAGTATGATTTGAGTAGAAGTTTTTAAAAATCACCAAAAACTTCTACTTTGATCATCGATTCTCCATTAGTTTGATTCTTCAAAAATCATTTTTAAAACAATTTCTTTACTTTGTAATTTAGGTACAGGATTAAAATTGAACGCCGACTTAACTAAAAGCCATATGTTCCTGGGTAAACTAAAGAACAGTAACTTCGAATCGGATTTATTTACTGCTAATAAGAGGGCAATTTATTCAAAGTTATAGTGCCGGATAAATGCACCTTATCCTTTTGGATTACGTCCGTCTTTTATTCATCTTGGCACCTGAGATAAAGGATACTTTTTTCTCATTGTGTACATCGGAATAGGCAAGTATCAACAGCGTAAGCGTTGAAATAAAATAACTTTTTAAAACTTTATTTTCACGCAGTTTTAGAATATCGAGTTAAAGAAAAACGTTTGCTGGGCAAGGCGAGACAATTACACTGTCAGAAATACATCAATGCATAGGGAAATTTGGGCCAATATACAGTAAAAAGTTGAGTCTCAAAGATTGTGGTTAGCCAAGCGCCAGAAAAATTCCTTCAAAATTAGCCTAACCAAACAGAACCCTACTGTACGTGAATCAGAAGGCTAAAGGGTAAAATAACCTATACTGGGTCATACTGCACGGTATTGTCCACAGACTCGACAGTTGCACTGAATTGTCCTAACCGAAATTTATATTAAATATTTAAAACTTTGCCCGCCCTTTATCTCTTGATAAAGAAAACATGTTATTAAATGGCTTTACCTAGATCATCTGATAATTTTTGTAATCAGTTTGTAAAGGCTTCGTAAAGCCTCGTAAAGTTTTGTGGGGTACTACTATAGTACCGCACAAAACTTTACGAGGCTTTACGAGATACTGTGGGCAATTGATCAATCTAAATTTTGTACAAAATTTTTATTATGGTATGCAAGGCGGTTCGAACTTTTCAGTCTGTAGATGAAATCCATTAGTGGGTTGAAGGGTGACCATTCAAATGAAAGCTACTGAGCAGCACTTTTAGGTATTAAAATTTCCTTGGTGCTATTCCTTTTACGATATTTTACACAATAACATTTGTTATTTTTTCTCGTTTCGATGTCTGCCGTTAATTTTTGATCATGATTAAAACGTATTTCGGATTCAATTTGACTGCCCTGAAACATGTCATGAAGCCCGGCTAAGGAAAGTTTATCCTGCCACGACAAAGCTTTATCGCGGGACAGTAGCTTCCTTGTAAATCCATAATTGAAGTATTCATAGTTATACTACAATCAGCTGATAATTTCACCTTTAGAGTGAAATTTATATTGAGTTCACCAAAAGAAATCGGTAATTACATCCGAAAAGCAAACGTTACAACTGAGCGTCAAAAACCTAAAAATTACTTGTTATATTGGATGTCTTTATCTCAGTTGTAATCTTTCTAAACCGCTGTTTGTATAAATATTGTCCAACTGAGAAACAACACCAAACCTAAAGCCCAAGACCTTCCTTTAGTCTTGAAGAGAGATGATCATTAGGGTTAAGCATTATCTTAGTTTTATCATTTTTAACGTATCCTTTATGTGGCTTACCTCGGTGCGCTGAGAATACAGAGAATGGCGATCAAAATGTGGCGAGAAAGTGTAAATTTTCTCTCACTGTTACTCAAAATTAATAAGCTATTATACAGCAGAACGTTCTTGATTTCCCAAACACAGGAAAAATCTGCAAGCAAAAAGGACTTTATGCGTTTGAAAATAATAAAAACGTTTAAAGAAAACGGAACGACAATAATGCAAAAATTGTTTAACAGAGGCAGTAGGAAAACAAAGGGCAAAAATTTTAAGGTGGAATTACACATTCACGTGAGTCAAAGCAATAACTTACCGTTTTCGTGCTACTTTTAGTGGTAATTTCACCTTTTAAGGGCACTTTACCGAAGGTATTAAAGAGATAGAGCTCACCCAAACGACGTGGAAACTAAATCCTTAAAAGTAGCAATTTTATGAGATAGAGGTCGACAGGTTGCTCAGGTCGCCATGGAGACCTCACGGTCTCTGAGATAATGCATCGTTCAAGAGGGTTTTAAAAGGAGTCTTTATTTCACTGACGTGTTTTTAGTAACGTAAATCAGTGTTCAAAAATAATGTACAAGAGACCTGCTTTATATAAAGGGAAGGTCAGCGGTGATCAAAACTCTTTCTAAGCAGAAAAGAGTACGTACATAAATGTAATTGAACAGGTCAGTCAAAATAATTGAACCGCCCTCAAATTGTAAAAACTAATTGTATTGTTTCATTAACTCTGCAGTTGTTTTCTTTCCCGCGGTGCCCTAAGGTCCGAGCGGCGTGAATCCCTATGTTCTCCCAAGCAGGGACTTGTGCATTTGTTTATTGCCACGAAAAATTTGCAAATTGTCTGCTCTCGATCAAAGGTTTTACAAAAGTGAGAACTGATATTATTCGGCTACATTCAGCTTTCCCGATTAAGAGATTAGAAGTTGTTTGAGGCCGGCAGGAAAGATTTTAGCTTGGTTATTAATATAAAGTTACTTCTTTTGTACTTCCGATTCCCATAAGGATACAAGAAAGGAAAGTAAAAAAGAAAAGTTTAATCAATCAGTGGCCAAAAAGCGCTTTGGGTCATTTGCAGAGGTCCAGAAGTACAATTAAAACAACTGATTTTGCAACGTTCTTTTTTCTTTAGTTCCTCTATTTTATTTTATGTTTTATTCACGCTTTTTAAAGATTTTGTTAAGGAAAGGAGATTTTGACTATACGGAGGGTTGCATTGTTGCTAGATACAAGTGGATTGTAAGAACACAGAAATCACGGTCCTTTCGATAAGTTTGCGTGCTCCCTGCTCGAAAAACTCTCACAATTAACAACAAAAGTCAACCTGTAGTGCTGAACCTATTAATGATTACTTGTACTGACTGACAAGAAATGGCGCCCCGGGTCATTCATTTAATTTAGAGCATGGCACTTTGTAACCATGCATGGTTTCTATGCAAACTACGTCTGCAGTTGTTTCAACTACGATTGCTCAGCCCTCACACCATCACATTAATTAGTTAGACAACACTAAGTCACGTTTAACCTGAGACCGAAAGAAACAAGGATCATGGCTGTCCAGCTTTTTTAAATGAACAATTATTGGGTCAAAGCCAATTGCAGGTAACAATCTTCCCCTATTAAAAAAACTGATATAAAGAACTCCGGTCCGAACGATATCGTTCACTTTTTTAGCAAGACTGTTAAGATATATTGAAGTGAATATTAATACTGTCATGGAAGATATATATTTGCTGTTCGCCCAAAGAACCAAAAAATCATTTTAATAACAAATGAGCCATGCGATCACTAAAATATAAAGTTCATGTGGTTTATCAAGCGAACACCTTATCAGAAATCTCGTTTTGCAAAGCATGATTTATCATGATCAATGCTGGTTCGTAAATCTGACGGCTGTAAAAACACAGCTTTGGAATTATGCACCACACATACGTGTGCATTAGGGGCCAACCATTTAACTTCTGGAGAGGGTGGGGGGGGGGGGGGGGGGTTGGGTGATTTGGTATAGGCATGAATTTTTTTTTAACCCCTTAATTCCCCATGAATTTTTTTTCTTGGGGTATGTGCTTGCAAGATATTTTTTTCTCCCTCCAACGTTCTGCATGAAATTTTTTTGGTGTGTGGATGGGGTTAGTAGGGCTTCATTATAAATCAAATGATAAAAGGTTAAGGATCTGGATCTGATTTTTATAATACAGTACATTAATTTTAACACCGAATGTAAAACATTGAGGTGACCCCTTCCCACTGATGAAAAGAGTCAGGCCTGTTCTTGGACTTTAGTCATTTTGCAAGGCGAATGTACCTACAGTACAGTACATAGTGCATGCATAGAGCTACAGAACAGTACAGTGCATAGCGCGAATGTGCTCTCAGTACCTATTTTACGGGAAGATAATGAACCACATCCTTTCCTTGTTAAATCAAACTGATAACCACCAGTACAGCAATAACTTGCCTTAGAGAGCGATCTAGAAAGAGTTTAATCCAACTCACAGCTGAAGTACACATTACAAAGCCCCAATATAATCTGCACAGAGCTCTTAAGTTGCTTTGTTGCCAAAGAGTGAGATCTTTGACGGCGTCATCTTTGTAGGGGGGCATGCTCCCCCAGAAAATTTTGAAAAATTGAAGTAGCTAAGACGTGTTTTCCTTTATTCTGAGCGGAAATGTGACCCTTCGAAAGTAACTATTTAGATCCCAGATTTTTCTTTTAATTGGACTAACATCAGCTCTTTCTTAACATTCTGACTTATCCAGAAGTCAAATTAACATGCCATAACGCCGAAAAACAGCGTTGATGCTCTTTGTTGTAGTTTCAAGTAGCTTTCTTTGCAGTGGCCAACAAATCCGCAGGTGGTTCAAAAGATGACTCTTTGTTGGCCATTTTTATGGTAAGCAAAAAGGCCAACGTACCGTCCACCTGGAGAGATGCTGCCGAAATGCTGTTTTGTTTTCCTTATAAGAGACACACTCTCTCTTCACCGGCATTTGAATGTGGTAGAATAAGAACTGTTTTGGCCACGTCATTTATCCTACCAAATTTATTGGTACCATTCCCTAGCTTCAATGATGACAGTTATCCCCAGATCACATCCATCCGAAAACAGGATGATGATTTCTGATCATTTTCCTCACATTCAAACTTTATTCGGGCTTCATTCCAGACTTTCTTGGGAAAAAACGAGGGACAAATTCAATTAGACAACATGCACGAACATGAAAAACTACTGCATGAGGCCTCTTGCAGTACCCGTGGATGAAGATCTATCCTGCAAAGTACAACAATTGATTACAGTACTTCACAATGAACACCACATTAACGAAATGACTGAAAAATGGCTTTGTCAAACACCAAACCCGCCTCGAATTCCAGTATTTTATAGCCTTACGAAAATCCACAAACCGACTTAATTGGGAGACCTCGGGAGTTTCGGGTCCAACAGAGAAGTTATCAGCATTTGTTGCCATACTACTCCGGCCTTTAGCACAACAACAGAAGTCGTATCTCAAAGACTGATACAGTCAACTGACTCCATTAATTTCATTGACAGGACGAAAGTTCCAGAGAGCGCAATACTTGAATCTCTGGACGTAACGAGCTTGTATACTAATATTCCACAAGAGAGGGCATACATACAGTATGCAAGGCATACGACGCTTTCTATATTAAAAGACACACCTCCTATCCCTACACGTTTACTTGACAAACGTTCAGGCTAATGTTACAGGAGAACTCATTCCAGTTTTGTGTCAAATAGATAGTTAATAAAGTTAACTTCATGTTCCAACAGCTATCCTGGCATTCTTGATTTAGAGTGCACTGAAAACATTATTCTTCAAATCACAACACCAGCCGTGATCTTGAAGTTCAGAAAACATGTATCAAGATTGGTAACCTCAAGTGCTATAAATGTAACGAAAAGGCAATCTGAGGGGGACAGATTATTGTGCTATGAATCCCTCTTACCCAAGTTCAGATGCTAAAATCTTTTAACAGTCTGCTGATAAAGTTCAATGTGTCAACCCAGGAAACATCTTGCCAGAATTTTTTTTCAGCCGACTGTACGTGCGTGAATTTTTTCTGGACAATAGTCTTTGCAGGAAATTTTTTCTTACCCACATGCACTTGCAGGATATCTTTTTTCAAAATCACCCAACCCCCCCCCCCCTCAGAAGTTAAATGGTTGGCCCCTTATTTAACTATCTGTATCACTCCGGACACATTGATACCCTAAAAGGGTACCACCGAATTGTAAAAGGGTACAGTGCCGGGTGTTTTCTTTGTGTGTGCTGAAAAGAAAAGACCTGACGTGTCCATGTTTGTTTAAAATCTTTCTTTTACATCTCAGCTATAAACACCAACGTTGCTAACGTCTCGTGTGTTAACCAACTCGTTAAACTAACGTCCTTCATCATACTCCCGAATATCAGACTTTATACTGGGCAGCCGTTTGCCACATGGTCGACAGACTGTCTTCAAAATAGAAATATGACGATCCATTAGCTGAAACAAAAAGCAAAAACGGCCTTTTAGAATAGAAAATCGATAAGCAGCAGAAGCCATAACGCCATGGCGGCGAATCACAACACTACAAGTTAAAATTACAACGGCCGTGCACTTGGACAAAACCAACGTGCACTCAACTTCTCTTGCGATAACTTCGTAGCAAATTTATCGAAGTCTTACGTAGTATTTTTATTTTTTACTGAAAAAAAAATATTTCCTACCTCAAAAATCTATTTTTGTGGTAGCAGGTACGTCTTCAAACGCCCCAAACAAGACATGGACGCTCGCCTTTAACAACCGATTTCTTCGCTACATTTGAACCGACACCATTCACGTTGTTCTGCTTTGAAGCTCTGTTGGTCTTCTTTCACGGGAATCGGGACTCAAGGGACAAAACAATCAAAGACAAAAATGCGGGGCTAAAAATTGGGACCGGTATAAGGTTTTGGGAATTGTACCCGGACGCCATATTTGATGACGTAGTCATATAGACAAAACTGTCTATGGCCCGGACTGTTCATGGCAGTGACCAAAACATAACTTCTCCTTAGCATATCACGCCAGGAGGCACTGTTCAAGTTAAAAGGAAACTTAGATAAACTATTGCAATAAAAATAATAGATAACGTTATTTGCGTCCTGAAAATTATACCAGATAGGCTCCGCCGGACAAATTTATTTCATCCTTTACTACATACAAGACTGCGTAAGGTTAACGTAAGGTTTAAGACCAAAGTTGACAAACTTCTTCGTAACATTTGTCTTCGGAAACTAATAACAACAAACAACTCGACGTGTAAATACTATTCATTTGAATGGCGTCACTTTAAAACGGATTTCGTCCACAGATCCACAAGTTAGAATCATCTTAGCAATCCAGCGGATTTCATACATTAGGATTTCGTCCGCGAACGAAAAAGCTAGCACCACTTTGTGGGCAGTACTTGGGTCAATTTTTCCTGGGTATGTGCCGCTGGCCTCTCCGAACCCCTACCTCATTATAGTCTATTCTGTAGCCAAATATAGACCCCATGTTAGTCACTTTTGGGCAAATATACCCCAAATCCCTACTTGCCGGAATTTACTTACCCCTGAAATCCCGCAAATGTGTGACCCCGTCCTAGTAACTCTATTAGCTCCTATTGAAATGCAAATCCATTATAGCAGGAGCCATAATCGGGGACGGAGACCGTAAGCGCGGGGTCCACGCGGCCCCATCGAAAAAGACAAATGTGCTATTTTTAGAAAAAATTGCGCCACCCTCAACGTCATAAACGCGCGTGGCTACACGCAAATTTGCGTACAACGAGGGCGTGCAGGATATGACCAAGATGGCTACACGCAAATTTGACGCGCGTGGCTACACGCAAATTTGCGTACAACGAGGGCGTGCTGGATATGACCAAGATGGTTATAATTATTTGATATCCGGTATGCCCGAGTACACAATTGTTTTTATTATGAAAAACGCAATCACTAATTGCTATAAAATCAAGAAAGAGAAAAAAAGAGAGAGAAACTCCGAGATAAAAGGGAACAAGAATCGATCGAAAAAGGCGCCAAAACCTTACGAAGTGTTGCAGCGTTTCTTTGTGAAGCTGAATGAATCAATGAAACTGCTCCGAAGTGAACGTACAAGCACAAGGTCTGGGAAAAATCTCCCAATTATGGGTTCTGAAATGGGGTACGTGTTTGATTTTTCCTGAAAATTGTTGTAATCGTCGTTCAAAGCGGATTGAAGCTGTACGATCTCACCGTTATGGCTGCGAGAGTTCAAATGAACGAGTTTGAAATCGCTCCGTTCGCACAACGCTGACAACGGAGCCATCATGTGTTTGTTTGATCGAACTGAAGACAGGATTAATAATTAAACTTGAACGATAATTACTATGCAGCTCACGGAAACAAGACTACGGAGGTGAGGAACATTAGAATTCACCATCTTACTTTTTAAACGCAAACCACAAAACGCAGTTTTTCTTAGTTTAGAGCCCGCCGACGGAATGGTAAAAATAACTCTTAAACAACTGTGAAAGCGATTCAACGCATTTTACATGGCATCCGACTTGTGTCTAAATGTCTGGAGCTGCTCAAGGGAACACAGATAGAGCCACAACGAGTACAGATAAACCAGTGTCAATTTTGTGTGGTATAGCCAAAAAATGTCGCCTTTTCTGGTACTGGATTTGTTCAATGCTTGTCGTTCAGACTGTTGCATGATTTTTGCACTGACTCGCCATAAAAAGTGTGACAATTTTTATTAAATGCTTCTTTCCAATTTTACTGTGCTTTATTTTGTCTTGTCTCGATATTTCGGAGTCAAAGCCTTCCGTATGAAACCTGCTGTTTGTGAAATTTTAAGAACAAGTGATTGACTGGACGATGAAAGAAATTGTAAACAAAGCGCAAAATGCTTAAAATTCTATTTCTACAGTTTTTTTTCGTCCTAAGAAATCAAGCACTCTGAAACAACTTAGATTTGTGTCTCAGAGACGTTCAGTCGTAATTTCTTCTTAATTTTGCTTCGATACAAAGTGATTTTTCTCGCCGGGTTGCTGGCAGAGAAAAATAATTAAGCTCACTCTGTCGTTGAAACCGTTGGTTCGTAAATTGCCCAGAAAGTAATATTAAGTACTAGGGCAGAATGGAGTTTCACTTCATCTTTCTCCTTCTCATCGACGGAAGTAGTTTTTTTTCTCTTGGTGTTTTTCCAGTTCTCTATTTTGTCGACGATTGATAACGCACCACAAGAGCATTTGATTGAAAACAAGGCGCGCTTTTCACTATTCTTGGTCTTCATTATAAACAATTCGGCCATTTCGGTAAAGGCGGGCATTATTTCAGAAAACATACGCTGAGAAATCTCGACAGACATTTTCTTTGCTGACTCGGTATTTGAATATATGTTACTATTTTTCTTGCAGTGTAAAAAGTGACAACGATTTATCAGTGTGTTACTTTTCTTCAGTACGTGCTTGGAAAATCATTTTACAGTCTTTGCGGCTGCCCTTCAATCTCTGTTCGTCCTCAGAGGAAATATATATTCGAGATGTATTTCCCTTTTTCTGCCTGATTCGCCTTCAACTGATTTTTTCGTAGCTCGACGCCATTTTTGCCCGTAAAACGTTTCTTCCGTCTAACGGGGAAATCCTCGTCCGACATGTCCGACACGTCTTCGCCACAGGATTTTTCTAAAATATTCTCACTGCCATCATCGGAATCACTTGTATAATCCTCATATCCAGAGTCACTATCCAGAAAGTTCTCCCCAAGGGCTTGCCTCAAATTAGGAAGTGACACTGATGACAGAAATTGAATTTATTCATCTCCAACAAAGGTAATTTCCGACGCCATTTTGTTTGTTTTTCTCTGCGCGGAGTCCTCGCAACACACACGCGCGTGTGTCACGCGCGATGGCGCAATTTTTTCTAAAAATAGCACATTTGTCTTTTTCGATGGGGCCAACGCCAATACTGAAAATAGCAGTTAGTTACGGTCTCCATCCCCGATTATGGCTCCTGATTATAGTCAATCCAGTCGTGAAAATGCGACCCCATCCAGCGGCACATCCCCATTAGCCTATTACTAGGAAGTACCCACCCCGGGGCACCACAGCAAAGTACTACTCAATAGTGACAGCAGTGTAGCGTTCAACGAAGCTAAATATGCTTTCTTTTCTTTTATTTTTCAACTGTTTTCAATTCCCCATCATAACAAGGTCGACAAAATTAATGAAAACTATTTTAATATATTACATATGTCCACTTGATAACTTAGGCGACATTCCAAGAACAGTATAGCGAAAATTACTATGAGTCTTCCCTTCAATTTCCCTTGTCAGTTCGCTGTCTTTTATGAATGTATCTTGAGGTAGATTCTACCTTAAGAATTAAGTCGTACTTCGGGCCACAGGATACCCAGGCGATCAGAGCTTTCTGATCGGTTTCTCTTTCATGAAGCAACTCGGAGTACTACTAGCCCTCCCAGGATGGGATGCCTGTCTATCGCAGGGTTACCCCAACATTTTTACCTCGGGCCGAGACCCAGGTATACGCCTGAGTTAGAAAGAGACAATATGGCGAAACGTTTCTTGGCTAAGCCGGAAAACAACACGACAACACAGAGATGAACTTAGCCTTGAACCACCGAAACCTCCAATTTTCCCGCCTCGTCCCCAGGCGTTCCTCCTTCCTCTATGATGGTGCTCGTTTTGCATATTTCCTACGACACCCCGCGCTCCTTGTTTTCCCGCCCTATACTGGCGCTTGGGGACAACGTACGAACCGTTATGTCACCGCGCCCCCATATCATGTATTTTAAACATGGCCTTTCTTAGTACGCCTAAGTCACCTAGTTTTTGAATGAATTTGAAACTCCGAACGACAAGTTGGAATCAGACAAAAGCCAAAAATAATGGTTTAGCTTTGGGTTAAGTTGCTCCGATTAACTTTTTCAAACTATAAACAAGTGCCTTTTGCGTCAGATTTCCAGAATGGAAATAAATCGCTTAAAACTTATTAAAGATTTCTTCCTCATTGAAAAAATCACTTGACATCTTCCCCTTGGTATTCCAGGAGCATTTCATGAACAAGAAAGGTTCGTAATTTTACTTTCAGTATAGTTTTGACCCAAAAACTTAGCAATCCCTATTATTTAGTTCCTTTAAGCCCCAAGAGTGACAAGCATTTATTTTCTCCTTACAACTTAATCATACATGTAGGTTATGAGAATAAAGGAGATGATCCCCCAAAATAGAATGTCTTGATTTTTAAGCGAATTCTCCCAAGAAGTGTCTTAAGGAATATAAGGAGAACAGTGTGGAGAATGTGCATGCTGATATTGGGGACGAAAGGGTAAAAAAATGGCGAAATTTCTGATCTTTAGAGCCAAAACCCCTTTTCCCTCAGATGATTAATTTAGGTAGGCTCCCTTATATTCAGAGCAAGTGGAAATTTTGGAATGTTTGTTTTTCAGTTAGGAAGGGAATTAAACCGTTTGACCCCCCCCACCACCCAAAGCAACCGGGTGAGAAGCAACCGGGTGAGAAGCAACCAATGCTCACACAGGATACCCAGTTCGGAATTGAACCGAGACAAATCGGTGAAAGGTTAGGCTCTCGCCCCTGCTGTAACCTTTCTATCCTGTTCACAAACTTATTTTTACGTATTCAGAAAGGAAAGATAAAAATTTTAACGTACTGTAAGAAAGAGAAACGTAGATTTACGTATACAAATGCGACAGCGAAGTTAAGTCATTTTAAACACAATGTAATAATAAACATACCTGCTCTTTCAGTAAAGAAGTTACGTAAACGGATGGCTCCTTCTCTGGCAATAAGACTAGTTAGTTTAGAAAAGTTGAATTTGAAACCATGAAAACCTTCCTCAACTGAACACCGGTGTCTCAACTGCGTTCTTCGTTGACGCTTTTATTCCGTGATCGATATACACTTGTTTGAAAAAACGTTGTCGGGTGGAAAGTATAAACGATGGACAATGCGACGCAATGGAACTCTGGGAAGATGGCAGGAACAAGTTTGTTACTGGGTTTCGTTTCTTGATATTCAAAATATTTTCTTTCCAAGATAATTAAAAGAGTAAATCAAGGCATGCTGTGTTATTGTAATGTACACGTGTCTGAGAATAGAGGCAAGTTTTCACGCTTCCCAGAGCACCACTGCGTCGCAATGTCAATGATTTATGCTTGTTACCCGACAACGTTTTTCCAATTGGGTGTATACTAGCGCCTAAGAAATTCAAGGGCCTTTGATTGGTTAGAGAAACAATAAAAGCATCAACACCCAGTGATTTTCTATACGAGAAACACCCCTACAAGTCGCCCGTCCTGTCAAGCCTAGATAATAATCACCTCAATTGTTCCACTATTTTTTACTCTTTTTTAATAGGAAGTGGCAACCCAGGGAATGTCGTTGACAACACAGCGTAGGAATTTAAAAATGCAACGATACAGCAGAAATTTTAATTCGTCATCTTATAGTTTTTAAGTGAGATTTTGTTTCTAAAATATTCTAGGAATTGC
Source organism: Siderastrea siderea (assembly GCA_964030785.1). Classification (NCBI taxonomy): domain Eukaryota; kingdom Metazoa; phylum Cnidaria; class Anthozoa; order Scleractinia; family Rhizangiidae; genus Siderastrea; species Siderastrea siderea. Next base: position 30,620,995 of record OZ034968.1, on the reverse strand, counting down.
AGGTTATTTAGGCCAGATTTGTCGGCAAAAAGTAGGATTTATTTAGTTCAGTAAATTTACCAGTTTTGGCAAGAGTTTTGGAATTGCCAGAAAAAGCGAATAAATAGAAACAAAATTAAATGACAACAGGTATTTAAACTCTACCTAAAATAGAAACCACGAGACTCAATGCCCATGCTAAAGCCGCTTAACCTATGAAAGCAACCGTTTGCCCCGTTCTGTCGAGACGTGAAAAATTACCGATGTACGATAGGAAATGTTTTCAGGTTTTAATTTTTCAGTTTTCTTTGCAAGTGCTTTCCACTCTGTGCAAAAAATTCATTCCAAAATCTACTTCACCAAATGAATACAGTTGAAGCTCTTTCTGCAAAACCCTCCTTATCACAGAAGGATCACCCGATCCCTGCAAAATCACTTTTTCTGAGGGGGCTGGGGGAGGACGGGGGAACTAATCTCTAATACAAAGTATGCGGCAAGGGAAACGAGACGGGAAACGGGACACTATAACAGGCCAACAGAGCGACGTTCAGTTTTGTTCTCTACCTTTCAAATCTCATATGGCACCACTTCTTTATACCCAGCACTAGATAATTAGCCCATGAACAGCTGCTCGATCTAGCGATCTCCTTCTCCGATTTTTCTTAAAGAGAGCGGACGCGTGTGTGTACGTACAGGTTCCGTTGTCTAGTGCAAAAACTAACGTATAGTTATGAATTGCGTGTTGGAGCAGCTTAGAGCCCAACTCCGGTGAAAAAGCCTGCTTGCTTTTTGACACCTAAATAACAGCAATAAACGTCTAGGACACTTTCTTTCTTTAATATGTACATAACACTACACGTCTGTCTAAGACTTATATTCATATTCATGTCACAGAAATATCATTTTTTTTGTTTCCCGTGACTTATATTCATATTCATGTCACAGAAATATCATTTTTTTTGTTTCCCGTGAAAGGCATTCTAGGTCACAAAGAATTTGTCCTTCCCTGGAACATCCTGCTTCCAGTGCCCTTTAATACTGTGGTTCTTGCTCCTTTCTTGCCGACTTCCGACAATTTCCCCTTTGCAACTGTACAATATTGCACAAGTGATGTCTCCTTTTTCTTGTCCCTATTCTCGTCCCCAAAGCGGGATGTCTCTCTTAGCCTGCGGGGCCTGGGCTTGGACCGCGTGGTCAGGCTACCCCGGCAAAGAGGGAGAGAGACGAATCTAGGAACGAGTATGAATTCTCCCGATTCGCATCTTCTGGCAAATTTAGTTTTTCTTTCAAATGTTTAAGGACGTTAGACAAAAACGTCCTAAATCATCGTGACGTCTCCCTTGTAATTATAATCAATAATAATTCTTGTAATTTCCTCGACTTCTTTCAACGTAGTTCTTGTACAAGTTGCAGAAGTTCAGGTTTTAGGAACACATTTTCTTGCACTTGTCCCTGAGCGGCTAGGATATCTCTCATGACACTTGGGTCCCACTTGAAATTCACCACAGCAGCAGGCACCTACAGACAAAGCAAACTTACCAACATCACAATCTCTTTCCTCGTTTATATTAACCCTATTCAGACCGGGGTGGGAGGGGGGGGGGGGGGCGTTTGTGCCCACACTGACTTTGGACGTTTATAACTTTTTTATAAGCAAGCTAAACCCACCGAACCAGGTGCCTTTTCCTAAAATTTATCTGGGAACAATTTGGCATAGCAAGTGCTTGTCCATCAAGTTTGACGTTACCATGGCAACCACTTTCTGACAGGCTGTTTTTTCAGAATTTTAAATTTTCACCTTTTCATCAGAAGATTATAACTTTTATGAACTAATTTTTACTTTTTTGATATCATTTTTGTGTTCTTTTATTGATTTCTGTTATTTTTGGTCAATTTTGGCAAATTTTAAAGGTTCTGGAAAAATAAAGAAATCCAAGATGGCGGATCTAAGATGGCCGCCATTTTAGAACTTGACGTAATGGTTACGTCATACGACGTCATCAGCTTATGTTGCGGACCTCAAAGGAAACATTTTTGGACGTATTCTATGCTCCAAGTTTCGTTGTCATAGCTTTAATATTGTCGAAGTTAAAAGGTGGGGGCCGAATGAGCCCCTCCCCCCCCCCGGTCCCAGAAGAGCCATTAAAAGCTCGGTCTGAATAGGGTTAAGGCAATGACACGCGACCTTTTTTTGTCGGTGAATGATGTGTTTGTTGCTGTTCCAGAATTTGTCAACAATGTATCACGCCAAGTTGAATGTTGTAAAAAGGATCCACGCCTTAAAGTTGGCCACGAAACATGGGTTGTTTACCATTTATAGGGAAAAACCGGTTGGCCTACGGTTTGTGCAAATGGCAAACAAAACCTTTTAACATTTTTAGAGTAATGTTACTGGAAAGCCCCACCAGGGGAGTGTGAATAAAGTATTGTATTGTATTGCATTGCATTGCATTGTATTGTATTGTATTGTATTGTAATGGTAAACACTCATGTTTTAAAAACGTTATTTGGCTGAACAGAGTTCAACAACGTACAATATGTTGACTGGCACAATTTGCTGTATTGTATTTTTGTCCGCATTTTAAGTAAAGAACCACTAAGCAGGCGAACAACACCTTGTCAGGCAGTGACTATCCCCGGTGAGTCACTCAGTTTCATTCACTTCACATTACAGGCTGGGTAGGATGGGTAACTAAGAGGATATCACACATGAGGCTCTCTTCCCAATTTTTTTTTCAACTACAACTGCCATTTAACAGAAGTAACGTCTCCACAATAATATAATACGTCCTAACCTACAAATTAGCAAAAGCGGAAGGCCAAACTTTAAGCATTCTTCAAAGTAATGGGCTACTTCTTACCAGGCCGAGGTCCACAAGTGAAGCGTTTTCATCTGTCAGTTGTCCGGTGGCCTCGGACAGCAGAAACGGTTGCCAGTCGGACACGAGTGACTGCCGAACAAACTCGAACACATCTCGAAGTTTTTCTCGGGAATAAAACGTACCTAACCAATCAAAATAAACGGTTAAACTTGCTAGAACTTGTACCAAGTCGATACTTTTAAAAACAAAATACCTTGACAAAAATCAAATACCTTGAAGAACGAAGCCGTCAGGAAATCGAACCCGTATTAAGGTGAAACGATAAGTCTTGTTCGGGCGCTTCGCAGCTTCACGCATTGCTTGAGTCCTAAGCTGAGAATTACGCTCAACTTCCTCAGTTCTGTGGCACATACAACAACAATGAGAACAAAAGTCAATAATAACAACTGACTAGAAAACAAAAGAATACCGTTCCCCTAACAATCACACACTGTCCATAACACCCCTTGCCAAACAAGCCACCAAATACTGTACATAGACCCAAGATCAAGAGATTATGATGCGTTCAAGACTTCATCGTTAACGGAAGAATTTGTCATTTCTCGGTTTTTGTAGCCATTAATAGTAATAGATTTTGAAAACATTTCAACGAGAAAATCAACGATAAAAATGTAACTTGACGTTTCGATGACTTCATTTTTGTACTTTATGCTAATTTTTTCCACATTCCACTTTTGATAATGATGACATGAAGTCATCGAAACGTCAAGTTACATTTTTATCGTTGATTTTTTTTGTATCCATTGCTGAGTCAAACAAGCCACAAGATACATTGACCAAAGTTTTGAAAAGCATATGATTTTTCGTTCTTTGCATCCACTACCGATTCAAACGAGTTAACCGTGTCACAAACACTTCCTCTACACCCACTGTCGAGCTGAACGCGACACAAAATGCGTACGCATGCTTAAAGTACTTGCCAACAAACAAACAAACAACAGCAACAAAAAACGTTACGATTACGTTTTGCTACACTTCTGCAAGTGCTCTCTGATTGGTAGCAAAGGTTGTTGAAATGACGAGGCCTTCTTCTGCAAATCGATAATTTCTGAGGGGAAAACTAACCTTATATTCACCGTTTATCATCCATACTAGAATCATTCGGCTAAAATCTAACATTATTGAATAAGATTAGATATCTTGAAATCTTCGACAGACCTATTCAGTAAGGCTAGCGAAGTTTGAAACTCATCTGCTCTATCGGAAACGGTACAAAGGGAAATTCCAAACCTTGCAATTTGCTCTCTTTTAACTTCGTCAGCTGTCTTGTTGAAGAAGTCACTTGGGACTTCAAAATGGCTGGCATGACTTGTCGGCTTGTAAACCTAGTGGAAAAATTTGAAAAACCAAGCAAACTTTCGTTTGAAAAACCCAAAACGCATATGCGAATGATATACACTCTGGATGCACCACTTGCAGCCTAGTGATGGAAAATGGACTTCATACCACGTCTAGTCGGGTAGAACGGCGATGAGGGGGTGACCCGGTACTTTACTACTGTTGTGGCTTGTCAATATTTTTTTCAAGTGGCATTAGTTCTCACACGCGACTCAAGCAACGAAACTTACCTTTAAGCATCGATCAAGCTTTGGCTTTAAGGCCTCACTGGAGAGCAAAACCTCCTTAAACACCTTAAGCTGTTCACAGTCTGAACATTTCTCCTTGGGCATAACGAAAAATTTCTCTTCTGAATCTGGGGAAAAATAGAAACAAATGAATAAATGACGATGAAGAGTCCCTACCGCCGGTGTTTGCCCCACAGAACCTTGGCTTGAAATAAGGTGTCGGTTAACGTACCTCCAACAGGAAGGACTTTGTCTTCAAATCCACAGGCAAGAAGGAACTGTACAGCTCCTCTGATTGGGGCTACACGCTCCTACGTCAATGGATAAGAGAGGAAATTCAGTATTTTAAAATCATGACCACTTACTATAGGAAGGGTAAGCAGGGTGAAGTCATCAGGTTGTTTTGCTGTTTCAGTACATTTGCATTCATTTTATACCACCTAATGATTTAAGTCCGACATTCCAGGTATTTTGTAATTTTTGTTCCTTTATATGTATGTGTAGTATAATCTTACCTGGAAAATTTTGTTGCTTTGTTTTATTTTTTGAAATTTTTCTTCATCAGGGTTTTTGCAGATGTTATCAATGTACCTGAAAGGAACAGACAGATCAAGCTACAACTAATTTCGTAACAAATTGTGACAGCCCTGGCCTGAATGCAAGAGAATGCAAGTTGGAAACTTGTACGGCTTGCATTGACCACTACTAACATGCTCATGCATTCACTTGTGGACTTGGATTTACTTCGATCAAGTTCATATTCACGTTGCCTCCGACACAGTCGTTTTCAGGGGAAGTTATATTGTGGGGAGGAGGGTAATATGACTCCCCTGAAAACGACTGCGTGGAAGGCCAATATTCACGTGAAAGACGACAAAAATTTTTCAACATTAATTTTAGTCTCAGGCAACCAAAGTTGACAAAATTGCGCTGCTCTCAGCAACATGCACTGAAACGTTTTTCGTTTTCAACTTGCCTTAACAAGCCCAATTGGTAACCCAGTGCAAGTCTATTGGAACTTGCAGTGACTTGAGTCCCTGCTTGGTCAGGGATCACTGATCAACCAAGTTTCCCTGGAATGCAAGGCTGTTTGCAAAATAAAACGTTCCTTGGAGTCTAAATAAAAGCTACCAAGTAAGGAGCCAAGGCTATGAAAAGTTAGGTAACCAAGTCAGGACCTCCATTACTAGCACCCAGGCTCCTGTCGGGCAACATCCTTGAAAACGAACACAGTTTGTTTATTTCTTACCTACAAAGTAAGTCAACACAGGCCTTCACTTTCTCCTTGTCTTTATTGAGAGAGTAAATCATTGAACAAGAAGTTGACAATGATTCTTCATTGTAATGCTGAAAAAACGAGAGGAAAGAGAGTTCATATGTAAACTTACAGTTAGAATCCTGGTCAGTAACTTACAACTACTGACAGGGAAAACACAAAACCAATTGAGTTACTTTAAGATATCTTTTAAGATTCTTTCAGGAAATAAGAAAGTGAGCTGAGTAGAGAGGTTATAAGAGCTTGTAATTTATTACTATACCATTCCCATTACAGAACATTAATATTCTCATTTCACTGCACTACTTATACTTACCCTATCAAGACACTCAGACAGGTGTGCATTTATTTCACTTTGTAAAGCTGAGGCTGGACACAAGGGACAACTGAAATACACTCCTTCACGTGCCAACACTGTTGAGCAATCCACTTCAGTTGGCTGGAAAAAAATGAAAACAGGGGTTAATTACCATTACTGGTAGCACATGGCACAGTATACAGTTATTTAAATTAAGGTTGTTGGAAAACCTACGCAATAAGACTGCAAGGTGAGGTAATTTACATGTATTAACAAATTCACCAAACTTAGCTATGGCTCACCCCTACAGAAAATAAATCACATAGAAAAGCGTTTTTGGTACTTTCACCCATCCTATGGCAGTGACAGCCATGAAATTACAGCCACATCAAAAGACTTACAACTACCCATACTACCTTTTGGTTTAGTCGTGTAAGCTTGAGGCTTTAAAACCCGACAATGTTAATTGAAATGCTGTATATCAAAACAGGGTATGTTGGGGAGCATTTTTCTATTTCACGAATAAAATTTCACTTGTGTCCCTCTTGCAAAAAGCTCTTAAAATATATATATATAATTTGCACAATAGAGGATGGTCAACAAATAAATAAAAATATTTATTTCAGACCCAACGTGTTTCGGCTTCTGCCTTCATCAGGTTTCTATGCTCATCGTTTGTTTACAGATAATTAGAGTTACTTATCATGACATAATAAAGCGTATCAATTAGTGATGTTAACTAGTTAACAACGTCCTGTGAGATCGTTATTACGGTAATTGTTTTGACGGTCTAGAGTAAGACGCCCTTTATGACTTATGTTTTGAAACTTTTTTTGCACGCAATTCTTTATAAAGGTATTTGCGTCCCTTCTCTCTAGCCTATTCTTTTATTCAGTCCATTTGGTTGCAAAGTTTTAAGAGTTCTTTGCCAAAAAATTTCTCTTGTGCGAAGGATTTCCTTTTTTCGTTCGATAGCCATGTCGTTTTGTTTAATTTGCTCAATAATGGTAATTATTGCGTCATTGTCAAAGTTATGAGTTCTTGGGTTATGTTAAAAGTGTTCAGTGAGTTTGCAGCTACTAACTCCTTTTTTAATATGATTTCTGTGATTGTTGAGTCGAAGGTTAAAGCCTATCTCGCTCTTTCCTACATACTGTAATTTGCAGATTTTGCATTCGATTATATAAATCACCCACGTATATATATTATAATTATATATATATATATATATATAATTCAGTTAAATGTTCACCGGCGAAGCCAATACAGTGCTCTACTTGCAGCGAAGGAGCGGAATAAACCAGTTGGTGAACTACTCAAATCTTGAGTGAATGGACATTTAATACAAACTTGTTTCGTAGGCCACCGATATATATATATAAAACATTTGTCAAAGGCATCTATTTATAAATACTTTCTATAGTGTTATCCATTGTTGAATTAACATCATTTTTATTCCCTTTTTTTCACTTAGTCTACAAACCTTAAAGAGGTAAATTTGTTAGGAGTTTAATAGCCTGTGGTGCAGGCCTTTTTTTGCAGGCAAGTACTGGGTTGATTTATTTGTGTGTACCGGGACGGTTTGTTCGCAATAATTTTAAACTGCCTTTGTATACATTCTCCCCTTTTAGTCCCTCTTGTGAATAGACAAAACAACCAGGGATCACTTGAAATGCATATGTTCAGTTGTGTGTGTGTCTGTTGGCAAAACAATTAACAGCATAGACTAGTAGTTTTACCACTGATTTGTAAACCATAATAATTATTGTAATTGTCACATGACTGTGTTTATATTTGTACCAAATGCTAAAGAAAAAAATTGGCTGCTGTGTTGTGAATTATAGTTCTACATTGGTGGGGGATACAAGAGAGTTGTCATGCTTTTAAATATCTCAGTTTTTCTGTTTCTATCCTGACCATTTGGGTCTATAGTCCATAGTACGTGTATATATTCAAATTGTAAGCACATATATAAAATGGATTTTTGTTTGAGATAGCAAGGTATCTGAGATAGCTAGCCAGGGCTCAAGACTGAAGGAACTAATGAATGGTCTTGTTAGAAGTGTAGCAAGTTGTCTTACCTCAGCAGTAGATTGAAGTACCTTTGCCGGTTCTCTTGCCTGGTAAGCTCCTTCACGTAACATCTCACTACTCACTGAAAAATTTGGAGGAAAATAATTATATTTTTTACTGAATAAAACATCTGTGCTCCTGCATAGAAACACAATAATACTATGACTTCTTCTAATTCCCTACACCTTATGTTCAAGAGTCCGTTTAATAAACTTCAATTTTCTTGTACCTCGTGGTTCCCCCTTTTATAACAGGCTGGATACATATAGGTGACTTCTTCATGCGTCTAGTTTCCTACAGCTGCCAAAGCTTAACCCAGTTTCTGTAGCATAAAGCAACCACAGAGTAGCACTACTAGCCCCCAGATAGAATACCATTCCATGGCAGGATTATCCCCCAAGCACGTTTTCGTTAGTAAGGATTTCCTAATGGTTCCATTTATACACCTGGGTCAAGGGAGGCAACATGGAGTAAAATTTTTTATCTAAGGAAACAACAACACACAAGGCAGAGATGTGCCTTACACCACCAAAGACCCTCAGATTAAAATACATTATACATGCAGTAGCACTCTGATAGGCAAGCATGTAACTTTCTGCTTAAGTTAATAATTTTTAATTTTTATATTCTAAAAGTTTTTCTGCTCAAAGGTGTTACAACCATCATTCATAAGTGTTCACAAATAAATTGGGACCACAGAGAAATGTGTAAATAATCAAAAATCTGGACAACTAATTTTTTAAATTCTAATTGTGGTTTGACTGTACTTTTAATGTGTATGCATAATATTTTAAGTAACTAAATCACCTTCTTTCTTCAGTTGATTCAAGTTGAGGGCATTTCCAGCACTTGAAGTCTGTGATGATGTTGCACCACTGTGTTTCCATGTGGCTGTCAAAGACTTTGGGCGTTTCACAGCATTCTGTTCCTGCTTTGACATCCTCTCCAGAGCAGCCTAACATAGAGAGATTAATAATCTCACTTTGTAAGTGAAGGAAGTATATTTAGTACATTAACAGAGATTATTTTTTATTCAGAAAAGTATCCTGGGTTCAAGTAGTAAAATTTACTACTTGAACCCATTTAAATGTAAAGAAGATCCTCGCAGTTACTTATGCAGTTGCGAAAAGAAAGCCTGAAAAAAATCAGGCTTCCCGGGATTCGAACCCTGACCTCTGCGATACCGGTGCAGCGCTCTAACTAATTGAGCTAACAAGCCAACTGGGAGCTGGTCATTAAATTGGTTTGTAATACACCCGGGAAAGATGAAGATGAAATTATGAATATATGAAATTCATATATTTGAACTGCGGAATGAAGAAATAAATGTAAAGAAGATCCTCGCAGTTATTAACGCAACTTATGCAGTTGCGAAAAGAAAGCCTGAAAAAAATCAGGCTTCCCGGGATTCGAACCCTGACCTCTGCGATACCGGTGCAGCGCTCTAACTAATTGAGCTAACAAGCCAACTGGGAGCTGGTCTTTAAATTGGTTCATAATACACCCGGGAAAGATGAAGATGAAATATGAATATGAATATTTTAAAAGATCTTTTATTGATAGAATGATGTCTTTTCCAGTTTATTTAATATTTTAATGTTAATGTGTATCTACTTAATTAGCATTTTTTAGCTTTAGCTTAATTGATTACTTATAGTTAAATTGTAATGTCACACATTTGTTCTGGCTCTGTGGAGAAATAAAATTATTACAAATTATTGCTTTTATTATTCAAGCATTAAGTCTATCCATTTTTAACATTTTTGCATGCTGTTCAAAAATCGAGACTAAAGCGTTAGAACATTTTTGTAAACTGTAGGAAATTTTGGCTTACCTGTTAAAAGCGTTAAGCAAAAACAAAAAAACGTTTCCTATCTGTTCCTTAACCTTTAATTCTACGACCATTTGAAACGGATAAGTGTTAGTGTACGTTTCCCGTAGAAGGCCACAAATGTTCACTCTTTGGGGCAAATCACTCATGACAAAAAATGCCGTCTCAGAAGGTTTTAATCAGTTTTGTTGTAGTAGGTTGCCTTTGATAGAGTAGGTGCACTTTTGTCCAGCTAAGGGGCCTAGGGAATCGCGGGACATACCACCACCTCCCCCAGAAAACTGAAATCTAGAGCCAAAGAAATCTAAGAAATGCCTTGCAGTCAAGGGGATGGCCCTTTCCTTCTACCTTTCCAGGTATCTGCATTCTGCATTCTACTATAAAACTTTGTTACAAGTTTATTGCTTTTCTGATCCTAATGTTTGTTTCTTACTAGATATTTAAAAAATGTAATGTGACTTTTGTTTTACTCACCTGCCCTGCTCTTTGAGCATCTGAGCTTGGCAATGATCTAACAGCTGGTGCTTGTGAAGTTGAGGCTTGCCATGATGATGATGCTCCACTATCACCTTCCAAGGTATGTCCCTCACCTGCCTTCTTGAACTTATATTCCAATTTGGCTTTTTCAAAAAACTTCTTCATTTTTCGTACACAGGCTTTTCCAATTCACAACAGCTTGATAAGTTAATTTTATGTAGAATTAAAAACTGATATTTACCTTGGAAAGAGAAAAGACAAAGAAACATAACATCTTATTGACACCTTCTAAATGGACAAACTAATCAAAGGTTGACCTAATTGCTACATATAGGGTTGCAGCAACTTTTAACTGCAGAAAAAAAGTGGTGGCTTAAAAATAATTAATGGGATAGAAACTTCAGCCAGCACAGGAGTTAACATAGGTTTTGCCGAGGATCTTCGACATGGGTTTCAGGCGAGTGGACATAGAATTTGGAAGACCTTAACATGTCTTCACCATGGGATTCTCATAGAATTCACCCTAGCCAGGGGTGCAAGCTTTTGCTTTTTCTCCTCAAGGTTCAACAAAATTATGTGCCAGCACATCTGACAGCTAATTATAACTGTTATCATAATTATGATGCTTCCGTTTTTTATTGGTAAGAGTTATTACGTTCACAAGCAACTAACTCAAAACAGAGCTGATCGTGGCCAAAATAAAATGGGAAAAAAAGAACGAAATTAACCTAACCAAAAATATTCACTGCTTCATGGAAGAAAATATGAATAAATATTTCCGCAACTAGATATGTGACGAAAATTTATCATTTCATCTCAAATGAGGTTAAGCTAAGAAAGGAGAAGATCAACTCTCTCTGTTATCTGCACATGTGGTTCAGTAGGAAGTACAAGAAACAAGCTGTCACTGAGAAATTATACTACTGTACTTCAAACTTTGATCGATGTGATGATGAGTTGGGTACCAAAATGACTTATTTTTGTCTGGCGCGATTTTTATCTAAAAAGAAATGAATATTCCCCTTATGATAGTAACTTCTGTTAAGGTCTATTACAGCGTCACATAGATATAAATACCTCGTTCCTTTATAATTTGGGAGCCCTTTCATTTTCACTTCCTTGCCTGTGTATTTCGTGTTTTCTTCTTTAAGAGCGGGCTCAATCCGTATCTACCAGCGGTCAAAATGAAAGCATGAGCAGTAGAGTTTTCTCCTCCAGACCTCCGCATTCTTTATTATTCAAAATGGCGGCCCAGATGGGATCGGAGAGCCTGTTGAATCAAGCGGACAGTATGTGGAAAATGCTTGATGATCTGGCAGAGTCGGATCCCGAGGCATACAAGAGATTTATAGATAAGACCTTAAAGGAAGGGTCCAGTTTATTCAAACCACCGGAACCATGTTTTTGCATCAGTACTGTTTTGGTAAGTGAATTATACAGGACCTGAACAATCGATGGAATAGATAATCGATGGCAATCGATAACAATCGATGGCAATCGATATCAATTAATCGATTGATATTGATAATCGATGAACAATCGATCGCTAAAGTTTTTGTGATTATCGATTGTCATCGATTATCAATATCAATCGATAATCGATGACAATCGATCAATTAACTACATCGATTGTCATTGATTATCAATATCAATCGATAATCGATGGGCGTCTGCATAGACACAAAGAAAGAAAGAAGAAAAAGAAATAATAATAAGCTTAATCGTGTTTGAACGACGACTGCGTCCCAGGTCAGTTGAATCTCGAAGCTAAAATGATCATGTTTGTACTACTGACAACGAGATATGTTAATTGTATTTATTATTTGTGCTGTTTTTCACAGAGCAACATCGATTAACAATTCTTAAATTTTGCTACCGAGGTTTAAAAATAACATACGATCTGCGTACACTCCCGCGATAGCGTAAGGAAACGGAGACATGAATTTAGTGCCAATCGATGGCAATCGATGAAGTTCGCGTCCACCAAAGTGTGATTATTGATTGGTCATCGATTGATCGATTGAATTTCCGATCATCGATTTTCATCGATTGTTCAGGTCCTGATTATAAGTTAACTTTCGTAGCCAATATTTCTTTTAACTCTGTACAGAACAAGCTAAGTAAGTTATGACTTAAGTCTTACTCAGAAAGCATGTATTTAACTTAACAAATTATATTTATAATGCCCCTAGTGTCCTTTAATAGCCTTTCTAAGATACAATGTTACCATAGCAACTATATTTTTCAAAGAATTTTCATAGCGCCGGACATGCATGTCTGCATGTCCTGATAAATAACATGAAAAATATGAGTTGAAAGAAACTCTTAAGTTTGTTACATTTCACAGCAAAGACAATTTCAAAGCATTCTTGTTGTGTGTTGCCTTTTCATTTTGTTCATCTTGGTTTTTCAATGCTATGGTGCTGCTGGAATAATTTTTACTCTAAAAGGGCTTTATTGGTGATGAGACATGAAACGAAAGTAGAGCCTGATGCCAGGTTATGTCTGATACCACTAGTCCCCTGGTTCTAGAGCGTGATGCCAGGTTATGTCTGATACCACTAGTCCCCTGGTTCTAGAGCATGATGCCAGGTTATGTCTGATACCACTAGTCCCCTGGTTCTAGAGCCTGATGCCAGGTTATGTCTGATACCACTAGTCCCCTGGTTCTAGAGCATGATGCCAGGTTATGTCTGATACCACTAGTCCCCTGGTTCTAGAGCCTGATGCCAGGTTATGTCTGATACCACTAGTCCCCTGGTTCTAGAGCATGATGCCAGGTTATGTCTGATACCACTAGTCCCCTGGTTCTAGAGCCTGATGCCAGGGTATGTCTGATACCACTAGTCCCCTGGTTCTAGAGCCTGATGCCAGGTTATGTCTGATACCACTAGTCCCCTGGTTCTAGAGCCTGATGCCAGGGTATGTCTGATACCACTAGTCCCCTGGTTCTAGAGCCTGATGCCAGGTTATGTCTAATACCACTAGTCCCCTGGTTCTAGAGCCTGATGTCAGGCTATGTCTGATACCACTAGTCCCCTGGTTCTAGAGCATGATGTACAAGTCCTTAGAGTACTGTGCCTCCATTTCTTCTCCAATTTTTTCTTGACGAGAGCGGGTAGCTGTACCTGGGCTTCCTGCTTGCCATACCCCATATAAGTTGTTATATTATTGGAAGTTCAAATTCCTATATCTTGTGCCCCCTTTCATGAAAGCAGGCAAACTGCAACCTCCAAAGCAGCCTCACTGGACCCCATAAGCCAGCTTCTAGAATAGATCCTGCTCAGAATGTATTTGCTGTAACTACACTGTACTTGTTTGAAACATAAACCAGTCTTCCATTGATTATAATAGTACAGCGATATTTCTTTTTAGCTTCCTTCAGTGATTACACATGAGCTGTTTGTGAACATCTGTAGCTGGGACCAAATGCCTGGCCCTAAATCAGAAGACGACCCAATTCCTGTCATGGCAGGAGAACTTCAGGAGAAGACAGAAGGACAATCTACATATTCAGTTGTTGACGTTATTGTAAATCCAGTTGTCACCAAAGGTGTGGCAAATAGCAAAGACCGCAAGAACCTTCTTGTTCATGTTGCATTGGATTACTTAGAAAACAACAAAAGCATCCAAGTATCAAGGAAGTACAAACACTGTAAGAAGGCATTTAAAGGTGATCCAAAGACACTGAGGCAATATCTACGATATGGGAAGGAGGAAAGTATAACTCCTGCCAACCAAGAAAAACAAACATCTGGGGTATCTGAGAGCCCAGAGTCACTCTTGAAGCAACTGTCATCAATAGCAGTGTCTGGTAGTCATACAGAAGGAGGTGCTGGACTTGATTTGTTTGAGAAACCAGTTAGTACACCAAAGAAAGGTTTGATTGAGGAAGTATCATCTACAAATTTCACAGCTCAGCCTGTAACGCCCAACTATGAGGTCTTAGTGAAAGAGGCAGAGAATTCCAAGCCAAGGAGAGTACTTGTTGTGGTGGACCTGCCAAATATAGTGTCATCTTCTCAATGCCAGCTGGAAGCATGTGAGGTAATTTAAAGCCTATAAATACATGTATGCCATGCTAGTTTATTAGAATGTGGAGTGGAGAGAGAATCAACACCCTACCCTCACTCCACCCCAAGAGAAAAAAACATTAGAAGGTGTAATAAAATTATCACTTTTTTGAATTTAAATCTTGAACAATATTGTTGACAATATTTTTGTTGTTCTTTTTTTTTAGACTGAATTGTTGCTCGGTGTTCCGGGAATTTACCAACTCAATGTTGAGCTGCCACAGAAAGTTGACCCAGACCAAACAGAAGCGACTTTCAACACCATTAAACACAAGTTGATTGTCAAACTGCCAATTCAGTCTTGACATGGACTAATTCCAGTCCCAAAATAATTGAGTGTTTGTACAAGTGACTCTCATGTATCAACATTACTCCATACCAAATAGCTGGCCCAAAAAACTTCATTTCTTCTCTTTCCAGTAAAACTGCTTCTTATTGTTAGCCATTGTTACAGTGTACTTGGTCTGCTGACTCCCCACAGTTGTCTCTTGGCATTTAGATCAGGTTACAAGTCTCATATAAGTTAAATGCTATATTGGGTTAACTTAGTGTCACATCAACCTCATTGCTAGAGCCACTTCTAAAGGTCAATAATAAGCTTATATAGATTTAGCCGAGCCTAAAAGGGGAGCTCCCAATTTTTTTGCTGGTACTTGTTGATTTGTGAAAATGCCCTCATTCAAGTCGTTAAATTAAAAAAAATATATGTCTTCGCTAAGAATCGAACCCTGCTCGCCGACCTGGCAGGTCGGCGTTATTCCAGTAGGCTACGAAGTCGAACGCTGATAGTGCTTGAAGGAGTTTATACTTTTACTACGTATTTCTTTTCCCATGACAAGATGCCTATTGACATGAAAATGCTGGCATTTTTCCTGGGAAAATGTGTTCAACCACCACAAAAACCATGGTTGTGGACAGAAAAAAACTAGAAGGCACTAGCTCTGCTATATTTGGCATCAGGACCACTGCGAAATGCTGTGAACTCAAGCGTTGTTCGCAGCAGAACCGACAACAAAGGTGAAGTCCTCGAAGGCAAATTTAGTAACTTGAACTTTTCGCCTTCTACCAAAAAGACAACTGAGTATTCTTTTGAACTTTTTCTTTCCATTTATAGATATTTGATATTTTTTCTCAAGTTCTAAGCTTCGCTTCTTTCGAACTGAATCGTTTTGCTAAACAAACTATGCTTTTAAAAAAAACCCTCTTTTTCAAAAGCGACGTTGTTCATGTGATTTCCCGCCAAGAAAAACGCCGGTTGCCCAGAAGCACCGCGTGATTTCCCGCCAAGAAAAAAATGGCATTCTCCACCCCCGTCGGGTTGTCTCGAGACTCCCCTCCCCCAGAGTCTGTATGGGTGTACGTACGCTGACGTGACAACCAACATTTCTCGCATCGATCGGTTACCGACTAGGTAACCAAATTTGCTTAGCAATGGTGCTCCGCTATAAATTATCCAGCTAGAGAGGGAACTTTGTACCAGGGACCTTAGGATTACGTGTTCAGTGCCCAGACTGCTGGGCCAACTGTTGTGGCAACCTTAGGACAAATTTAAACATGCACAGTCAAAACTATTGTACATGGACAGGGTACACCATACAGCGAAAAAAGGCGGTGGACCCTTTTTCTAGCCTTGCCCCCCCCCCCCCCCCCCACTCTTAACGCGGTGGGGTCTTGGTTTTAAAGCCAACAGAGAAAAGACTAAAATCTCCCTGTGCTCGTATCACTAGCCGCACCAGCTTCTTGCTAACAGAATGTTAATGTCTCACCTAAGATTTTAAGGCCACTATATTTTGTCCCTGAGGTTCATCCAGTCGGTGGTTGGTCCCCCTAGAGTGCACTCTGCATGTATGGCCATTGCCCTCTTAAGAGAGGAAATACTATTTGAGGAAACCAGAGTCAAGCGCCATTTGAACTCAAGAAGTTGTTTTTTCCAAAGTTTCTAGCAGAGTTTTTCCTTAGCAGATCCAGGAAAAAAGACAAATCCTCTAAAAGCCAGCCTACCCCTCATCACCATACTCAGTTTCAGTTAAGTTATGCAAAACTTTAAAGCCAGTTGAAATCAATCAAGTTTCCCTTCGGCTGATCTGCCGTTTTGTTTTGTACAAGTAAGTTGTAATAATTCTTACAAAGTGTAATGGTAGACAGCAGAACAAGGCCGAGTTTTCTACCGAGAACGTAACTTCGAAGATACAATAGTGGATCGATCGTAAAGCGTGACAATTTCTGTTCCTCTCCTGTATCATTAGAACTTCTTTGATGCTGTTCTTACGTAGGTAAATTACAGGGCACGGTTTGGACGTCTTGGAAGTTTGTCCACAAACTTTCAAGTTCAATGTTCATGATTCGTCTCGACCTAGACCATCCGGCCATGTTCCGTCCTTTTGTGGATACTGACTTCGGATAAGGACATCGGACCAAACCCAGGGGGGGATAGTAGGCGAAAGATGATCGCACCGATTTCGCCCGTTTTTACCACTTATATTCTTCGACTAGCTGGATTCTGCTAATTGCGGCTAGAACTGCACTATGCGTTATTCAAACATTTTGTGAAATTCAATTCAATCTAAACTTGTCTTGCTTCAGTGGAGTGACTTACAGTGCTATGAGTGAAGTCGGCGAGTAAAGCGCCAGCCGGGATCTCGGAACCCGTTGCAGAAGAGTCGGTCTTACGTCCTGGGATACGTCGACCGTTAATCCTTCCCTGAGGAATATATTACCAGGGCTGCTACTCAACAAAAACTAAAAATTTCCCTGACTTCACTGACCCCTAAACAATTCAAAGTTTCACTGACCTTGCATTAGGTGAATAATAATTCAAAAAAAACAAACAAACAAAAAAAAAAAAACAAAAAGACACAAGCACATTTACATTTGGTTCAGATTCATTTGTAGGCCATCAATATTCTTCTCTTCCTTTGCGACCTCTTTACGCTTTTCAAGGGATTTTGTGAGCCGGAAAATAAAATTCCCTGACTTTTCACTGACTTTGACAACAACTAAGATTTTCCCTGACCTTTTACAGAATTCTCTGACTTTTCCAGTGACGTTGAAAAATTACTGTTTTTTTCCTGGATTTTTCCTTGACCGTGGCAACCCCGAATTATAGTTCCGACGTTCTCCTGACGTTGAAGTGCCAGTTTGCATCCTTCAATGGTAGCAGATGAAAAGGACGGAAGTACAAAGTCAAATTTCCAGAAAATGAAATTTGCCGCGTGATTGACTTCATTGAAAAAAGTTCTGTTTTGCTTATTAAATGCAGTATACCAACATTAAAAACAGGATAATAAGAAGTTTTTGCTAGTTCAAATGGAGGCAGTTGTACGACCACTAATGACTACGGCATATACGAAAACCAGGAACACCGAAAACCACAGAACACCGGAACACCAGACTGAAGCTAACCATACAGACCCACTCTTGTCCTTGGCTGGATACTGTTCCGGGGTGATCCGATGTTGCAGGTTTTAGTACATGCCTACGCCTAGCTCGGTACTTCCTATTAGACGCGGGCGCAGCTTTCACTAAATCTCAGGTTTTGTACGCCGGCCGGAAACCAGTTGCTTCCAAACTGGTGCAACTGGCGTAGCAAAAATAGGCCCGGCTAAGAAAATCAGGCAGTTGATCCAGCTCTTCACTATGAATACCGAGTTCAAGGACAGAGGTGAGTACCATTGTGAAGGTATTTTGAGGGTGTTATTATTACAGTGGTAGAGTTTGTTTGAAGTTTGTCGCTCTAGGACCACGTCAACTATTAAGCAGTAAGCCTTTCTTTTACGACAGTAATACAGGGCCTAAGGAAATCGCCCTACGCAAATTACCAATCGTTTATCAACCGGAATTTCAAGGTGTTCTATCCTTGTTCCTTAAGGTAAAATGGCACAGCAGCAGAGCCCGGAACATCACACAGTCTCCAGTTAAATCTTAAACATTTTATTTACATTGTATTACAGATAGTGAAAATGCTAGTAAAATCGTATATTTAAGTTTTAAAGCCTCTTGCTCTACCGGCTATTTATAAACACTCAGTGACCAGGCAATTCTTTTAATGCTTCTGGCCAATCACAACAAACGCAAGTATTAAACGCAATCAGTGGACCAATCAGAACCCGTGGAACCGATTCCAAGCGCGGGCAAAAAGTAAGTTACGAGTGGTTTTGAGTTAACCTCTGATTGGTCGAGAACAGACACGTTTGCGGTGATTGGTTTAGGCAATGCATGAGCATTTCTCAAGAACTATGAAACGCGAAAATGAAATGAACACAATCACTGAATAAATTTCAAAAGGTTAAGGATACTTAAACTTAAAGTACTCAAAATTAGATTAACCCAAACTGACTTTAGTGTTTATAAACATTGTTCAACATTCCTACAGGGAAGGAGAAAGTAAACTACCCGTAAAACACCATCATCATATAACTGTAATATACAACTTGAGAATACGGTTGAACCTTTTCTCTTTTCTATAATCAGACGAAATTTATATCAAAGCTACCTTGGTAGCATTTGATAAATATAATATGGTTAATTTTTTTAAACAATACAAATTCATTATACATTTCGTAAAATTGATATTTTATCTTCTATAAGCATATTTTCTAAATAATATTTGTAAGGCCTATAAAGCAATTTGATTGGAGACATCAAAATGTAACCCTTCTATTCCCAAATTCAGCGACTTCGGCCAGAAAAGGTCGTTCTATGGGTGCTTTCGATTGGCAAATCTGGATTTCGATTTTAAAATCCGGATTTCGGATTTTCCAATAAAACGCGAAATCCAAAAACAGATTTCGACGAACAGAAATCCTTTTCCAAGACGGATTTCAATTAAGTCCCCTTAATTGAAATCCATCTTGGAAAAGGAATTTGGTTCACCGAAAGCCATTTTAAGATTTTGCGTTTTATCGGGAAATCCGAAATCCGAAATCGAAATCCAGATTTCTCAATCGAAAGCACCCTATGATACCCTGGGTACCGGAGGCGTTTAAACTCGAACACGCCGCTCAGGCCTTGACCGGCCTCCGCCCGATCATGTCAGTCTTCGGCCAACGACTTCTCCGCAAAAGCACGCGATAGAAACCTCTGGTCCCATGGTATTGGTGCTTTCGATTATCTGGATTTGGATTCCGGATTTCAAATTTCCCAATAAAACACGAAATCCAAAAACGGATTTCGACGAACCGAAATCCTCTTCCAAGACGGATTTCAATTAAGGGGACTTGAAATCCGTCTTGGAAAAGGATTTCGGTTCGTCGAAATCCGTTTTTGAATTTCGCGTTTTATTGGCCAATCAGATTTCCCAATCAAAAGCACCCTCAGATGGAGACAACTGCGCAGTACTTTTTACGTGGTGCTGTTTACATGTATTATGCTGTACAATTCTCATTTTTGAGTCTGTCGATGAAATCCTCGAGTGTGATCATCCAAATGAAAGCTCAGTACTAGGAACAACGTCCGGTTGGTGGATTTTTGTTCGATTATTTCCAAAGTGGAAATCCTACAACGTTACCGTGAAATCTTACAAAATTACTTTTTACGTCGCAAAATAAAGTGCCATCTTTAAACATACTTAAAAATATATTTACTGCATATACGGCATTAACTGAATACATAAATTGCAAATTTACGTAAACCGCAAAATGAGGACTTAACACACTTATAAATAAAAAGCCACAACCTTCCACAAGATGTAAATAGCTGTAAACAAAACTATAATTATTACACGAAACAGATTTGTTGGAAAACCCACATTAAAGAAACAAATCTTGACGTCTGTTAGAATTATAGACAATCCGTTCTAAAACAGATGTACTTGAAATTCGGAAAAAAAATCTGCAATTTGAATGTCTTCCTGGGTCGTGAGGTTGCTTCATGGGCCCTCCTTCCGGACACCCATATGGCTTTCAAAGCCAATAAAAGATGGGGGATGGGGTGACGCAGGCTTTGCCTCAATCAGTTACATAGGTACATCATCTGCTGCGAGATGACGAATAACCATTTCCTGAACAACGCTAGACTTACAACAAGTATACAGTATTATATAAGACCCCGGATTTGTTTCAGTCGCCTTAGAATTTCAGAAAATCGTGGTCTTGCGTCTGCTTCAATATTCCAGCAATCTTTCATGATCTGATAAACTGCCGGGGGTGTTTCTGCGGGGGGAGGCATGCGGTATCCGGCTTCTACCTTGTCACGAGTTTCCTACGCGAAAAGAAAATAACTTGGTGAGAAGCAAAACGAAAAGTAAGAGTAAAACAACAGTTAAAGTAAAATGAAGCGTTAGCGGGCCAGAGTTCAGAACTGAAGGTCGATTGTTTGAGCAAAAGCGAGTCCGACCGTTACTTTGAAAACAGCGCTTTCGCGAGACTTAAATCGCCAAAATAAACAGAGAAACACAAAGTTAAACAACATGGCAGCAATTTTATGAGTTTTCGTTTTATTTTCGTCAGTTTCAAAAGGCCTAGATTTCGGCTAACGCTTTGCTAGTTTGTTAACCCGATACAGCCATTACAAATGCACAGCACAGCAAACAAACTAAGCCTGCGGTTTGACACCTGGACCGCGACATCATGTTGTTCCTGTGGCTCGAATACGACTTTACCTTCATACTACGCTATAATCGTTTTCAGTGTTACATGCCCAGTAAAGAATGGCGACCATCTTTCGACATGCCAACTTCAGTTGATATGCAATGTAAACAGTGAAAGACCGTTAAAAATGCAAGTTTTGTGGTTATTGGAAGAAAGAACAAAAAACTAATAAAATAAATAAATAAATAAATAAATAAACAAACTACACCTACTGACCTCAAACGGCCATAGGAGGGTGTTTACTATACAGAGCTTCCAGTTTATGGATAATTCAAACTATATAGGTGTATTCTCGATCGGCTTCTCGTCCGTGTCGTCTCGTAGAATTGTTCCGCTTTGTTCGCAAGGCGTAAGCCGCTATATCGTTCACGAAATGACTTCTGGACACTCTTTACGATAGTTTGATGAATAAATCCATCGTCGGCACGCCGAAAATTAGAGTTCAACCGAAAAAAATCAGTTTTGCTTACAGTTTAGGCTTAGTACTGGTTACATTGCACGTCGAAAAGATAGCCGCTATGCACATAACACTGAAAATGATTGTAAATTGGAAAGAGGCAGAGAAGAGTAGAATAAATGTTCTTACCCTGTTGGAAAGTCCAGGATATGGCGTGTTGCCATAAGAGAATGTTTCCCATAGCAACACACCAAAGCTCCATATGTCACTTAGTGTGGTGTACATGAAGAAGTTAAGAGCCTCGGGTGCAGTCCACTTCACTGGGATCTCCTTCATGTTTGAGGCTTCATACACTGTTGACAAAACAATAAACTGTCATTGTAATAATTGGTTGACATGATAAAACTGCCCGATTTAAATTTTTGAAGTGGAAGCCTCACTTAGCAAGCCCAACAGACATTATTAAGTGAGGCATACAGAGAAAACTGTTAACTCGGGCATACAGAGAAATGAACATCCAGATGTAAAGAGACAACAGAAGCCTGTAGTTTCAAGTAACGCAATGAAAGATCCTGTGACCATGGTCTTCCCGTGCTCCGTTCACCGTTTTCCATTTGTACGCGAAGGTGAAGGATTCTCGACTGCTCAAATTCGCGTACCCACAAAAAACATGTGTTTCATAGCAGAGACATTTATACAAAGCTAAAACTAGACGTGATTTTCAATTCAAGTCACGTTTGCTTTGGCTTTGCTTTACTACAAACTCGTGCCTCTTTGTCGACCAGTAAGAACTAAAACCACAACAATTGTGACTTGGTCGCACGCGTTTTTCCCGCGCTGGACGTCAAGTACGTCTAACTGCTTCAAGATAAGATCTGATAGGTTCCTGGTGTTGTTTACGTTTGCTGTGATTAGCCAGAGTATCTACATTGCTATTGGTTTTACAACACTGCTCTACATTCCTAGTAAACCCTGACTGTACCTTCCTCAACTTCACGGGACATTCCAAAATCGGATATCTTGAGCACATCATCACTGCTGATCAAACAGTTTCTTGCGGCCAGATCTCTGTGGATACAATTCTTGCTCTCCAAGTACTCCATGCCAGCAGCCGCGTCAACGCTAAACTTGATCAGCTTTTTGGTGTTCAACTGTGCGCCTTTCTTACGAAGAAAGGACAGGAAATCTCCGCCGGGCATGAATTCCATCACTAGGAGAAGAACACAGCATGATAAGTTTTCATCTTCCTTAGTTTATTTACCGTATTTACTCGAAAGAGCGCCGCCCTCGAATAAGCGCCGCCCCCAAATAAGCGCCACATTTAGGAGCAAAAATGTTAATAAGCGCCGCCCCCGAATAAGCGCCGTATCCATCCAGCAATAATGCGACTCTTATTGAATTTTGACATGGCTAATGCTGAAATGCTAATACAGCTGATATTGTTATTGCTGTTCCTCTTATTTATTTGGATGTGGAAAGGGATTTAGACGCTTAAAACTAAGTTTTTCATTGCGTCCTTCCTATGCCACTGTTATGAACATAACAGAGATTAAGAACGATTCAGCTAACCAGGCTGTGTTATTCGCAAGTAGGCAGTTTTAAATAAGCGCCGCCCCCGAATAAACGCCGCACCGACGAGTCAAAAAATTTAATAAGCGCCGCGGCGCTCTCTCGAGTAAATACGGTATTTCCCAAATGCCTCCGGTGTGATGAAAGGTAGATTTCAGGGCTCTATTTAGGAATTTTAGTTCTGGGAAAGAAGTAATGAGTGGCAGTACCTGCCACCTCCCCCCCCCCCCCCCCCCCAAAAGAAAAAGTGCTAAAAACCTCGCTTACAGTTTCCGTTTTAGCAGCTTTATACGGCATAACTAAAGTGAAAAGTTTACATGTATTACAAGTTAATGATGTTCAATTCTTGTTCTTTAACTGATTTTTGCCTATATGTCGTTATTCAAGAGGTCACACTGGACAACTTGTTAATGACTAATTATGATCGTATACTTTAACCACTTACTAAATGCAATATTTCAGGAGGCTCGCCGACAGTACCCTTTTCAAAGCATGATCTTGAAAAGGAATACGTGGAGAGATGTCCTAAAAATTTCAGAATATGACAAAAATATCCTAGAATAATATTAAACTCTAAATTTTATGGCGATTAAACTACGTTTGCGCTTGTTGTAAGAAAATTCCCAAAGCCTTGTTTTCAACTGTTCAAAATCGCGGTTTAAAAAGGGTACCATCGGCCCGACAAATACCCGCGGGTCATTTTAACAGTTACCTATAAACACGGGCTCTTTTTCAGCGCACACCCCAATCAGTTTCACAATGTTCGGATGATCATACTGCTTCAAAATCTCTGCTTCCGCCAAAAACTTTTTCTTGACAACTTGAGAGACACTCTCCTTGCATGACTTCACAGCGACTGGTACATTTGACGGCCTCAGCAGTCCCTTCATAACATCCCCAAAATGACCCTGGCCAAGCTTCTTCTCCTGTAAAGCTATGTCTGCTCGACACATTTCCCACTTGTCTTTTTCCTTCTGGACCGGGGTTACTACAATGGCCTGGGATTTCTTTGTGACCGGAACTTGGTTTTTGACGTGGTAATCCAGGAGCTCTCTTACACTGGGAAAGCCTTGATCTTCAAACCGCACCAAGCCCTGGTGAAAATCATGAGCACCAAAGTCAACATGTAGTGAATTGGTTTGACAATATAAGATTAGCGTAGCATGCATCTCTTCCTCGTGTGTCACATGCATATCTGTGATGCACACCTTAACACGGTAAAAAATGTCGATCGAGGAAACACGAAAGCCTCGCCTATCCACATTTAGACATATTTGTATATACCAAAGCAGTGGATAGTAATATATCAAACACGAGAAAGAGTGTTTCATCAGGATATCCAAACACCGAGAAGTGGGTTGAAAAAACGAGGCGCAGCCGAGTTTTTTTAACCGACTTCGAGGTGTTAGGATACCTGATGAAACACTCTTTCGAGTTTTTGATATGGCTTCTCAAACCATTCATAATTCTTGGAGAAATTCAAAGTAGAAGTTCGCAAAACTTTATGCTAATTAAGATCCGGTATCCAAACCACCGTCACGGTAGTGATTTCCTTTGTTTTCTCTTTATGAATTATTAATGAGTTTGAGAAGTGTTTTTCGCTGATTGGCGACTCGGGAGAGTATATGCTATTCACCTCCCGGCATTTTTCTGGATTTCGCGTACAGTTTTTCCTTATTTCTAAAAAAAAAAGAACTGTTTGGTGCTGGCTATCCACTGGTTTGGTGTATACTTAAACAATTATTCACCTTAGTATCGGTGGAGAGCGGTAGATAAATACCTCGCCGATTCGCGGCTCGCCAAACTTCCTCCCCTACTCACCTCCACTTCGGTGAATAATTGTTAAATAACAGCGATTTATAGGAATTTTAGTAGTATATAGAAGAGTGAATATATAAGACTTTCAACTTTAAGATGAGCAGCTTGACTGGAGAGGGAGAGTGGCTGACTTTGGACCGTCCGAGAAAGGCTAGAGGGTTGGTAATTTTCGTTTCGGTCTCTTCCATTGGGTCGCGTTTAAACCTTTGCTCTGCATTTTCTCCCATTACCCAGGTGTACAAGTAACATGTAGAAACGAGTGCATACAAACTGTAAAGGCTCTAGACGCGCTATTGATTACACAGGTGTTTGTAATTGCTATTTTGTGTTTAACAAATAAATTCCATTTGGCCTTGCGTTTGTCCTCCGATAATTCACAGATGATGTCAAAACTGGTAAAATCAATTAAGAAGTGAGCTACGAGCCGCAGGTATGACTGATGTTGTTACCAAGTTTTGACGTCCTCTATGCGTTATCAGAGTATGGTTCATTACGTCACTCGTACGTCTGTACTTTAGCCCTTTAAGCCCTAACAGTGACGAAAATGAAATTTCTCTTTACATCATCACTGCTTGTTCAAACATTCAAGTGACGAGAATAAAGGAAACAATCAGCAAGGATACGATGATTTGACATTTACACAAATTCTCCTTACTAGTTCGAGACGAAAGGTATGGGGAACAGTAAGATATTATCATGTCGAGGCTTAAAGAGTTAATCACAAACTCCCCTAGAGCAATCAAAACGTGCGTTTACCCTGTCCATACAATATTTAATAATTATTCGCCTCAGGCTCAGTAAATATTGGCGAATATTTACTGAGCCTGAGGCGAATAATTGTTTTATTATAATTTTGGGGTGTGAACATCAAAAAGTAAACAAAAACCAGCTAAAACTTGACAACCAACACACGAAAAAAGAGTAACTTAGCTTAGCAGCCGCGCCTTGAAATGTTATATTCACCGGGTGACACGGTGAATATAACATTTAAATTATACTAATATACAATATTACACAATGTCCAGTGTCTTCAGTTAGCGGAAATGCAAAGAAACCGGACACGCAAACAAAGTTCGTCGTCAAAATGCCTCGGGATAGCCTGGGACGGGCTAGCAACTGTAGGAGTCTGTAGGGGTATTGATGCTCGTAAAGAAACCGGACCAAGGTGTTGGCACATTATAAAATTTGGTTCCCCCCACCCAGTGTTAATATGCACACTTTGCTATCCCTCTTGCCTCGAAACGCATATGCGTGAAGTTTCAGAAGAAAACAAGAAAGCTGTACTCACATCATCCGATGTCTGAATGATGAAGTGCTTGGGTATACTTTCAAACCGCATGGACAGAACGAACTGTCCTGGTTTTGTACCGCTCTCTCTTACTAAGTAGTCGCCATCATTCTTAAGAAGATCGGGTACTTTTTTGCGGTCAATAGTGCCATGAAACCACAACTCTTCTTGAAGAGGAATTTCATCATTAGGCTACAAGACAAGTTAAGAATGTATAACTTTTCTTACATGGTATAAGATCTGCCTACTGTGTCCCTAGTAACATCACCTAAGTGCAAAATAGTCACTTTCATTAAAGAAAAGGAGCACGCTTCAAAGTACAACTTGACAGCGGCAGGGGATTGTTGAAAGGAAGGTGCTATCAAATCAAATCACCATCATGGTAACTGGCATTAACTGGGTCATTTTACCTCAATATATTCCCCTACAGCATCATCATCATCAGAGTCATCATCTTTCGAAATTCCATTGACTTTTTTGTCAGGAGATGGGGCCTGATACCGCACCGGCTTTTTCTCAGGATTTGAAGACGCTTCTCTTTCCAACCGCCTCTTTTTAAAAAGTGTTGGTATTTTTCGGGCACTTTTTCTGATCTCGGGCGTGGATTGTCCAAATTCCTGCAAGAAATACACCCTGCTAAAATAGAAAGTTTCTCTCTGTATTCCTTGAAGAGATTACATTTCATTGTGATAATGAAGAGACCCTATCAAGAGAGAGCACAGATGACGTTCGCATCCCTCTCAATATGCTGTTCTCAGAATGTCAGCCTTGAGTCTCTCTACAGTGGCTAATAGTACACACCTTACATGCGTCAACTCAGTGTCAACTGAAGTTTTTCACTCCACAATCACCGCATCACCACAGTTTCTTACAGAAACTGTTCCTTTGTTTAGTACAAACTTTGCCATGCAGTCACAAAGTAACTGATTTTGTTTCAGCTTACGGTCCACTCGAGTTCCTTCCCATCCCCCAATATCCACATGCATATTCTCCTCACTATTCTCCACATATTTCATATGTTACTAGTAGGGAGAATTTGATTAAACATCAACACATTTCATGTCTGGTGATCATTTCGTTTATAATAATAATAATAATAATAATAATAATAATAATAATAATAATAATAATAATAACGGTTTATTGATGACTTTTCTACAGAGTAGCTCTACATTCATCATGGACTGTATGTTTGATCAAGTAGTAATACTGCAGTGCTCCAAGCTGCGACTGTTTTGGTCGCCATGGCACGTACAAAAAAATTTTGGCGAATAAAATTGCAGTGAAAGTCGCCAATTTGGCAACCTGTGTTCGGCTGTCATGTGCCAAGCTGAATTGCTTTTATTAGTTAGTGTTTATGGTCTTCTAAAGTTTAAAGTGAGATAAACATTTGCATGAAATATTTACGCTCTGTTTTCTTTACAATCCGCCTCTTTCACCCTGGTTGTCCGGGTATTAAGCCTTGAGATATCGCGTGCACAGACTGGGCCAAGGTTTAAACACTCATGTAATATTGCACAAAGTGTCCTTTTTTTCTGGTGACCAATATTTTATGTCTACCCTGGTAAAAATTCTGCCCAGGATCCTAATAAGATCCTAATAGGATCCTAACAGGATCCTGTAGGATCTTAACCAGGATCCTGATAAGATCCTATATAAGATCCTGTAGGATCCTGTAGGATCCTATAGGATCCTATAGGATCCTATTAGGATCCTATAGGATTCTGTTTAAGATCCTATAGGATCCTACAGGATCCTAAACAGGATCCTACAGGATCCTAAGCAGGATCCTATAGGATCCTACAGGATCCTAAACAGGATCCTAAACAGGATCCTGGACAATCTTAAGCAGGATCCTGAAAGACTTTACAGGATCCTGAGTAGAATCCTAAACAACATGGTGTCATTTAGGATCCTGGGTAGGATCCTGTGTGAACTTGCAGGATCCTGTAGGATCCTGTAGGATCCTATAGGATCCTAGAAAATCCTGTAGGATCCTGTATAGGATTTCTACCAGGGTAGCGACCATTTTATAATTTTTGGTTGCGACAAAAGGCGACTTTGAAAAAAGGTGAGCTTGGAGCACTTTACTGTGAGGAGAAATTAGATGCTCGTCACTCTTGGGGCTTAAAGGGTTAAATCCACTGCCACCTTGAACAGAAAACAGTATTTGACTGCTGGATATTTCCAACTCTAAGTAAACGTCCTCAAAAAATTATTGCTTCTCATGTGGTGATTCGAGATCGAGATAGCAAACACTTTCATTGTAAGTATTTTCATACCAGTCAGCTACTTACCCCAGTAGGTGAAGATCCTGGAGGTGAAAGATCTGCAAACTTTGCAGGCTGAGAATTGCCAAGTCTGTTAAGAGCTGTTGCAATCAGGGTGCAAATTTCCTGAATTAAGAATGCACAGAATTGCAAAGTAAAATGTGGTTTGATCAGCTGCATGCACTGGTATTTCAACATTTAAATACAATCAGCAGTCAAGAAAAAACTTTGATTTTATTCCAAATGCTCTCTTAAAATGCAAATAATTCCTCAAAAATAAGGCTGAACGGTTGACAAACAACCAGGATTTACCTTTGGTGATTTGGTGGACTGTGGTGAAATAGGCAACGGTGGGTTAATTTTGAATTTAGAAGTTTGCAAGTGATTTCACAGTTATGCAAAATACCTGTACTTTTGTTTGACTGCACTTGAAATCATCCACATGCCAACGAAGTACAGCCACAGTCTGCTCCTTCTGAAGGATGCTGAAAAGACAACAGATGTTGAAAGTTTGCCAAAAATAAATCCATTTCATTCTTGTTCACTTGAAACTGCATGATTACAGGTCCCCAATTTAAAAACAATTTATTCTCAACAACATTCTTGTTGTTCTATGTAGCTGTTGTTGTTGTCTTTGCTGCTGTCATTGTCTTGGGGTAATCGAAGGCAATCAAGGCCAGTGTTAAAATGCCAGTTTTTGTAGCAGTTTCTGAAGTGGCTGGGAGTAGTACCCCCCCCTCCCCTCAAACTGGATGGGAAGCAAGTCTATCAGACAGGAATCTCCAGAACCCATTTATTAACTCTCTAGAACCCATTTATTAACTCTCTAGAACCCATTTATTAGCTCTCTTGAACCCATTTATTAACTCTAGGACCCACTTAATAACTCTCTAGAACCCATTTATAAACTCTAGAACCCATTTAAACTCTAGTTCTAGCCCATTTATTAACTCTCTAGAACCCCCTTATAAACTTTAGAACCTATTTACATGTAATAACTCTCTGGAACCTATTTATTAACTCTCTAGAACCCATCAATAGACCTGTGTGGAGCAAAGTTCCTTGTAGTAATATAAAACATGAGAGTGTTTCATCAGGATGTCCAACACAGAGAAGAGAGTTGAAAACACGACAAGTAGCAGAGCTTCATTGGGTGAAATTCAAGGGTTTTGGATACCGTGATGAAAACCTCCCTCCAGCAGACACAGCATCTTCTCAAACATGCCACAAAATGAAGAAAAACAATGGGAACAATACACTGGAAGACCAAGCTAGGACTCAATTAACTTCACTTCAGGGCAAACGTTTGGCATATCCAGACACTGGCTGTTTTAAAGCACCCCAAATAACAAGGAACAAGTGCCAATTAACAAAGATGACACACAACAGGGCTGTCACTAAGAGCTGTAATCTGTAACACCTGTCACAGCTAGGGGTGAACTTGCCCTCCCATTGATACATTTTACTCACAAAGCAACAAGTTTGTTACTGGAGTGAAGATCATGGCAACAGGAAACTCAAAACTTAATGACAGCCCTGTACAGCACCATCAAATTAATTAAAATGGCAGGTAGCGTTTCATTTGCCTCCAAATTATTGAAATGACGGACTTCCACTTCATACTGGACTTTCATCTTGACCCCGGCTCTAGAATGGAAAGACACCAGATCCTTGCTGCTTACTACTCCAGTAACTTCTGTTATGCTGCCTAACATAAAAAACATTTGAGAAACTGTCATCTGAAATTTACACGAATTACATTATATTTTGTACCTTAAGTGTTCTCCACTTCCTTGTTTTTCAACTTCAAGTTTATCATTTTCCTGATCAAATTCTTTTTGCTGTAAAATAAAATAAAATAACAACCACATCAATTCAAAGTTTATTTATATCTATTATCACGTTTATGAAATAAATTCACTTACTTTAGCCTCTAATTGCTGTTCCAGATTTTCAAGGCTATTAGTAAACCTAGTTCTCCTAGAGATAAAAAAAAAGACAAATATTATCCTCACAAAATTTGTTAAGTGCTAACTAGTACTGACATAAAGAACCATTATACTGCTATAATCAGGGTTTTAGCCAGCTCTCTGTCCTTAGGAGACAATTTGTCCCTTCAAGGCATTTGGAGGGGGGCAAATGGGAACAATTGGGGGACAAAATTTTTTTATCATTATAGCAAAGGTCTGCTGTAATCAAGCTTCCATGGTGGCATCTTGGTGGCATGTTCACGCGATGATAAATGCCTGGTTAGAGTTGTTCTTTTTACCCAAGCGACAAAAATAACAAAACATAGCTTGATTTTCGTATCTCAACCACATGTGTTCTTTAAGCCATTTCGACTGAAAATTGTGGCTTTCGTTAGACGTTTTTGCCACTTTAGGATTCGTATTACCATTGCCTTCAGCTACTTCAATCCTCAAGTCATTCTGATCTTTGTCTTTTTCAGTTTCTTCATTTCTTTCGCCGCCTAAATAGCTGGAGATTTTCCACTTAGACATTTCATTAAAAGGTCACAAAAGTTCTGCACGTTGTGTTACAGCACAAAGTCAGTCAAGCGTGAAGCTGGCAATCATGCAAATTTTTGTGGTATTTCCAAATAAAATTATGGTCATGTTTTACAACCTTTTCCTGTCGCGGCTGTGGAGTATTCTTCATTGGCAAAACAACTTTATCTGATGTTTTTTTATATTTTATGGACAATAAATTTATTTCATCATTGATATTCACGTTATCCAAAGATGGGAAAATGTAAAGGAAAGTTCCAAACAGCATTTGAATTCTACACACTGGAAATTTTTATGTTGGGAGACAATTCTGGCACAGTCACCAAATTTTAAGGGACAAATTGTCACTGAAGTGCGAGAATGTCGCAACTTCGCGTTCTGGCTCAAACCCTGTATAATAATTTTATTAAAGAAAGCATAAAGCTTCTTACTGTAACTACACCAGGGGCTTTTTTTAAAGAGGAAAGAGAAACCTTAAAAACCTTACTGTACATTAAGTTGAATCTGCACATGGGCTTAATCCCTGGCCAAAAAGAGATTTAAGTCAAACATTAACTTTCATGCACAGAATTATGCTGAGTGACCATTTCTTTTGTTTTTTGTTTTATTAATGCAATTACAAATCTTCATGCTACTTTACAATGAAAACTTTAGACTAACTGAGTGACCAATTAAGGTACCAGAAATTAACACTCCAAGAAATTAATGAAACATAAATTTATCCAAATTTTGGATATTTGCATTTAATTTAATTTCTTGGAGTGTTAGACATAGCCTTCAGTGGCCCTCACAGGTCAAAATAATGCTGGCCAACTCGTGTTGGCAAACTCAAACATACATGTATTATAATTGGTGTGTGTGAATGAAACTTGGCAAACTGTTGGTAAAAACGTTGGTGAGAATAGAGCCAAGTACTATTTGTTGGCAACAATTTGCCAACATGCTGTTGTGTGAGTTTGCCAATAATAGTTTGACGTATGCAGGCCGCCTAAGAAAACCATGGACATTAAGAATTATTAATTTTTTCAAATGTTATTGTGCCATGACCAATCAGATGAAAGATCTTATGAGCTTTGCCTACTTACAGAACAACAACAACAACAACAACAACAACAACAACAACAACAACAACAACAACAAAGACAAAGACAAGCCTTATATATCATTCTGTATATCTGTTTCTTTATAAGTCTAGCTATCTAAATAAGCATAAGCCTGGGAAATATGTCTGCAATTAGATTTACATATTGAAAGTTGTTTTGAGGTGAGTGAAATCCAACCTGATGGAGTGCATTCTTTAAGGGGGCAATATACATGAATTTTTAGGAAATAGAATAAGGTTTAAGAAAGAAATAAAGGAAGGATTAAATTTTTGTACACACTCCCAGACAGGCCACCTCCACACAAGAGCACTTGGGGTTGTTTGTGGCCTGTTTTGGTATCCGACTATTAATTATTAACTTAAAATTTAATTTTAACTCACCTTTAATTTTTAACATTTCTCAATTTTCCTCCCCCTTCTCCTTCTTTATGTTTAATTTAAAAATCGCAAAAAAAAATCCTCTCAGATTTATGGGAACTCACACTATGATGATCCTACGATAGCAATTTTGGATTGATTGAAATCTCATGGAGATAATTGTGAAAAAAGGCTAAAACGTTGGGGAAAAAAGGCATCCATGTATATTGCCCCCTTAAGTCAGTCAACTAGACAGCAAGCACTCTCAAAATTAAGTTTCCAAGCCTGGTGTGACACTTTCAGGAGGACAAAAAGCTCATTAGTATCATTAACATACTTGTGCTGAAGTTGCTCCATGGTCAAATCATTGACAATCAATTCATCAGCAGTGACCCCTGTCGAGGTCAGATCAATAAGACTTGAATCAAAGATGAATGGAAGATTTGGTGACTGCTTCTGTCTGCAAGACAAACATGGCATACTTAAGAATGATTCAGAACTGACAACACAAGAGTATACAAACTGCATTCCCCCTGGATGGTAATTGTTCCAGTTCCTGGTTCCACTCATTTAAAGGGGCTACATCACAAGGATTTTGCTATTTTAGGTCAATTATGTGCTAAAATCATTACTAAGTGTCTTTACTCATACACAAAATGCTCCTGTAAAGCTATGAGGAAGATATCAAATGAATTTTATCAGGGAGAACCATAATAGTTTTTGGTGATTTTTGAAGACATAGCATCAAAGCTTGAAAAAATTGGCCCAATTTTTTCAAGTTTCAATCTAATTCCATCCTTGCCATCAGTAGCAACAGACGACAGGAAACAGTTTCAGTGCCGTAAGATAGTCTTAAATAATAAAGCTAGACCATTATTTTTGGAATTCAATTGATGCAAAGACACTCTTTAGCTTTTTAAAAAGATACTAAAATAGCGTGACATAGCCCCTTTAAAAAAAATTCTTCTTTGTTCCTGGTTGTCAAGTAACATAATATGTTAAACATGTAATTACAGGTGGCAGCAACAACAACTACAACAAAAAC
Source organism: Siderastrea siderea (assembly GCA_964030785.1). Classification (NCBI taxonomy): domain Eukaryota; kingdom Metazoa; phylum Cnidaria; class Anthozoa; order Scleractinia; family Rhizangiidae; genus Siderastrea; species Siderastrea siderea. The sequence continues at coordinate 30,587,601 of OZ034968.1, read as the reverse complement.
TCACAGTTCAAATACCTGTGCTTGGTGATAAAGCTTGCATATTCTTGTTCCTTTTTTACATCAGTAACACTACTTTGCACTGCTTGGCTGGAAGTCAAATACTCTTCTCGACAATAATTTGTTAGGTGAACCACATCTTGGACAAGATCTTTCCTAATACATGCCCAACAAAATAAAACTGTTAACCTGACTTTCTACAAATTTCACTTATCTTGACTTTTCTCTCTGTGGTCCCAATTTTTTCATGAATGTTAGTGAGTCATATTCACAAAGACTTTGAGAGATGAAAGCATAAGAAATTCACATAAAGATTTTATAATTGTTTAGTCCACATTACAAAGTGAAAATTAATTGAAGGGCTGAGATTAGAACCATCTTATGTCCAATTTTAGGCCATTTTATTTTTTGCTCCAAACTGCCTGAATTTTTGCATGGGAATTTCAGTTCATTCGAAGAACATTGCTCAGAGCTTTTTTTTCTCTGAATTGCACTTTGCTCACAAGATGAACACAATGCGAGTCCAAATGTGTGGCTGCTTGCCGTTCCCTTCCCGCTTACGCTACAAATCAGCTTAAAAATTTTGGGCAACGTTCTTTTAATGAACTGTCGCCCCATGCAAAAATTCATGCAGATTGAAGCCAAAAAATAAAATGGCCTAAACTTCAACAAAAAATGGTTATACTCTAAGCCCTTCAACTGTTCTAAACAGGATCAGAAAAGACAAAGCCAAGCACACAATAAACATTATTTCATCCATTTGTGAAACATTTCCTCCAAAACAGCAATACATGACTGCTCGCCTAAATTTTGTTTAATGACATCATTTTAGCCTCTATTTACAGTCTCTACCTGGACCATATTTGTTTGGAGTACAAGTACATGTAAGTTTGAAAAATCATGAAATCAATCTTCTCTGCAACAAGACTTGTATTATGCGGATGGAAAGGGAGAGTTTTCACTTGAGGCTGGAATTTAACAGCGTTTTCAACACTTGGTTACTTAACATTATTTTGCCTACCCAATATGGTTGGTGAAAATTTCAAGTGAAAATCTTCTTGTTTAAGATTCCCACAATATACCCATTTATTTACTGTTTCGAGGTTGTATTCTATTTCAAACATTATAGGGACATATGTTGAAATAGTTCACGGAAGTTTGGTGGCAGAAGCTGTGATAAACTAAATAGATGCCATTATAATTACAGTATAGAGACTGAGTACTAGTTATAATTGTATTACCAATCACAACAACTGCTTCACAGTTTTAACAATGACGTTAGATTCTTGGATCAAAAAAACCCTCTTTTTACTTGGTTCAAATAAAGGAGCTGTGTCATGAAATTTAGTCCATTCAGCCTCTAGGATCTGGCCTCCAAATTCAGTGAAACACAAAAATAACTGCTTAAAACATTGACAACAGCAATAGGTTTAAATAACACAGCAAATACAAAGGAAGGCATGGATGGGCCAAACTGAAGAAGATTAACACAGTGAGATTGCAATTGGGGTTTTTGAAAAACTGTTAGGCTGAACAGTTTTCAAAGTTCATCTCTTGCGTTTGTAAATTTAAAAATTACGCTCAGGAGACATATTTTTTGTCACGAAGCTGTGATTTTGTCATTTACAGTAATTTCTTCGCTAAAATTAAGTTCCATAGCAAGTAAGGGTGAGTAATTGGAAAAACTAATTAAAGAAATTGGACGAGACTGCTGTGACACAGCCCCTTTAATACAGGTTGTTGAAATTCACAAGTGCTGTTCAAGTGCTGGACAGCCTACTGAAACATCTAACACTTACCATTCTGCAACATACTCCTCTTGCAAAGATTGCAAAGAATTTAACATTGTTGGATTTAGAACCTTGTTATAGAATCCTTGATGGCAATTTCCTGATTTCAGAGCCAGTACATAGTCATTGTGATTCTGATGTAGTTTAAGAGTTGTTTTTACGTATTTATCTTTTGAGCGTTCCCAATCTTTGCTGCTGAATTTATCCTTGCAAAAAACTTCTTCGTATTTCCTTTTTGCAGACTCGGATTCCTTGCCATTGTCTTGATAAGTTTTTCTAAGTCTGTCAATTTCATCAGCTTCTTGTTTGAAGCCACAATCAACTTTGAATTTCTCATTCTTGTACTTTCTCAGTAAGCTTCTCTTGTCCTCAATGAGTTGTTCAAGTCTTTTCAGTGTCCTGGAGTTCAACATGTTGGTGAATTCCACAATCAGCTTTGCCTTTGTTTCACTTTCTGAGATATATGTACACCAAGCCTGGAGACAAAAAAACAGATTCCCATTCAATATAATAATTACTTCCTCAAATTTTATGGAAACCACAGTCTCACGGACAACTCGCTATTACAGACATCCCACTATCAGCAACAGGAGCTGATGTCCCAGCGTTACAGACAGACTCTCTCTCTAATATGGACACCAAACCATGGTTGCGATGGTATCCAATGTATAGAGAGCTGACTGTATTTAGTCACTAAAAAGCTTATAGATCAATGAGGTTAATCACTGAGGGTTTTTTTTCAGTGGATTCTGAACAGTAGTTTGTTCTTCAAACAAGTTTAAAAACAATTATAATCATTATAATAAATGAACAAAAGAAGAGAATTTAATAAAAAGAGAAAATAAAAAAAGTCTCTACAAGCAGATTCGAACCAGCGAATGTCAAGAGTGTAGATTCGCCATATTAACTGACAGAGCTCGCTGAACATTCAACAGAAATATGGAAATATTTAACTTATTAGTTGAAATACACTGCATGCCTCGCTTCCCGTTGTGGAACTCGTCCACCTTCTAAAGATTTATAAAAAAATTTTGAACAGTGGTTTGTTTTTAAACAAGATCAGCAGCGGCAAATATGATAGGAATCAACTTAGTTGCGATGGTGATTGAAACGTATGTTTAAATCATGGTTGATTCAAGGTATTCTCTTCGTTTTTTAGCCGCTCTGCCGCGATGTGAAGTTTGTATCGCGCGACACGCGACACTGCTGTATTTCCCGTCATATATAGGACAGGAAAGCACTTATTTGGAAGGAAACTGAGCTGCTCAACCAAACGTTATGTAAAGAGCAGTGATTTAATTAGATAATCGTTCCAAAAGCAGCTTTCTTGCCGCTTCATTGCATTCATTCCATTGTTTACAGAAACAAAGAACTTTGGTTTCTTTTGTTTCTGTTGTTTTACAAACGACGCTGACTTCACTTTGTGACCTCGTTTTTCTCGAAAACGAAGTGAAAATCAGTGAAAAAATTATCTGGGCAATGTTCTATGAATGAAGGGAAGGTCACATACAAAAATTCAGGCAGTTTTGAGCAAAATGAAAAAATGGCCTAAAATTTGACATAAGATGGTTAGGCTCTCCGCCCTTCAATTACTCTGTGCCACAGAGAGATGAAAAGCTTACCATGATTTTCAGTTGAGTAAGGCACAAGAGAAGTTTGGTCATAACATTTTAACGTTCAAGTTACCATGTTATCAAGGACAACTTGCTTTGTTTCCAAAAGAGAATGTGCCATTCAGTGATAAAGCATGCGAGAAATTGTCAGATCGATTCATGCAGTCTCCCTTAAAAATGGAGCAAGGTGCCCTTGACAACATGAAAACGTGAACGTTTAAGCTTTGTGACCAAACTTCTCTCGTGCCTTACTGGACTGAAAATCATAGCATCTAAGATCCGGGTATGTCTTAAAGGGACACTATCCTGCTAATGTGCAAGCATGACGTCAGCTTTTCTCTTTCAAAAGAAACTTACAATAGAACTGTCACATTGACATGACAGGATTACCGCACGGCCCATGCGGAGTTCGGCTGTTTACATCCTCCATTTAAATATTTGCTCGCGTTCTATAACTACAAGGAAGCTACAACTTAAATTTCTCAACGAAAAGGGTCTATAGATCACACTCTGTGAAACACAAAATATAAATCACCAGAAATCAACAGAGATTTTTGGATTTAATTGCAATGAAAGCTAGAGATTTCTCTGGTGAAACATCACGTCGGACTTTCGAAACAAGAGGACTTATTAGTTCCTATTGTTCTCAGAGGGACAAATATGTTGTTTAGAGTGCAAAATAAGGTCAGCTAGCATTTTCGGAGAGCCATCAGCAGCTTGGAAATTCGCGACAGGATTCTGTTTCCTAAAATTTTCTGCAGCCTAAATATTCAGCTAAAAAATCCGAACAGATCAATCTGTATTAGCTTACACAAATATGCCTTTAAAAGCCTCTGAAACAATCTTAGAAAGCGGGAAATGATATTTCAAGTATTTTGCTAAATTTTCTTGTTGGGTGCCCCTGATTTTACACAAAGATTTAACAGAGCGTGATACGAAAGACAAGATCCTGCAACAGAATTAAAAACAATAAGCCTTGCCCAGCATTACAAACTTCATCAGGGAAACTCATCACGCTGCAGTGAATATTTCAGATCCTTTGCTGTCGCAAGTATAAACATGAGAGGCAGAAAAACCTATAAATTGCCTAATCGTACCTATTATGCCAAGAGCGGCATAAAAATCACATTAAGTCGCTTAACAAACGATCAAAACTCAAACCAATGGAGAATAACAAACGGCAAAAGCCACAAGAATCCACCAGTTATGACCTCGATATGACCTCGAGAATGCGACGCCTAAGTTGTAATGGCTCAATTCAGTCAACATTTAAGAATCCTCCACACCAAACCCGCTCCAAAAACACAAGAAGCAAAATTGGTCAAAAGACCAAGATAAGGTGCAGGGTACAAGTACGTGAAGTAGAAGTTGTGCGGGTCCTTCCAACCCATTTTATGGCTGTGTCGGTCAAATACAGACACTATCCCTTCAGTCGTTTTCATGTCTCATGGATTGCTCTCTTGATAGATATCATGGATATTCTGCATAGTGCATCCGATCCCAATGAAATTCCTCTCCATAGAAGCAAAAAAATCGTCATCGGACGCCGCCATTTTGGATAGCGCTTAGGAGACTGGCCACTTATTCATGACGTCAATTTGTCCCAATTGAAATTGGTGTGAAGTTCAAACGCACCTGGCCAATTTCAAGTGCATAGCTTTTCGGTTGCTCTCATTTCTTTTTCGCAGCACTTGCCGTTGTGAACTGAAAAGGGAACTTAAGCAACCACAACAGCAGCGCCAAGGAAAACGTCACTTTAAAAATGACTTCCAAATATTTCAAACTTGTTCGCGATAGTTTCAATTCGTTCAATCTGTCTAATGTAGTCGAACAATCCGGGAGCTGACTCTGTAAGGACGGCGTTACAGTTCAGGTAGAAAAAAGAAAATTCACTGTCGTGTGAAAACATTCTACACAAAACTTTGAATTTGGTCATTTCATGTTGTTGTTTTGCAGAGGACAGCTAAAAAATGTACCAAAATCTGTATTGTACGTGCAGAGTCATTGTTTTGCTAATTAAACCTTTTGTTTTGCAACGTTCTCATCAGCCGTTGCCGTCGTGTTTGCTTACACAGTCCCAGACTGTAACAATATGTCTGAAAAGATAAGGAAAGAAATGAAATCCAGACCTAGCAAATCAGTGGCTCGACCAGCTTCGTCATGAGAAGTGATTTGGCTTTCCCGAAAAAACTGGAAAATGTCTACGTTTTTAAAGAGCATTTTCATGCTCACTGCTTTGAAACCAACTCTTGGGTGGAAATACCCAAAGAAGGATTTATGCACACAAGAGAGAAGTCCTGGTATTCTGTGATGCAAGAAATACCTGCATATTTCACTGCAAGTAGTAAATTAAAATAAACACAGACAATTCAGATTAAGAGCACACACCTACTGCAGCTCGATTTAAGCCACATTTTAATTTTGAAAACAATGTACAAGTGAAAACAAATTTCTTCTTTAATAAATATGACTCTTACTCGTTTGAAGTGTACCTTCTATCTTTGCTTTCCGACTCTGCATCACTTCACATCTTTCAGAAGTGCACCAAAATGTACCTTCTAACCGTTCCTTCATTTACTCATCCCCACTTTCATCGTCCTCGGAATTATTGGCACATTCTGGCTCGAAACAATACGGTTTGAGCGCAGCCATTGTCTCGGAATACAAACAAACATCTTGGAGCTGACAAGTTGGGCGGAATGACAGAATGAACAAGTTGAAACTATTGCGAACTAGGTTGAAATATTTGGAAGTCATCTTTAAGGTGATGTTTTCCTTGGCGTTGCCATTGTTTAAGCTCCCTTTTCAGTTCACAACGGCACCACGAAAAAGAAATGAGAGCAACAAAAAAGATATGCACTTGAAATGACGAAACACGTGAAATATTTTATTTGAAAATATGTACATAAATTACAGAAATATTTGAAGTAAAAATTAAGCAATATATGACCTAACTACTACAGCATGAATCATAAAAATTGGCAATGACCTATAACAGTTTCCCAAATACATTATTGACTGCTCAGATGCGATCACTTCTATAGCCAACTTGGCCAGCTCCGTTTGAACTTCGCGCCAATTTCAATTGGCACAAATTGACGTCACGAATAAACGGCCAGGCTCCTAAGCGCTATGCAAAATGGCGGTGCCCGATGATGAATTTTTTGCTTCTTTGGAGAGGAATTTCATTGGGATCGGATGCACTATGGAAGCTCAAACAACTGTCAGTAACTCAACTCAGTGTGGTCTTTTTACTGGCGAGTACAAAAAATATACGGTTTCTGGAGTGACTTTAAATTTAATTGAAATTAAAAGAGATATTGAAGGAGGTAGATTATAATTTAATTTTCTATTGTGAAATATTCTGTTTGAAAATTGTGTCAGATCAATTTGGCAGGTCTGCAACCTGAAACTATCAATTAAATTAAAAAGCAACTTGTGGCAAGGAAAAAAGCCAGTCTATAACAGCTAGGTGTATCAAAAATTAAAACATAATTAGTAAGAGGTGATATCGGGCTACACATAGGTGATATAGAACAAAGAAAGATGTAACGTACTACTCTTCTTATTTATTTAATTTACTATTTTTTCTAAAGGCAACGTCTTTAAATGGCTGGTCTTGTAGTCTTTATTTTTACATTAGTTTACTCATTCTGGAAAAAATACAACTGGTCAATATGTGGAATTTAGGTTAAAAATAAACTGTTTAATCTGACCGGTATAAATATTGCATTTTCTAAAAGTCATTTCATTTTCTTCAACAAGGCCTCATTGAACTTAGCGGTTGGATAAAAATAATCATGAACTGGTACGATATTGGCGACGACTGAGAAGTAATATTGTGTTGCAACATTGAAGACCCAAATACCATTCTCAAAAAAATTGATTTTGTAAAATGTTTTACAGACAGCAACCTTAAATTCGTCACCAGAGTTGATGGCAAAGGACATATGGCAAAACCTACGAGACATAAATTAACCTAACCTGGGAACGCATTTAGAAAGTTAAGCTCACTGACGATCACACAAGACGTTCTACAAAAAATTGTCAACAGTATTCGACTCGGAATGTCAAAGAATGTATAGAATGAAAACATTACACAAACAGAATATAAACTCGGTTGGCCTCTAAATTAAATACGATCAAACAGTTTCAGACATCTCACGGACAAAAAAAGAAAAAGATCGCCTTAACACGCAAACAGCTCACATAATCGAAACCGCCACGGCTTGCCACAACAAGATATTTTTCTAACGTTGCAATGACTTCCGACGGACATACATGTAGAAATCTTCTTTCGTACCGTGCAGCCGGCAACGCAGAAGTTAGTCGAAATGGCAATGTACTCTGAAGTTAAGCCAAAATTAAAAACTGTACCTTTCTAATGGGACTCTCTCTGTCATCGTCGGTAATAACTTTCGAAGCAGCCGTGTTTATTCTGGCCAAGGCAGAAGCATAGTCGAGTTCCACTTTAGCTCGTTTATTCACGTATTCTCTGACATGCTCCAGATGTTTCAGTTCCCCCTCGATGTGAGCGATGATCGCTTCGTGGCCAGCCTTGGAGGACAATTCTTCTGAAAATTGCAAATGCTGGCTCTTAAAACTCATGTTGAAAATTATCAGCAACGCCCCATAGACAACTCTTTTGAGAGAAAAACAATTCGATCATCACATCCTGTTGAGCATTTTCGAGGCTTCCGCCTTCTCTGCACTGCTGTATGAGTATCCTGCTAGCACGGCATTGTGGGTTGTATGAGCAGCCGCGCCTTACCAGCACAGGTTACCCACGAGTGTCAGTGTCGGCTTTAAACAAGGCAGCGACAGCTTAGTGCTATCTGCGATCTCGTTTTTACCGTGTTTTCTAAGGCTTTTTAACAATAGCTCCCTCCAAAGATCCTAGAATCAAAACAATGGTTTCATAAGCGTGGTTTAATTTCCCCTTTCACTTTCTATCTTATCACATACTCTCGCTTGACTGTGTTAATAAAATAAAACTTTCAATGCGGAAGAAACTTATTCTGTATAACGTAATGCTTAAATTACCTCAAAAGATATTTTCCTGCTAGTCTAAACTGTTCAAACAAACTTTTATTTAGGTTTCGAATGCAGAATACAAATTTATGTTTTCATACGGACCATCAGTATCACTGCAGACTAATAGATTTGAGTGACATCCGAAAGTTCTGTAAGTAGATCCTGACCTGTTATAAATTCTTCATTTTATCAAAACCAGTGATATTCATCATGAAAAATAAGAGTAGTTCAGCAAAAGGAAGCCCAATTTACTAAAATATGAAAATGCTCAGACAGCCAATTCAAAAATGCCCTGTGCGCAGCGTCCCGCAGCAACGCGGAACTTAACGCCAGGTATCAATATCGCGGCTAATTTTAATTATTATGCTTTCACGCTTAATAATTTTATATTCTTCTCGTTTAACAAATCGTTATCAAATTTTTATCGGTCATAGGTTAACATGACTGCTAAGGTCTGTATAAATGAGGAAGTGACGAGTTCGAAAACGACAGTTTTCAAAATGTTTTCGCACCGGATAATGACTTTTTAGTGTTGCGGAGACTTCAGGGTTGCGTGTGCGCCCAAGCAAGGAAACATTTTGGGAATTACTCATTGCAACAAACCTAAGACAAGATCTATTTTCCTGTTTTATGAATAAATTTCAGATCAATATTTAGAATACCGAGTGACAAGTGTTTTGCCTTAAATAGGTAATATCATTGAACATTTAATCTTAATCGTGGGTGATAAACTGTAACTGCCCAGATAATCGTGAGTGATAAACTGCAACTGCCCGCAGATATCCGATTCACCCAGTGAGAGCCTATTGTCTAGCCCCTTTCTTTAAAACCCTGTTTAGCTGGCACTAACGTTCGCGCAAAGGCTACATTACTGGAGTATTAAGCGGAGCCGTCGGTTGAAAACGGTTTCGGAAGCGAATTAATTCAGGGGCACCCAACGACAAGATTTTAGCAAAATACTAGAAATATCATTTTCTGCTTTCTTAGATTCTCTCAGAGCTTTTAAAGGCATATTTGTTTCAGCTAACACAGATTGATCTGTTCGGCGTTCTTAGCTGAAAATTTAGGCCGCAGAAAATTTTAGGAAACAGAATCCTATCCGCCGAATTTCCGAGCTGCTGATGGCTCTCCGAAAATGGTAGCTGACCTTATTTTGCACTCTAAACAACATATTTGTCCCTCCGAAAACAATAGGAACTAGTAAGTGCTCTTGTTGCGAAAGTCTGAGGTCATGTTTCTCCAAAGAAATCTCTAGCTTTCACGGCAATTAAATCCGAAAATCTCAGGCGATTTTAGGCCTTCCGAACAGATATATTCCCGAAACGAACCGATGGGTGCCCCTGTTAATTGAAATACTTCCTTACTCGCAGCTTCACCAAGGCACTGAGGCCGACGAGTTTTTCTTTATCCGGCTTTATTACTAAAGTGACACCAAAAGGTTCAGTTTTAATCCGGATTATACACGTGAAACAACTGAAAACTATTTTGTCAAGGTCTAGAAAGCGCTGACATTTATTCTCACTCAGAAATAGGTAAGCAGCAGAAGCCTTTATGACCAAGAATCACACTGATGCTGAAACCCCTCTCATTATACTCCCAGTAACTATCGGCCCAAAACTATAAGAAAATATGGATTGTTTTCTTCAAATTATATATCGGGAAATTAGAGGGATATCTGAGTACTAATGCGTCTAAGGGGTGCTTTCGAATGGGAAATCTGGATTTGGATTTCGGATTTCAGATTCCCAATAAGACGCGAAATCCAAAAACGGGTTTCGACGAGCCGAAATCCTTGTTCCAAGATGGATTTCAATTAAGGAAATCGAAATCCAGATTTCCCAATGGAAAGCACCCTTAAATTTATACTAGACGGCTTCAATAACGTCTGAGCCAGCTAAGACGTCTGTTAAACGAGACGTTCAAGTCGTCTCAGGTTTTGACCCTCTCTTGTATAAACACGCGCCGGCCTTTCGCCCGTTTCCAGACATCTATAAGGAGAAAATTCAACGCAAGGTGTCTTCTTCAGTCGTGTGCTATTGTTAATAGAACTAAATTGCCTAGTAAAATAACCTATTAAATAATCTGTTAAAACAATCTATTAAAATAATCTATTTAATTAATTACATTATTTAATTAAATATAATATATTAATTTCTAATGCACTTTTTAACATGAAATGATCAAAAGCGCAGAACAATTGTTAGTTAAAATGATAGATGTAAAGCAATTCTGATAATGTCATTAAAACTTACCACATACATATGATAAATCTAAATATGAATGAATAAGCTAGTTAAACCCCAAGTACTAGGGTTAATTAATTAGATTAATTAGATTAGATGGGACGACTCAGTACTGAAGAGACCACGGGATTTTTGTTTACATTCTTTATTCTCGTGCCTCCCTTAGAGCAACGGAAATTCACATTTGAGTAGAAGTTGGACTTTCACATTCTTTGAAAACTAAAGAGTAAAAAGTCACACAAGATTAAGACTGAATAATAGTACCTTTTCTCAGTTAAAAGCTATGAATTCCTTTCGAGAAGAGGGATGAAGAGAAGAAAAACAAAAGATAAGCTTGATTGATTTCCAAAGGCGGGAAATTTTACCGAGAAGTCAACTTTGTCATTCAAAATGGTACAAAAAATATCATTTTCACTCCATTATTTCACTTTTTGATGACAACGAAAAGTGTGAATCACTAGGATAAATAGATTTCTACACAATATCACTCTCTTTGTACAATAAACTTGATATGTACAGTAGAAGACGATAAAAAAAAGCCTTCTTTTGTCTCGCGCACTATACATGCATTCCTGGATATTCAGTAAAATACCGTGCAATACGGCTGGGATTTATTACGATTGCTCTCACCATTAACCTTTTCACTCCCAGAGTCAGATAATGGAGACATTAAGGTGATTCTAATTTTTGAGTCTGTGGATCAAATCCTATGGTGTGACCATTCAAATGAAGCCTCGTCAGCAGTACTTTCACATGGTACCATTTACATTTAATAAGGATTTTACAAAATGCAATTTGGGATTTGTGTTAAATTTTGACTTAAGGCACTCTTGGGATTGAAAGGGCTAAGACAGAAGAAAACGAATTAAAATGTCCAGCAGTAGTGCATATGATTTCGCTGAATACAAGTCGCTTCATCTCAACAACGAGGAGAAAAAGTTTACCTCAATTTGTCTTCCGCCATCTTTGGCAAGATAAAATCGTCTGATAAACCGGTTTAACCGGTCAGTGATGCAATTTTTGTGGGCAATATACCAACATATTTGTTTCTTTAATTGTTTACGTCCTGTCAAATCATATCCGTTCGTTTTTTCCTCGGTCCTATTCATTATTACAATTTTAAAGGTGGTTTTGTAACAGGTAAAAATTGGCAATGTTCTTCCACCTATCGGTTTAGGCCAGCTGCAAGTATGCTTTCCCAATTTCCATGACTACGGCTCAATAAAAATCGACATTGACTATTCATGAGTTCGTGCTCGATTGACTACTAGAGATACAATTGAGGATATATGCTACAAAAGAGCAAATATTGATCATGTATCTATGCTAACCGCTAAAAATGTAAATTGTAATTAAAAGAACAAAAGCGGCTACTTAAGACCAGTGATTCCGTCTGACTGACCGCTAATACAGTTTGTTGATTTGGTGATTACTCTTACTGCTCTCGGGCGAAGGTTAATAGGCTAGTTATTAAGACGCCCTCTAAGAATTCAAGTATGGAGTGCTCTTTAGCCCCTCTCCATGTTCGCATGAATTACAGGAACAAATTTTACTGTGTCTTGCTTGATCATCACCCGTTCGCAAGTATCGACACCGTCGGAGTTCTTCGATTGTAGTCGTTCTCTGTTTTGGATCCGAATTTGATCTCTCTCTAGATCGTAGAAATTCCATGGGGTCTTTCCCTGCGGCGAGGCTTGATGACCTGGTTCGTGCCGGTCCTATATTCCACGATTGAAGTACTTCATTCATGGTCACTTTAGGCAACTCCAACTCTTGAACGCGATTCTCCAAACTGTGACCGCCTGTTTCATCATTTCTCCTGGAGCGCGCGGCGGGGGACGCATTCGGTGTAACTTTGCTTGGAGTTCTTGTCTTTCTCTCTATTCCTAGTCCTTTAGGTTTCGTTACACTATGATTCAGAGCTCTCCTTGCACTCTTTGTAGCAGATTCTTCCGCTATTTGTTCTAACGAAGAACCAGGTGACACTCGTCTTGAACGTTCATCAAGACCTCCACTGTCCTTCACTTGCAAAAGGGCATGATTTACTTGAGGTAGGGAGTCAGGATTTGACTTCTTCTCCTTTGCTTTAACAGCAGCAGGCTTGCCAATTCCTTTACCGTTCACAAAATGTCTGGATATCCCTTCCTTCGGAGTGCTTTTGGGCGAACGCGAGTCTTTCCCTCTAGACAACGCTAGAGAAATGTGCGTGTTCTTGTCATGTCCCGAAGTAACAACAGATTTTTTCTCGCCCACCGTTCTGGAAGGCTTTCCATCTTGACCTTGCCCATGCAAAGACGCAGCAGCTATCTTTACTTTTTTTACCTGCGCTTTACTCCCGGACATCGTCTCAGAAAACGGCAAGACGTGTTCGCGTTCACGGGTCGTGTTTCGTCGTGCGAGACCCTTGCGTGTTGTGATGACGTGCTTTTCCTGATGATAATAATCTTGCTGATTTTCTTTGTTTGATACGTAATGATCCATATAAAAGTGACCCGGGTCAGGTTGTCTAATATTTGGTTTCACGCGAGGCAAAACACATGTGTTGTTTGCGTCTACAGTTCTTGAGGCTGGGCCGTTTAAGATTATCATGTCGGTTTTCGCGTATCCTTCAGACAGGGCTTCTGATCTATCCATGGCCGCTTTTCCGCTTGGCGGAAAGAATATTGTTTTCTCATTAGTTTCCCGTGGTGATGTTACAGAAATAAGTGGCGGTATCATTGGTTTCTCGTATAAACTCACGCTCATCTCGTGCTCAGTGGTCCTGAAAAAAGGTAAACACAGTTTCACTTTGAGCGATCACAATCTTCCAAATTAAACACGACCTCCGAAGAATAGTTTTTCTTCACCGTTTTCGGGAACAACTGCTTCCTATGTCTAGTTGTTCCGTTCTCGTTTTGCCGCTTATCTACAAACTGACAAGTTTTCTTATTTCATTTTTAGCGGATATGACCTCAAGATTAAAATATTCGATCAGTTTCTAGAATGTTTCCGCCACCGTTTTAGGTCACAGCAAGCAACACTAAAGCAAGCAAGCAATTACGCCCATGTTATGTCAACAAACTATCTGGTGTTGTTCACGTATCAGCAAAAAGCAAACTAAATATTGATATAGTTGTGGTCAAATTATAATAAGAACGCTTACAAAACCCTATCCAGAATATTGCATTAATGTTATCCAGTTAGGATTATGGAAATGGAACCTGAAGCGTGAAAAAACTGACCTATCTACGTTTCCATGTTTTTAAAATTTTTACTTTTGTTTTAGTTAGAAACTTGAAACTCATTTCGCAACAAATATGTAAATTTGTTGCAACAAAAACTGCATAAATTTCTACTGTAAGTGAAACAAAACAAAACTAGACAGAACGGAAGGTTTCGAAAGAGCTTCCACTTCGTTCTAGCCAAGCGAAGAAAAAGGACGTCTCCCTACTGAATTAGCGAGGGGAGGATTCAACGCGAACTTATAACTGAGTAACTGCAATGTTGTTGAATATACTCAGACACCAATTCGCCTGATCTTTGTGGATTGTATTGAAAATGCTAAACTGTCTAATAATTTGTCCGCGCAGGAGTAGTTTGCATTAATTAACGTTGTTTCGTGGGGCTTGTCTAGATGTTTTGACTTTGTAGATTGTTACGGACTTCGGAAAGAAATTTTGGCAACATGCTTTGGCGTTGTCAATGTTCAATGATTATAACAAAGATGCCTTTTTTTCCATACTTGACCCAAAATGTGAAGTTCATTTAGTGGCTTAAAAGAAGGTCAGACTAAACGATTATTTCCTACTGATGTCGCGACAAGGTAGTCATCTGAAAAAAGAGTCGTGAAATGAGGTTGATCGGAGCGAAAGCCGTTTTTTCTTCCATGGTAGCACTGTCGCTGAAAAATTTGCTGAAAAATTCCCCGCCCGAATTGTTTCCCAGTACTGAAACACGCAGCTGAACATATTTGTGAAGAAAGAGAGTATTCAAAACTTACTGCTTTTCTTGGATAGATTTTTGTCCGATGCGTTCTGGTTCTTGATCCGCTTAAAGTTTATTTGACAGTTCTAACTACGACTGGCAAAGATTATAAATAGAAATCCGTTTAAGACATAAAAACTGATGACCTAATTTGTTTTTCGATATTGCCTGGGCGGCGTTATCAATTCCGCTCTGCGGAATTATCTATAGAGATGAAACGTTTCGTTTAATTTTTTGATACAGTCAAAAATATTGCCACACAAAGGCGGCACGTTCTTTTATTCTAAGATATCGGCGTCGGTGGACAGATAAAGAAAGACCCTAAGCGGGCATTTTTAACTAAACATTGTCTGGAGATTGAACTTGTAATATGTCCTGCTAGGAGCACTGCTCATGCGCACCGCGCTTGTAAAATTTCAATGCAAGTAGTCCTTGTTTTTCTTCAGGGGAAGTGTAGGACTGAACGAGTGCGAGAAGTTCGTTATTTATGAGCAGGGAGCTCTCTCTAGTCCAGTGTTGCTCCACTCACACAAAACGCAGCATTCACCTCTCGAAAGATGAGACGCGTTGTCTTGTCTAAAGTGGTTTTCCCTCAGTTTTGTGGATGAAACTCCTGAAAGTGAGACCATTCAAGTAACAGCTACCGAGCAGTACTTTTCTGCGGTCCTGTTTATTGAGCTGTACAAGGTGATTTGAACGTTTGATTCTGTTGATGTACCGTGCAAGGAAAGAAAAACCTCTGGGACCAGTGTACTGTTGACGAAATCCCCAAATGCGACCATTCAAGTGAAAGCTAAGTACTGAGCAGTACGTTCCTGGGGTGCTGTTTTACTTTGATGCTCTAAAAGGTGGTTGTAAGTGTGACCATCTACTGAGCAGTCAGAGTTTCTCGTAGTGCTGTTAGGTGCAGTGCAAGGTGGATCTGACTTTTCAGCCTGAGTGCCCAAACACAAGTTTCAACCGTCAGTACGCGCAATACTGATAGCAACGTCCTAGTGCCTATTCCTGATCCCGGGGGGGGGGGGGGGGGGCTCCCATATGAAAGTGACGGGGATGCTCGTCGGAAAATTAGAATTAACACTCTAAAGGAGACCAATCTGGGCGTGGCTCCGGCTTTATTTAACCCCTAAGGAAGACCATGCAAAAATAGACAACTAAATAAGAGGTATTAATACAGATGTTAATGGCGCTAAAGATGTTGCAATCGAATGCTGTCTTCTATGAGTAAATGTGTGCTGCTCTAGACCACTAACACAGTATAATATAGATATTTCTTCACACACAACCCTAAGCGATACCTGTGTGGGTAAAAATATTGGCTTTCCGTCCTCAACACCCTAAGTGAGACAAAAATCTGCAATTTACAATCCTAAGCGAGACGACGAGCATCCTCGTCACTTTCATATGGGAGTCCCCCCCCCCCGGGTTCCTGATTAACCTTGATTTCTATTACATCTGATTGTACTTCGGAATTTTGGGTAAACAGTCAGTCATGTCAAGGGCAGCCACCACTAATTTAAAACTGAGTTGCGCACATTGGTCGTTGCGCAAGGACGCATTAAACCGTGTCGGTCCGTTATGAAATCTTTACCATTGGTAAACTGTCAAACATGTGAGAACAACTTTGTTTGAAGCAGCAAGCAGCAAATTGGGATAAAAATGCTCTGGGGCTGGGATTCCTGAAGGTCTCCTAAGCTAAGCCTTTTACATTCAAACAATACTCCGGGAAAGAGTGCCAGAGGCGTTTCTCGCGCGCGTGTCCACGCGCCAACTTTGTGTCGCAATTTCTTATAAAGGCGCCCCTCGTTGATCGGCGGCCGATCATGTCAGCCTTTGGCCGACGACCGCTCCCACGAAAGCACGCGAGAGAAACCCCTGGCACCCGAGGGTAGAGCCCATGAATCCGGTGCCGAGATGTTAGACCGAATCATGCAGCTGATTACAAATACATACGACTTTCGGACATTAAAATGTTGTGTTTATACAGAAGCATGATTCTGGTTAGCTTAAGTTTTGCGCCGGCATATGTTCTGATAATGCAAACTCTAACAAATTCACTTGAGGATAAAATTATTTATAACTCATGAAACTTGTTTTTGACAGCGGACCGCCATTTTGTGAAACGCATTTTTTTGTTTCTTCAGAAGGACTACAGTCTTACCGTTGTAAACACGTGGCCTTTAATTTTACCGGACCGGGTAAACTTACTTATTTACATCCTTATCACATGCAAGCAAGGAGTTTACTTAGCACTCTGTTAAGACGGCGATCAATCGAGTTGAAACTGCTAATGTTTGTCTCAGTTTGAAACTGAACTTGAGCATTCTCCTAAAATTCTCTCTGAGCCTCTGACTGTAAAGGCCTATGGGGAACGCTGACAAAGCGCTACAACTGATATTTGATTGGCTACATAGTAACGATGACTAACGACAGACAGGCGGCTCTGAGAGGGCAGGTGTAGTCGATCTTTCTTAACCAAACCCATCTACATGCATTCTGTGTTCAATATGGTCTTCTTAAGGCAAATTAGACTGTTTGCGCTTGTTTTTCTATCAGTTGATACCCTGGCAGCTTCAATCCTCGTGATCAGTCGATAGCGGTAATAGCCTTTTAGGGTATTGTCAAATTATTGGATAGACACAATGTTAAGAATGATATTTCTTATCATTTAGTGCGAATTCTTTTTCTTTTTCGTCACTACAGATTCTCTTATGTATCTACAGTCTTTCACCTCCGCCATGTTTGTCTTAGAGGCATTACCTTCTCCATTCGGATTGACTACAGTTGATACCATGTTCCAATGTCTGCGATCGGTCTGCCAGCTTTTCATCACTTGTTCCATAGATATATGTGGCAAACGTTCGCTTAGCTTATCCAGCTCCTTTTCTGCCTGGTCAATGATAAACTGTGACGAAGCTTGCAGGTCATTTCTGCTCTTAGTTCTGGCGGGAAGACGCGGAGCTGATTTGGCGGCTGCCAGATATATCTTGCGCTCCTCTCGAGGAGACAACGGGCAGGAGCCCACACCAATTCCTGAAGCTGACTGCGGGAGGGATGCACTAATTCGGCGCATGCGTGGAGATTGGGTTGCGAGGCTCTGCTTTTGAGAAACTGCATCTTCTTCCTCAGGTACAAGTTTGCGAAGATCAGTCTCAGACTTTCTCAGTGAGGGATTACCGCAGACACCAAGAGAGGAGTTGAATTTACGCATACGGGGAGGGGTTGACACGCTAGTCCGACGTTTTCTTTCTTCCTCGTCTTCTTCGTCAGACACAAGCTTTCGAAGATCGGTTGCGGACTTACTCAACGAACCACCGCTGACACCAAGAGAGGTACCGGCCTTTGTATCTCCTAACAAAGACTTCGCTTCGCCCAATTTACGCGCCCGAGGAGGGGTGAATACGCTAACTCGTCTTGTCTCTTCCTCATTTTCTTCGTCAGACACAAGCTTGCGAAGATCAGTTTCCGATTTGGTACGAGAACGGTTTACCCTGACACTGAGTTGGTTTGGCTTTTCCCCGGGTGGTGGTTTAGGAGGGATTATTTTACGTGCCTGTGGTGGAGAAGAGAGGTTTAAGCGCTGCGTTATGTCCCCGTCTGTCTCAGAACTCAGATCACTCTGGGACCTGCGTATGGAGCGCGAGCTTTCTCCTCTACCAGAAGATGTTCTATTCGCGCCTTCGAACACCGAAGTAGAAATTCTTCTTGTTGGTGAAGCGCTTTTACTTACATTACGATTACCAGTGTTTGGAGTCACCCCAGCATCCTTCAGTAAAAACAAACCATTCTCAGAGTTTTTGCTTTGGAAGGCTTCTCTTGATGAGTTAGGCGACGTTCCGACTATAGTCGACAAGTTACCGTCGTGAAATCCCACATTGTCGTCGCATGTTCGGAAGACTTCGTCTGTCTCCAGATGTCCGTCACAATTGTAGTTGTCCTTTACAGTGTGAGCCAGCCCTCCATATGTTTGCGATCGTCCCCTAGAGTGGCTCGATTGTGTCGAATTCATTGAGTCAACTTTAAACAACAAGTCTATTCGTTCAGGTTTCTTTCGGATGGTCACAGTATCACCTGTCGAGCAACTGTTTTGTGTACTACTGCCTGGGGCACTTGTCTTACGATTATTCTGTGTTGAATTGTTCTGTGGCTTAATACAAGTGTCATTTTCACCAGAAAATGAACTCACAGTATATCGTCTCCGCCGCACAGAAGGACTTGATATAACTTCTGAATGCTGTGAATCACTTGAGCTGTTCAAAGACGGTCTCCGCGCGGTCTTTGGTACACCAGTTTTTAGTTTATCACCTGCGCTTTCTTTGTTTACGTTTCCTTTCTTTGTTTCTGCGTTGTTGTTTTCAACCTTTGTTGGAGTAATCGTTCTGTTTGTTTCTTGCGAGGAATTTGGAAATCCTTTTCTTGTAGGTTGATTTTTCCTACTTCCTTGGCGACTGCTTTGTACAGCTGCGCGTTCATCTCCAGGTGATGCGGCGTTTGTGTTGAACACGTCTTCTTCACCCTTGCTATAATCAGAACAAACTCTTTCTTCATCACTGTTTTGCTTGGCCGCTAAATGATCAGTTGCTGGCACCTCGCTTTGTGTCGTAGACGTCTCACCCACTTCTGTCCAATTTGGTTCTTCCAACTTTTTCAGCATGTTTTTGTTATAAGCATCATCGTCGAAGCATGTAACCTCAATTGACGGAGCCGTATTTACCAATCCCGTTGTCTTTTTGATTCCATTGTAAACCTTCGCTTCAATAACATTCATTTGCTCTAAGACCCTGCTAAACTGAGGCGAGATAGCCATGGCGATTGTGGAAGCTGACATTATGCGGCGGCTTAGTACAACACTTTAGCGACGCCAGCCACCCAAAAGGGTCTTCCTTATCTACCTCCGTGCGTAATGGAAGGCACTTAGCCTCGCGCTATTTATCAATTCAGTCCGTCTTCCCACGCCTGACGTATGCAATTTATTCCAAAGATACGCGGAAAGTGCTATATAACAGTTCATTAAAGTTTTCATTTTTAACGAGCTGCAAACAAAAGCTATTGTGTACACTAGCCAATATGACCATAACTCTTACAAGCGCAAGGAAAACAAAGGGAACTGATTGGAACATATTCTGTGTTTGATAAACGGGGCTTCTACAAGCTACGCGCCTTCCGATCCTCCCCTGCTTACGCAACAGTTACTGAGCTAAAAGTTTTCTGGATGAATAATCTCTGTGGTATTATATGAAGATTATTCAGTTCAGCGGTCCATCGTAAATTAAAGCTATTTTAAATCGAAATGAACAATGAAATGAACAATGCTTTAAAGCCAAATACAATAATCTAAATCTCAGTGCCAGTAAATCCTTTGTTTTTCATGTTTTCATATTTAAAAAAAGGAATTTGCATTAAACACAGAGTTAGCAAGAAAAAACTGCAAAAATTAACGAAAAGTGAATGAAAAAATTATGAACTGCATTGTGGGATCTAGTTCGCGAGACAAAACGGAAGAAACCGTTTCTTACTACTAGTAATATATTGACAAAAATCTTGATACTAACATTTTTCTAAATTTTCTTAATGAATCACTGTTTGTCGTCAATTGGGGCTTATTGTTTTCTTCGTGTTCATCAGCCTCTAAAATGTGTAATTACGATAAAGTAGAAATAAAAATATCCGATAAAAATTATTAGTTTTCTTTTTAAACACATAACGTGCTTTCCAGTTATATTTAAAACTTAAGGAATAACTCATAACATTTTGGCAGCGAATCACTCGCTACCAGTAAGCTCGAAATCGATATTCTAGGTCCTTTTGAGTATTATCCTAATTTCACCCAAGGGAATAATTTAAACGGCAAATTTTGAAAAAAAGGTCTTCAGTCTCTCGGTACGTTTTGATAACCGGGAGTATACGTCTTTTATTTTTTTTACCTTTTTTGGTTTCAAGCGTCGGTTTTTGCACTGCTACATATAGCACGGTAATCTGCTGTTTACAATTTCCGCGTTTTAAGACTCAAAAGAGATGGTTTGCTGGCAAGGCTAAAGAGCGGAAGTGTCGTTTCGGTGGTTCATAAGCAAATAGCTAATTTTCTGTTGAAGTTACTTGATAGCGTAAGTTTTTTACAGGGGTGTTCAAATCCGTTAGCGGAAGTGGACCCAAGGGTTCCATATCCGCTAGCGGATTTGGACCGGGGGTCCATCTTCGCTAGCGGATTTGGTTTCCAATTCTGGCGGGGGGGGGGGGGAGTACAAATCCGCTAGGACACCGGTATAAAAGGGCTGGCAAAAGCAATGCGTCATGATCACCTAGTTCTCATCAGTGTAACAAGCGCAACTGTTGTATTGAAAGACTGTAGGACTTTTCCAATAACCAAAACATCCATCGGCCAGTTGACTCGAGTTTTCAGTTTCTTGTCCAAGTTGCTATGAGCTTGTTATGTCCATTCTGAAAATTTTCTCGCTTATTGTGGTTCTGCGCCTAAAGCTAGTCTTATTTTTCTCAAACGGTTCGAGGTGAGGGAGTAAAAGCAATCAGAGAAGGTTATGCTAAAGTCAGAGAGCCGCAAGCATCACTCGTTTTGTACAGCACTTGCTAGCTCGACCAGTACGGTAACAGCTCCACCCACTTCACCAATGTATTACGCGTGGAAAATCGCGTGTCATTATTTTGGTCGTAACTCAACTATAAACTCAAGGCTTGAAAGTACACCGCATAATCAAAACCAACCGAAACAAAAGTGAAGTCGCTTGGGACTAGTAACAATCATACGGCAGTTCTTGCAGCCATTACTGGACTGTTTGCTGAGACTTTTAGAGAAAACATCAAGACTGCTGTTCCTTAGGAATGAACCGGCTGGTCAATCTGTTTCTTTTCGTCCTCTATAGAAGAAGCATGGCTTATTCTGTAGAGTACTTGCTAGTTCGACTCAGGTGGTGAATCATGTGCATAATCAAAACAAATCGAAACAAACAAACAAACAAACAAACAAATTTGAAACAAACCAACAAATAAAAGTAAAGTCGTACGAAACAATGAGAAGGAGCAGAACAGTTCTTGCAGCCATCAAGTGCTTAACTACAGGACTGTTCGCTGGGACTTTCAAAAAAAAACAAAAAAACATTGAGTCTTCTCTGATTTCTTAGTAATGAACTGGCTGGCCAATTCTCTTTTCGGCTGCTCACAGCCTCTAGTTATCAGCTCAGGAAATAAATTTATTTACACATTCAGAATAAATGGTATTACCCAATGACGCACTTTATTTTACGTGGGCCGGATCTCGCGACATGGAGAAACGTAGATGTCACTCAGAATAAACAGCTTGCGAATCTTACGAATCGCATGTGCCATACGCAAATAACGCAATCAGTACAATGGCTTAATTTTATTTCAGTATCTCCTTGGAGATCTCAAATGTTGTGGAAAATACGCCACAGAAAGCATATTTGTTTCAAGTGACGCTTTTATATCTTAAACACAAATGCTTTTTTTTTTTGCAGCATACGGTATAGTGCAGCCAGCAGTCTCGGTGGACTGAATACGAAATTTTTCAGCAGTCTGAGAAGAGCAAGTAAATAATTTGTAAGTTAAATAATCAATCAATTGTAACAATCAAAATTGCAAGAATACAGGTAAAAAAATCAAAAACAACAACAAAAAAATGTGAAACAAAGAGAATCCAATTCAAAGTCCACCCATGCATATTGACTCAAATGCGTCTGGAATTAAACGTACAGTATTCACATCGCTTGCATTCTTCATTGCTTATTATGATAAACGAAAAAAAAAAAGACTAAACATATCGCTTTCTAAGACTGAAATGTGGCAACCGAAAGAAAATAAAATTAATATTTTGCTGAGCCACTGCGTGTCACTTAGCAGAACACAGCCGAATAGGCAATTTTTACGAGCTAATAAAGTCAATTTATAAGCAGAATATATTGAAGTATTTAAGGCTACACAAAGTAATAAAAAATAGGAAACTGGTGCCAAAACATGCAACAATTTCACTGTTTCCCTAAATGTGTGAAGCTTTCCAGAAGTTGTTTGCTTCCGCAACAAATGCTGAGTGTGCGTGCAAAAGGAAACATTTTGGGAAGTGATATTTCCGTATCATAGCAACAATGTTTCCATGTTTGCGGGGGTAGGATCTTAATGCGCGCGTAATAGCCAATCCACTCCGATTGGCTGGAAAGCGACCAAGTTGGCTCTCATAGGCTACTGTGCAAAGCCCAAAGCTCAATGTACTATTTGCGAAACATTTGTATGCCTTTCACGACCTCAGTTTTAAAATGAGGCCAGGTGCACATCCTTTGTTTTGAAGATCAAATTGCTTCACATGTCAATCAAACTTCTTTTTTGTTTTTCATGGATTTCCACCTGGCCTCGCTTTTAAAAAGAGACGAAAGACAACTCGAAAATAGCCTAGTTTCAACAGCCGATCAAACCCTGCACAACAGCGCGTGAGCATCTATTAAGTGATTAATACGAAGGAAGCAGCTATAGTTTTCTGGTTTATTAAGGTAAATATTGTGTATAACTCAGACTATTTCTTTAAAAATTAATAGTCCATTTTTTACAGGAAGTGGACCCAGGAGTCTCAATAGTACTATGTTATTTTTTCAACTTTACCATATAAAATTGCTTGGCTTCAAGCTGAGCGAGACGACAATTAGATCATTTTACTGATGACTTTTACGAATTGTAACTCTAGCTGATCAACAGGGTTGAACCACTTTTTATCCTTACTCCAAATTGATTCAAGGGATTTCAGTTGGTGATAAATTTGGCTCTTCCCAGTTTTCTTGCAAACTTTAAATTCACCATTGCTTCGAAACGTTTAACAGTTGTCGTATTTCTATTCAATTATTAATATTTAAAATTGCAAATTTTATGCACAAATGTTCATTTACAAAAGACAAATCTTATATTGCAATTAGAGGCACTTATTAGGCGTAAGGCCGGTGAAAACGAGGGTTTGAATTTTTTGTTGAGTCAAGTCGTGTTTGGCTTGCAGTTGAGACGGATATTTTTTGCAATGATCAAAACGACTTTGTATTGAATAAAAACAAATATAACTTAAGGTTATGTCCACACGCGTAAGTATCCTTCTTCATTCCCTTTCGTTTGGCTTATACAACCAAGAGAAAAAGAACTGGTGATATTCGTCAAAGAAAGTTGACCGACAGTTTCGAAAATCTCTACGAGTAGTAGAGGATGAACGCCGAGGGACACGCTAAGGTCGCTTGAAACTTGACCGTCAAAAGAGAGCGAGAGATTGAAACTTTGAACTGACTTCAGTCAATTCTTCAGATCGCGAAGGTTAGCGAAGAAAGTAGCCAGTTAAACGAGTATGAGAGCTTTAGCTCCTGCCGATTCTCTCGCTTGTCAGAATCTGATTGAAGATCTGGTTTCAGTCTAGAGTCGATTAAAAACAGTCAATTTTTTAAACTGAAAACGGATATTTTGAAAAACTCTCCCTGAAATGGAGGTCTTCGTAAACGAATAAAATTTAGCTTTCAATGGATTTCAGTGAAGGAGTGGACGGCGAAAAGAAAAATTGTTGTAATGACGAGACAAGCCGAGACAAATCCACTCAACACGAAGAATACTAAACATCTAGCAAACCCGCTTTCAAGCTCTTCAAAAAAAACTACTGATTCAAACCTGGAGTTAGTAAGTTTTTAAGGGCGGTAAATCAAAATCTCTGCTCTGAAAAAACGTTCAGTGTATCAGATTCTTGTTAGTCCACAGTTAACTTATTAGAGGTTCTTGTTTTCCTTTTTTCCTCGATTTATGCCAATGTTTGAATGTAAGATGATTTACTGATGACTTGTCCGCCTACGAATGCCAAAGAGGTCCTTTCCAAGAGACAATCAGCGCGTTTGCCGTATACTGAGGGCCGTAGGTCGGGCTGCACCGAATGTATATGTGGATCGATCGGTAACAATGGTTACTTTGAAACTGAAGGTAAAAGAAGGATTTTTTTTACTTTGAAAAGGCCAGGTCTATTCTATTTGTTTTAACAGTGATAATTAAGACAAGTTTACCTACAGTTTAATTTGTTAGCCGAGTTTTCACTGTAACTAAGGCCGGCGGAATTGGTAACTTATTTTGTTCAGGTCATTCTATTGAGGACTAAAAATAATTACCCGAGAATCATGCAGTCACATCGTAATAAAACAGCCAAACATCTCAGCCGTCTTCACGGATTAGTCAATAACTTAACGCTCTCTTTACGATTGGATCCACTTTACCTCATTTATTTTCTTTAACAAGCATTTGTTTGTGGCCCAAGGACAACAAAAGTCCGAAGCGGTCACAAACAATGCAAGGATTTTAAGCACAAGAGACGTTTTTCAAACTTCAGCCATTATTAAGTGTATTAAACTAGAAATTACTTTCCATTTGTAGTCAACTGAAGCTACAAAATCGAAATACTGAGTTAAGGCTCAAGGGAAATAAAACAGAGACGAGAGAGCACTTAAGAGCTTGTTGCAAAAGGCTTGGGTAGGTAGGTGCCAAAATTGTTATTGAAAAGTAAAGTGCGCCAAAGTGATTATTGCGTTTGATTTGGTCTCTTGAGAGTTTTATTGTCCTCTTTGGTTTCCACAGAAACAAATTGTACGTCGTAAGAAAGTCCAGCCGCTGAAGCTGACTGCAGCTTACTTTTGCCGTGTTGTGCAATTTTCAAGCCACTGCAGTCTGCAGTTCAGTTGAGTGACAAATTGGTCGAGAATGTTAATATAGCCTTATATGAAGTGTGTATTGAAGTCTTCACCATTTCGGAGGTAGACAAAGCATTACAAACTTCTGCAATTTGCACATTTGAAAGCAACTAAATAAGAGTACAATTTCGACAACGTAATCAGGACCTCGCGTGTGGTTACCTTCAGGTCAAAAATGAAGAAAATGCGAAAAAACTCCGGGGCAACCGGCTTGAAGGCCGTGCCAAATATTCCAAACACGTTTGTACCGAGGAGCTCACCACATTTTGTAGCTGCACTCAGCAGCAAAGGACACGAACAACCGCAACGAAAGACTTCTGTTTACAAGAATCCTACACCGGCGCTAAATCAGCCAGCAAAAAAACACAGCATCCTTTTCCGATCTCAACTTCCAATGATACAAGTTACTGCTGAGGGAGCCGAGGATAGAAGTGGGCACGTTCAGAGCAAAGTGTCTTCTTCTAACAGTCCTATATGGACACGTGCGGGACTGAATTCGGTTGACAACAAAGAAGGGAATGCATCAGCTTCAAATGCGACCGAGAGACAAAGAAAGATTTCGGTTAAAGGTAGAGGAGTTGTACTGGGTGAAACTCCTCTTGGAAAAGATGTGTTGTTTCGCAGAAAGATTTCCAACACGGCGGCTCCGAAGGTTGACAAAGCTGAAGAAAAAGAGAGGCTATTGTTGAAATATACACCACTTAACAACAATGCTCCACAAACTAATACCTGCAAAAGGAGATTGAAAAATACGTACTTTAGCAGACACAATATTCAAACGGGCTCTGGTAAAAGTAATAACGTTTTCCCTTCGTTGTCTAAAAGAAGCGGAGCTGACGAATTAGACACGAACTGGACTGCGCGAAGTAGAACACAGAGCCTAAATTTTGCTCCAAAGTCTGATGTAACGCACATGAAAGAAAAAACAACGAAAGAAGTGTTAACTTCTAAGACCTTTCCAGGAGACCCAGGAACAAGTGACGTTTATGCTAGGAGCAGGACGCAAAGTCTCAACTTTGTTATTCAGAGAAGTGCCGAAAGTAGCGCTGAATCTGCCAAAACGAGGGCAGTGAAAGACAAAACGAA
Source organism: Siderastrea siderea (assembly GCA_964030785.1). Lineage (NCBI taxonomy): Eukaryota > Metazoa > Cnidaria > Anthozoa > Scleractinia > Rhizangiidae > Siderastrea > Siderastrea siderea. The sequence goes on along the minus strand of OZ034968.1, from coordinate 30,561,157 downwards.
AGAATTATTTGAACTCATCGAAGAAAAGAGCCGTAAACAAAATCCTACTTTGGAACCAGAAAGAAACAATCTGCCATTCAAACCAGTCGTTAAAACAAACCACTCGTCGGCAACTCTATTTCTTCGTCCGCAAAAAGAGGTTATGGATAATGTTTTTGATGGTTTGCTTACACCTACACGAGACCAAGTAAGCATGACACCGTCTCGGAAGGTCTCGCACGACAGGAACGCTTTCCTCTCATTCCCCTCTTTAAGAGGGAATTCTTGGATAGAAAACTAGGAAATATAACTAGCAATTGTTTTCTGCCGACTTCAACCTATATTTAAAGATCAACTTTTCCATTTTCCTTGCATTTAAAAAGACGAACCAACCTAACGTTAAGATGCCGAATCTGAACAATCCACATGCGGAGTTTTCGAATCGATGGCATGGTCAGTTTAGATGGTTCATTATCATCTAGCAAACTTGGGTATACATGAATGATCCTATAGGATTTAGTTGTTTATTGATCACAATAGAGGTGGAATGATCTCTTTTTATATTTTAGTTTGCTTTAGCTTGCTCGAAAATCAAGACAAATTGGATTACTACTCAATCGGAAACTTGATTGGCTAAACAGGCAAATGTAGGTTTTTACGTTAGTTTGTTGCCCACACAGGCTATATTGCAAATTGCGCGACGGTACGTGCGTACCGTTTTATGACCGTATATATTTCATGTTTTGTCAACAACAAAAAACAAAAAGAACTGTACAAAGTATATCAAATGAGATTGATTAATTAAGTGGCCGAGGGGCGGGTACTCATTCGCCTGAACAGTACTTTAGAGTAGGATTACTCACGGTTGTTATGCCAGCGAATACCTAAATGGACGCAAACTGGCGCCATTCAGATATAAAGTGGATAAGTAGGATATCAATATAAAAGGAGTTAAGCCCACTCAATAAAGTGGTCAGTTCTGAATGTTTTCACCCAGGATGTTTACATCATTACAAGATTCTTTTAGTCACCTTCATGAAGGAAAGCGCGTTTCAACCCAATCCCGTGTAGGGATTTTGAAGCCATGAAACACACGTATGCCTCGGAAAGAAAAACGTCCCATGGGATGGCCCTCGCAAGATCCTTCTTACTTCGTAAGGTGGCCACGTTGCCAGCATGGTTGTCCCGACGGTGTAGTGGTCACCACGCCCCACTAGTAACCGGGGAGACGCGGTTTCGATTCCGGCTCGGGGCAACATGTTCTTTTTTTCACATGGGGTGCGTGTCAAAAGTCAAACTATACAGGTGGTTACTGTCAGGTATTTATTTGTATTTATCCTATGACTTTTCTGGCTTCGAAAATATATCCGGGTAAATAATCTGCTGAAATTTATTTAAATGCCTTTTCACGTACACAGAATACTCCTTGAACGTCAAGAGAAGGAAATCAATTAATTTTCTTAGAGGAAGAACAAACCATAGTCAGGTACGGGCGATTTTTCCACGAAACAAAGGAAAAACTTGAAAACATCAGCCTGATGTTTTCACTGAGTTGCAACTATTTCCATCCTAGCGATCCACAGCCAAACACATTTAATTATAGTCTCAGAGTACTACTGTCTCTAAGAATAGTTTTAAACGAAACTCAACGAGTTTTTTGGGTTTCCTCTGATTAGAATATGTCTTTTAGCTTTTCAAAGTTATCCTAAAAATTGGTGACAGTGTCCTTTTGATGCCAGTTGGCACGTTCAACACTGCCTGGCTGGTAGAGGTCTGCGAATTACGCAATCCAGATGATGACTGATACACTATAATTCTTAGCGCACAATAACCCTAAAATCGCTCACAAAAACGCAAAGAAAGTTCTAAAACCCTTAAATTTAGCAAACACAGTGTTGCTAGCACAGGGACAAATTTATGCAAAAAATATGGCTTTTTATGTGCCTGTTGGCTGTGTTAGGTTCGCAGGGTATCGTGGTAAAATGTACAGCTCCCATCTTTTTCCTTACGGTGGATTGAATCATGGGCCATTTGACACAAGGAAGATAACTGAGGGTAAAGAAGGAGAAGGGAACGCATCTTATATGTTTGAAATTCATTGGTTAGCAGAGATATATTTTATTTAGTTCTCAGAATATGGAACTACTTCAAATATGTACAACATCCTCTAGACGATTCTAGCCTGTCTAGTGGAGAGAAACTGGAATTTGATCTAATTTCATTCGATCTGTAAACACACCAGGATTTTCCAAGTTTTTCCCTATCGATGACATGTTGTAGCCCCAAACTATTTGCATTATTCTGCAAACAGTCCCTCCAGACTGCGGCGGATCGAATCGTCGCCTTTGATTATATGGCTGAGTCTATAAAATTATTTTAACAATTATGTACAGCGCGCGGAATCTCTGAAATATACAGAATCTGATTACCAGAATAATGTTTTTTTTACAGTTCTCTAATCTCCCGGTACCCACTCTGTGTGGCCAACAATAATCACTTTCGGTACCAGTTCGTTGGGTAGTCCTTCATCCAACTCCTCAGTAGATTCATGCGAGGTCATTCTTAGGTACTTGCAGAATCGCATATCATACATTTTTTCTTCCAGCGTCTTCTCATTGTCCCCGCTGCCAGCACCTTCTCGCGCAGATGAATATATCGTCGTACCAGGACTGGAAATCTTTCTAGTTTTTGGGTTGTCTTTACTCTCTTGAAGAGTCCTTGAAGCTAGTTCCCTCGCATTCTCTTCCTCTATTTCCCTCCGCTCTTCCAGTTCCTGCATTTGTCGGCTCTCTTTAAAGTTGGCCATTGCTACCTCAAGATTCGGGACTGTCCTCTTTCGTACGTCATCCAAAAGAGAGAGTGCATCTCCCAAGTTCCCCACAGGAGACTTGCTACGGGGACTGGGAGGTGCTCGTCTGGGCATACAGGGGGAGTTTGGGGCCGACTTTGATTGAGTAATGTTTGGCGTTGTTGGTAATGTCAGTCCAGGAGATAATGACCGGCCAGTCAAATTGGACGCGGAAAGCCTCCGTTGTCGGCCATGAGTAGTCACATTCAATCTGTCGATAGCAGGAAGTGTAAGACCTTGGTTTTTCGACTGCACTAACGCTGGAAATTTCCCGCCATTTTCGCTGCCATTTAGTGAGGGAAGCGTGGTGGTGGAATACGACCTCTGACGTGGTTTCTTTTGTAGCTCCGTCAAGTCCGTAAGTATTCCATCGCTAGATAAATCTGTGTATTCAATGTTCACCATTAAACGAGAAGGAGCCGAGATCTTTCGTGAGCTTGTTTCATCAAATGAGCGAGATAACATTCGCTGTTTTTCGCTTTGCAACTCCCTCTGTCGCTTTTCATATTTGTGTTTGTAGAACTCCAACGATTGTAGCACCTTCTTCGAATCCGAATTGAATGCGTGGATGTTTGCTTTCATCTTGTTTTCCGCAAGGGCATTGCGAGCCAAGGCTCCTTTCATCGTCACCGAGAGCTTGTCTTCCATGTGTTTGTTCATTTTGACTTTAGTTAATTCATCAGCAGCTCAACTATCGCCAGTTAAACCAAGCTGTCCAGATTACCTACAGCGAGAATACGTTCAGGTGTATTCAGACTAATGAGGGTTAAATTATTTGTGGTCCGTTTACCACTTTTTAACGATTAGCATCATAAAAAAGAATTGACAAATCATGGCACAAAATCACTTATAGAACACTCCCAAAGGAAAATTGCATTGTTGTCACCAAGGCCTTTCGGTTGCTCTGACAAAATTGTTACATATATATTTTTCAAAACTAACTAACCACTATTAACTAACTAACTACAAATTTATTGCTTAATCTCGGCCACAATATCAGTAAAATCCTATTAATATTGTATTCATTAAAGGAACCAACACTTTCCTTCAATCTGTGACCTTCACTTGTTACTCTAGCAACGGGATACAACACGCTCGGATAAATGGCGTAAACAGAAACGTGACGTCGCTACACAATAGTTATCGCGTTGAGGTAAAAATGACCTTTGTCATATTTCCTGCTGCATTGTTTACTCCATTATCACGGAGGAACTTTAAAGGAGATTATGGATACTAGATAATTAAACCTCAAACATTGAATTTCTCCGAAATACACGATCTTTTCTTAGATCGCACGTTTCGGTGGTTCTGTCGGGCTAACACTTACAAGTATGCCTCTCCTCGAGTGCTGCATTGATTTGAATGCCAAAATCCGCAATAAGTAGCCAAGAATCAAATTGAACAAGTGTCGTGTTTCTGTGGTTTTAGTGAAATATTCGCCGTTGAAATAGGCGAGTGTGAGTGGTTCAGTCATCATTGACTATTGGCTAATTTGCACAATAGATAGATCGCCATACGTCTTTAGAAAGTAAACTTCTGTTCGATTTTCTTTTTGAAAACATAAACGTAAAAATAGCGTTCTTTCCTATTCCTTCTATTGAAAACAATTAAACTAATCTTCCCCGTTTTCTCTGAGGAATAATTCACCAGAACTGGGCCCGGCTGGCAGTCTAATTTTTAACTAGAAACACTGCTTCAGGTAAAGTGGGTTATCATGCGTTACGTAACCTCTCATTCGGTTGTTACATGTTCTTAATTAACAACTGGTTCATTAGCGCGGGCGTGCGAGTATACAGTAATGCATAATTAATTACTCATTCTTTTTGTTGCGCGTCCTATGCTCGCCTCTGCGCCCTCAGACTGAATTAAATGCTCAAAAGAGCTATACACACAGATTTTATCCTTTGTTAATAACACGATCTTGCGTAGAGGTTTTAACAGATATAACAGAGTGATCTATGTGGAGACATGGCTGACTCACTTAGTGAAATTATTCGTTGCTGTTTCCTGGAGGTTTTTTGCGCATTCTTACTTTTACATTATCCGTTTTTCCTAAGGTCTGTAGCTTTTCTTATTCATTTAATAAGTTATTTTCTACCTCTTGTCTTTAAGGGTTCCTGTCTTGGAGTTACTCAGTTACGTGGGAGTATGTTGAGCTTAGCCTTTTAGTAAGTTTTGTAACAATCTTCCGGTATGAACATGAATATATGAAATAATCATTTATTTGAACTGCGGATAAAGATAGAATTATATGAAGATCATCACAGTGAAGGTGAAACACATCATCTTCAATAATTCAATCTTCAGGTATCTTGATTGTGATGACATAATAAAAAGGGTGCAAACGGCAGGTGTGGACACGTCCCAATGAGTGGTTTCCTGTTTTCTGGTTTTAGTGCCAAAATACTCTCAGTTAACACGTCAGGAGACTTTGCCTTGTCAGAAAAGAATCATGGCAAAGAGATAAGGGGGGGGGGGGGGACAGGAGGGTTTAAACCTCCCGCTTCCCATACCCTTTAATCCCGGTTCCCGCTCTGTATTTTTTGGCTCCCGCCGCTTTGCATTTTTTCGATTGCAAAATATTGCGCAATGTTGCATAATTCTTCCCTTTTTTTTCCCGCCACCTTGGGAATCCCGCTTCCCGCCCCCTCTTCTCCCGCCTTCCGTACACCTCCCGCCCCCTTTTCTCCCGGTCTCCCGCCCCCCTGTCCCCCCCACAGATAATGATTCTTGAAGAAGGTCGAACATTGTTGTGAAATAGAAAATGGCAACAATTCCCAAGGATGATTACATTAGTTTACACGAGCAGAAGGTGTGATTCGCGTCTTCTAGTCTTTAGGATCAGGGTGCTCGTGAGCGCAGCTCAGTCCTTTAATAATAATAATAATAATAATAATAATAATAATAATAATAATAATAATAATAATAATGATAATAATAATAATAACTTTATTAACGTGTCAAAAACTGTAGTCCCCTCTACTAATTGTGGACACCTAACCTGCCTAACTAACAACTGTTTCTTCAACTATATTAAAATATAAAAATAAAAATTATGTTAAAAATAAAAATTATGTCATGTAATGTTGGCGGCCAGTCATTCTTGGCATAGGTTGCAGCCTCGACAATCACTGACATTTGCAGCCAGCGCAGTGAGGTCCCGATCACGTATAACGTTCTTAAATTGCTTCAAAGAGGGTAAATTTCTTAGTCTAGGAGTGAGATCATTCCAAAGTTTGGGCCCTAGGTAACGAAGTGAGTGTTTTCCATGTTACCGAAGAGAATCGAGGTTGAACAAATTCTCGTTTTCTTAAATTATCTAAGCCACTGTCTAATGCAATCGCCTCCGTTACCGCTGGCTTTATTTCTTTCTTCAGGTTTATTGCCTGGTTTTGACACTTAGCTAATGCGCAATGCGTGCGGAACCTTTGAGGTATTTGGAACGTGTGTGCTCGTGAGCAGAACTCATAGTCCAATGCCATTCACTTGCTGCGTTTTCCCTTTGACACTTTACTGCGCGACGTAACTAGTCATGCAAGACGTGAAGACATACAAGTCGCACAAGACACGATCTATTTTACCTGGCTTTATACCCTTCTCAACTACGCAAGTGATTTTGTTCCAGCATAACGAGTATCACATAAGGATTTTTAATCGGTTTAGAGATCTGGCCATAAATCGAGGATTTGGCTGACTATATTTCTTTTGTTTACCTTCTGAAGCTGATCTAGATATCGAGTCGGGGGAGGGGGAAGGGATAATTTAGGAGTAAAAGTAGGGAAAACTGCTTTTGAGCCAAGACAGAATCAAGTTTGAGTTACTGGGGCTCGAGCTTTTAAAAGCCACGCCAGATCACAATCATCCCAAATGCGCACTTGGACCGATTTTTTTATCCCACGTCGACTCCAATATACCTACCTCTAGCGATGAACTGGGTGACGCGCTTCTGCATTGAAACAAAGAAAATGGCTGGACTTTCGGATAATTCTGCGAAACGTTTTCGAAAATGTTCTCTAGTTTATTCGCTAGTAAATACAACGATTGAAGTGAAAATAACCGAAGATGGTGGGTAGGTCGTTTCAGCCTTTCTGAAAATTTCCTAATATGGGGCCCCTAATCTTCCGAAGATCCCCGCCTAGAATCTCAATCCAAGGGAATGGAATTGGCTGGTTCAACCTTGACGGTCACACTTGGATAATAATTTATCGGTAACACTGTCCCTCGTTAATTCTTTTGGTTGTGACGGAAAAAGGGGCTTAATAAACTTCTTGCTCCAAAAAGGGGGACTCATTCAAGGGGGGGGGGGGAGGGGCTTAATAATGCATTAAAGATTGAGCTGCAACGTCAAGACGGCTAAGGAGGAAGTACAGTCAAGGCATACATTCACCACAACCTTTTATTCAATCATGACTGCACGCAGGCACCGCACGCAACTGTGTACTAACCCAATACATTAGTTGCTTAAAAATATAGCGTCTTCTATCAAATACAAAGCAGACTAGAATATATATTTCCATTCATTAACTTAAACTATTTTTGTCCCCAAACCTCAGTTGTATAAATAGAGGGATCGTGATTCCAGTGGCATAAATACAGACAGCAGTGCAAGGGCCATTATTTTGGAATTCCACCTCCCAAAATGCAATGAGGCACTTGTGCCGCCAACTGTGAATCAATATAGTAGACTACAGATTTGTACAGGCTAGAAACATTGTTCTGAATTGATCGGTCAGTGATGAGCCACCTATTTCAGACTCAAGCAACCTGTGGCCCTTTCCTTTGAACTCCCAAAAACTTACCAGACCCAAACATTATTTTCATTGGAAGTTAATTATTATTATTTTTTTAAATACAATTTTATGCAACATCTGGCAAGTTTGCACTAATAATTACCATCAAATCAGGCGCAAAAAGAGCCTCTAGAATGGCATTCAGGCATTACAACACTAGTATGACTGCAACTAGTTTTTCTTGGCCAAGCAATATTCTGAACATATGCCTGCTTACATTATGAAGAGCAGTGCCCACATTTTACTCATGACTTGGTTGACAGCTAACAACAACAGCAGAAGAGATAGTTGCACTTCACAATGTCTCATACAAGATAAAGGGTAGCATTTGTCTGAATGAAATCCCTTACATGTATATTGCCCAGGTACAGGTGTCAAGCCAGTATATATTGACGTCACTTCGTAGATGAAAGACGATAATCAAAGTCTTTCATCTACGATAAGCTCAAACGGAACATTACCAAGAGAGGGTGTACAAAAGCTTCAAATGGGCCTCAATGTTTTTTTTGGCATTCTCTTTTAAAATTGGCCAGTTTTACTGCCTGTGTTCTCTAATAGTCTGAGACGTTCATAGGTTTCTCTCTCAGGGATGGCAGGGGGGAAGCAAAAAACTGGAGGTCAGTGGCATGAAAATGCAGGTCATTCTCCGACTTACAAGCATCGTTTTAAGATCCCAAAATCACCATGGCAGAACCTGTTTTAATTGTCACTAACAATGATAACTATTAACCATGACTAACAAGGCTATGGAATCACAAGTCTGTTCTCTTTCCGGTGCAATACCTTGCACAATGTTAAAGGTACGAACATTCCACACAGTGACCCATTTCCTCACTGCCCAGATGATGCAAACAAGTTTGAAGATTTTAAAGTTCATATAACACTTGATGTAATCTTGTCTAGTCCATATTATTTTTTTGAAGACACAATCCCCAGGCACGTGTTTTTCTGGATAGGGAATACTATTGATGTTGATGAAAACCCAAACACAGTTCTAGTTATCACTGTTTTTGATGTCTTTGTCTGAAGTCTTTCATGAAATCAACAAGAGTCTTGACATCATCAAGTTTGACGGCATTGTACATTGATACCCTTATTCCTCCAACAGACCTGAAATCAAATAAAAGAGTCAGCCGTTTAGCTACAAGTAAAACAAAACTTTGGTCCTAAATGCAAGGTCATTGTTTTAATATCAGTGAGAAATAAACTGACCTGTGGCCCTTGAGCTGGATCATGTTTTTAGCAGTAGCTTCTTCAATGAATGCTTTCTCCAGTTCCTGGTCACCATCAGGGTTGGAAATTCTCAGAGGAGCATTCATTCTTGAACGGCTCTTCTTCTCCACTGTACCACTGTAAAGTAAAATTTACATATTGGATGAGTATTCCTACATCTGCCAATCTAGTGTAATTCGTTTCAGCCTAAAGCCTCATCTGCACCAATGTATTTCGCATGTACTCAAACAAACAGCAAAATTGAGCCTTTTAAAAAATGCTTTTAAAATTAGAGAGTAACAGTGCTGCACATGGTACTGTGACACTCCCATTAAATTTTTGATTAGTTTTTGAGGTCTTCTTGAAAACTCTTAGATTGCTCTCCTTTTAAACGACCATTAAATCCGACAACTGTAAGAAGAGCAGTGGCAAGTGAGAATATGAAACGTGACAACTCCTCCTCTCACTGTTCTTTGATTTTAATTGGCCAGTGGACATGGAAACCATGCAAAAGTTGCCAAAAAAGATGCAAATTACATTGTCAAAAACTAATGAAAAGCTTTGTGCAACTGGCAGTGGTATGGTGTGCAGTACTGACAGTTAAAAAATGACAAAATTTTCATGTTGGGAATATAAGAAAAATATAAGAAAAATAAGACAAAGTAGGCAGTACGACATCATGGCACCACTGCTACCAAACGTGTTTTAATGAAGCCACTGACAGAAGCCAATTTTAGTGATTTGTACTATTTTTGGGCAAAATGACAATGGAGACTTTGAAGTCCATTAGTGCATGTGGAGAGGGCCAAATATCTGTCTAGACCCTTCTTACCAGTAAAAGCCATTTGAACAGTCAATCAGCTCATACAAGAGATCCGACTTCATTTGGTTTATTCTGTTGATTTCTGTGGACCAAACAACACTAAATAAGAACAGAGATCATTATAGTCAAAATACTTGAGCGCGTTCCGCTTATTATTTGGGAATGACTTTCATTAATTGGGAACGGATTGCGTTACTGGAATCAAAATTCCACTTTCAAATTGAATATTGTAATGTTACAACGGTAGCCTTGTTCCAAATAAGGAATGCTGATTGGTTCATTACTGACATGAGGCCAATGTTCATGTGCAAGTAGCAGACTGTTGGCAGCTTGACCTATCTGACTTGATTTGTGTTCGCTCAACAAAATATCAATTGCAAATAAGAAGCAGTCTGTTGCTATAAAACCGTGAAGAATAATTTCTTAAAAACAAGTCTGCTGTAAATGCACAAGAAATGTTCCTGAAAATTGAGAAAAATTCCCTGTAATGTCAAACCAATTGAAACCAACAGCCACCATCGGTTTCATATTTCGTGTGTGAACTTGTGGTTTATGTAAGTAACAAACCAATCAACATTCAGTATTTCGAATGAGTCTACCGTTGGAAGATTTCAATATTCAATTTGAAAATGGAATTTTGATTCCGACAATGCAATTCGTTCCTGAGTAATGAAAATCATTGCTAAATAATGAGCGGAACGCGCTGAGTATTTTGACTATAACAGTACAAGATTTCTGTACTCTATATCAGTTATTGATGCACACAATATTTGTGACAGTAAAATAAAATTATAATGCTTCCTGTTAACTGTTCAATTACCTTGAATTCCTCCGATTCTTTTCAGCCACTTAAATACAAGTCCCATCATGTAGATGCTGTAAGTTGGGGGGGTGTTGTACAATGAATTCATGCCAGCTTGCACCTGTTGCAGGAAAAAACAGCATGATGTTTGTTAGGTTCTACTGCTCCACTGCACGTTATACAGAGAGGCTAAATGAATGTTTTGCCTGGTCATCTTGGACAAGAACTTTTTGCCCTCCAGTCTAAATACGTATAAACAAGAGCCCATTTTAGGCACCCAAAGGCAGTGAGAAAATGCTCCAGGGAAGTACACTTGTGGGTAGTTTGTCTAAAGGACCCACACCCTGAGCTAGGACAAGTTGTTTAAGTGAAATGTATTATAGACTCAAGTTCGAAATAGAACAGAAAGTCCTTTCAAATGAAGGCTTCAGTTCTTTCATATGTCAGGAGGCAACTTCACTAATGGACAAGGCAGTTGATTTAATTTTAAAAGTTTGAAGGGAATTAATAGACCATAACAGATGAAACATCATGTAATTATGATACCTTGTAGTCGAACACAACTGGGCATTGTGGTGAAGGGCTGCTTATCAGATCCTCTCGCACTGAAAATAATCAATAAAACACTAAGAAATGATAAAAATCATTCGAGGAAAATCTACCTTTTGACTTAGGGTTAAAAGACATGCATAAATGGCTGAGAATACTTCATTAAGCTGTATTAGGAAATCCAGCTGTGTATAATAAACAGTCCTGTAACATAAATATACTGCATAATTGTAGTGACTGTAATTGCATAAGGCATAATATTTGTGGGATAGGCAATCAAGGAAGATGGTGCCTTGAAATGTGTTTGAATGTATTTTTGCTGTGCGAGAATCCGCTTGCATCAAGGACCTGTCTGGTGTTTAGACGTTGCAACACTTATATACAAGGAAACAAATTGAGTTCAAAACACTCTCTAGCTTAATTCCTTTTCTCAAGCTACCTAGGGAAAGGGTTTACAATAACTTACCAATGACCACTGTAACACCAGCACAGCCAACATTCTTTTGAGCTCCAGCATAGATCAGTCCAAACTGCAGGAGAACGTAGAATTGCAAGATCAGATTCAGCTGAATGTGGTCATGTACTGCTAAAACTCTGCTAGGCCTTTTTTAGTGTGAAAAGCTTTAGGGATGAGAATTATTATGAGCTTGAGTACCCAAGCTTTTTCTTAAGTGTCTTTACCTTGCTGACATCAACAGGTCTTGACAAGAAGTTTGAAGACATGTCGCAAACAAGTGGCACACCATTTGTTTCTGGTACAAAATTGAACTCCACACCTAAACAAATGAAAAAAATCAGTCTAGTATTTTTTTAAAGGGACCAAAAATCTAAAGGACATCATTTCAGATAAAACAAATTATTCAGTGGCCATGGGTTAAGCATCTGTCAGCCTTGGAAGACAACATGTTTGCACTACTAGGTGCCCTTTTATGCAGCATCAGCTGTGGCTGGAAAGGTCGATTTGCCATAATAACTTAATGTATACGTTGTAACTTCCATTTAGCAGCCGGTTTTGCTCTAGCAACAACAGAAGTTACAGTTAACTTTATTAAAATGCTGCAAAACATTCAAACAATTTGAAATGTTGTGGCTTGGTTATTACCATGTATTGTTTCATTGGCGCAGTAGTAGACGTATGAAGCATTTGGATCCAAATTCCACTCAGTCTGGTCAGGAATTCCTAAAATAAAAATAAGAAGCCCATTGTTCAGTAGCCCAATATGTTGTTTTTTAAGGCAGTCCTGGAGGCTAATTTGGTGATTTTTAGTCCCTTTTCGCTGAGATCAAAATAGGACAAATATCAACTCAAAAGCTATGAAATTACCACTGCTTATAGAATATTTTCTGAGGATTCTGAAAATCTGAACAGTTTTTTCATTCAATGCAAGGAATTTGTGGAATTTGAGGAATTTAAGGGTGCCATTGAGACCCATTTTAACATAAATGGGTCATAACTGAAAGGGGGTTTGAACATTTGTAGCAAGAATTTGATCAAACAGATAATACACAATAACAAACCTTTGTACTGGAGTACGTCACAGGAAGTTAAAAAGCAATGATTTTAGGAACAAAAATTAAAATTTTGATTTGTAGTGAATATAGTACCTTGTCACGCAAACAGCATCGAACACCTCATGACGTACTCTAGTACAAACTTTTGCAATTATACGTATTTTAAGCCTGACAAGTTTGGTAGCACAATGATAAATCGTACAGGAGATATTCTATCTACAATGAGTGCATGTTTGTGTCACAAGGGTCCAAATTGTTCAAAACACGCCATAATTTTTCTCAACTTCTTCCCCGATCGATCCTTGCGTGAGTTCTGCCTTGCCGCCATGTTTTCCAAGCCAGCAATGCATAATTCCCGCGGTAAATAACAAAAATTGTTCTATATAAGGTCTTTCTGCCCTTATAAAGAGAGTCTATTTTCTCACGAAACCAATCAGAAGTGCCAGCATAAACAATGACACCTTTCCTTGGCAACCGATCTCGTGGAGCGCAATGTTGACAGATTTATTTGATTCGCGTTGTTGTAAATATCAGTTATTTTACAAAACAGAGTGGAAACCTTGGCTTTTTATGATGAAATGAAGCTTCCACAGATATTTGTGAACACTAACTGTATTTTGCAAAGGACAAGATTACGATTTTGGCGACCTGTAAGAAGTTGTATTCGATAACTCCAGACAATGGCTAGTATTTCAATGTCATGTAACGAAGCTTGCATTGCTCCGTCTTTGTACAAAAAAATACACTTCATTACGCTTCTACCACAGATAGAAAAACAGATATGGTATTTAATAAGAGAAAGGTAACGTGTAATCTTCCATTTAAACTAGCGTGAATAAGACGCATGTACCAAGTGAAGAGTCTATGACATGTAATAATTTTGCAATTGAAACTGGAGATCGCGCGAACTGTCAAATTCGCTTACCGTAGGGAATGTTTTCGTAAACCGCAATTACAATTTGAGCCATTTGTTGTGGCAATTTTCCCGCAAAATTTGCCTTGGAGACGAAACTTCAGTTGCTTATATCTCGCTAAATGCAAATTCCCTTGAACTGAAAATTTGGAAACAAACATTTTGTGATAAACTTCAAACTGCTTAAAAGTGAACCAATTTGAAAAGGGTCACTTTAGCCTCCAGGAATACCTTAAAAATCCATTGTAACTTGGATATACAATGTAGCTAGCACAATGGGGTTTAATGAACTGCAAAATTTGCATGCTTCTACTGGGTAGTCAAACAAGCCAGCCATGGTGTTGTTTACGTTAAATAAACCATTGTTGTTGACACTTACTGTCATATTTGTCAAGCTTCTTGAAAACCGGGTTTACTTTGACAAATTTCTCTGCCTGTAGAAAATTCAAGGTAAAAAAAGAAAAATGTGATTAATAATCATGCTTCCTTGTTTCTGTTGCATTAAGTTTAGCACAAATAAGCGCAAGTAAGTTTACCACAAATACACTGTACAACAAATATTTCAATTTTGAGCACTGGCACAGATCACTTTGATAAATATTCAGTTCACATTTTGAGAGCTAACTTTCCTCAGCATATAATGCTATCAAAACAATTGAAAGCAACCCCTCCCCCCCCCCCCCCAAAAAAAACAGTGAAGTTTTAGCAATCTGTGACAAAAGATAGAGGTATATATTAATAACCACCAACATTTTGTATACAGTTTGACAGGAAAAAAATAAAAAAAAAAACACTGTTGAGCAAATCAACAAAATGTGCAACATATAAATTATTTTTACTCAAACTACTACACGACAGGACATCATTAGTTGTGACTGCTGATCTCATCATAAAACATTTTTTACCTCTTTTGCAGCTTTTGCTGACCAAGCTCCAGTGACAATATAATCCGCAGATCCTCCCTCTGGAAGAAAAAAATTTTCCTTGTTGCTTGCAAACACTACATGAATTCCTGGTATTACACGTTGATTGAACACCTCTGATTTCTTTTCCAGAATTGTGAGGTTCTAAAAACCCTGTGTTCAATAAAGCACTCCACTGGTGGTATCTACATAAAAAATTTCAACTTAATTTGCTGTCTCACCACCACAAATGTAAATGTTAGTTAAGGTAAAGTCCGTGTCTAATGCAATGAATTGAACAAGCCACTAGGTGGCTTAATAGCACCAGAGCTTACACCTGTTTTCTGTAGCATTAAGAAACTACAGACTGAAGAGTCTGCAATTCCCACTCCCCCTGGATGGGATTCCAACTCATCAGAATGTTTATTGTTACCCCCAGCCTTAAATTAGGATCCCTAATGGTTTGCTGGTACATAACTATGCACTTGGGTAGAAACAGACAACAACGTTTCTTGTTGATCTTCTAAGGCAGAGTCAAGTCGTGAACCACCGAACTGACACCAGAAGTCAAGTATGCTAACCACCACAGAGTGCCACTTACTTGATAAACATTAATTTTCCTTTTTGACTATTGTTATATTTACTGAATATTATTATTATTTTCACACTATTTTTTTGACAAACCTTTTGCCAAGTTCAGAGGAACTGCAGCAAATTGGCCAGTGCCACCTCCCTGCAGGAAGAGAACCTTGTAGTTGTCGGGAATGTTACTGTGAAACAATAGCAAAAGCATGCAAACTCGTCAATCAAAACTGTAAAAAGTGTGCTATTGCTTTGTTATGCAGAGAAAAAACAAGCTATTCTAACTAGTGCACAATATGAAACAACTTACAGCAGTTCTCTAAGGTCACTTTCAGCCTCATTAACAATTTTTGCAAAGTGGGCAGATCTGTGGCTCATTTCTAAGGAAAACAAAAACAAATTAATAAACAGATATGTTTGATATCTTCCACAGAAACCATAACAAAGTTTGCAGTCACACACAACACATTTACAGATGAAGCATTTCTAGTACAAATTATGTGCTGGTACTAACATGCAAGATCTATTTGACAGCTGCAATTTACTTCAACCTACCCATTACGCTGATACCAAGGTTGCCATAGTTAACCAGCTCCTTTTGAGCTTGGGCCAATACCTTAAAAAGAAGATTAAATTTATAAATTTAACTCTGATATTTTTATGGTATTTTATGAGAAATTATGCAATAAATTTACTAATTCAATTTGCACATGGAATACATGGCTGAAATTAGTATTTTTTCTTCTTTTTTGCCGACCAGTTGATATACGCAATTTTTTTTTGTCTGAAACAAAAAACATTGCTTCCCACAGTAATGTGAAACTTTGGCACAACACATCAAAAGATCACTGTTTTTTTTTCTACAGTTCATGTGAGTCCTTCACAGTCTTAAGGTCATTCCCCTGTATTGCATTACAAATCCTTACTGCGCACGATTTGTTGCGTCATTTGCGCGCGCACATCCAGGGAGTAATAGGTTTTCTAAGAGGCTAAGCTCACCAGAGAAAAGAATAGATATGTACTCTTAAACAAGCATGGGGACCTATATTTTTTCAAATATTTTTGACCTACGATTCATCCTCTTTTTGTTCAGAGTTAGAAAAAAAACACATGTTCGAAAAAAATTATTACTAGAAATGCGTTGCTCACGGAGATGAAATCATGACCTCGAGAACACGCACGTAAGGAAGGTTTTAAGTCAATTTCGTCTGATGCTTCGAGCATCTGCCATAAATCTTCTAGTAAATTGTTCCTTGTTATCAATATTTTACATCTAGTACACTGTTTCAAGGTTTGCTTTAATCGTGTGCTTCCTCTGCTTACAGAAAGTGGCGTAAACTGATCAAATAAACATGTGTTCGTTAGACGAAATTGCAAGGAATTATGGGGTAACCTGAGACGATGATATCTCGTAAGCGAACATGGGGACCTATTCTTTTTATTTTATTTTTCAAAACATTGACCGATAGATAACAAGTTGTGAAAGTTTGACAAAATTCCTACGATAAATTTTATTTCGGGGGAATGACCTTAAAGAACTGAACCCATCTTTCAAGGATTCAGTCTCGTACGGTCATTTACTGCTGTCTATCCTTTCTATCCTGGAATTTAAATGTAGTTTTGCTTCATCTTCCCCTCTGAGCTAATTTCATTGAACTTATGTGAAAATAAACAAATAACTTCCAAATGGCAACTTTGAAATCATAACTTAAGCACTACATGGGTATATCTGAGAAACTTGTTGTGATAAGTACTAAAGACAAACAAAATGATATGCTGCGAACTTCAGAAAAACATTCTACAGCAATCAGTGAAGAGAATTGGTAAGGAACTTCAGTACATGGTCTTATGAGTATGGGTCATGATCAAAGTACCAGTGTCAGATACACAGAATTTTGATTTCTGGACTTAGCCCAAAAAATAAAGAGAGGAATTGTCTCCAATATGAAAGATTCAGATTTCTGAAGGTTTGAACAAGACAGAAATGGAAATAAGTACCCCCGATGCGAACAAAAAGATCATCTGATACTTTACGATTTGTAAACAACCTACGAACACTGCTTTCTGATCCTAGCTGTAATAAGCTTGAATTGATCAAGTATTGCATCAGCCAAGCTTTCAAGGGGCACCTCTGCCAAAGTCAACTAACTCAACCAAAAGGAAACCCTTTTTCAAAAAACACTTTGTTTCCCAGATTTCGATCATTACATAAACTTATAAGCAACAACTGAAATGTCCCGAGGCCACAATGTAGCCCATCCCTATACAAATTGCTGCTTCTTCTTCGCTTCGCCTCGCCTTGTCGATAATTTTGACATCGAAGAACGCAGTCAACGAATTCCGTCGCTCGTTTATACAAATTTCAACTCAGATGTCACCAATTAAGCTATACACAACAAAGTAACACCGCCATCGAACGAATAATCGCTTCAGAACGCAGTCCAAGGAATCTCCCTTCGATGTTTTGCTCACCTCCCATATTAGGGAAACGCATTCAGCTCGCTCCCCATATTAGGGAAACGCGCCAATTTCGTTAAGTTCGCGGTTGTCAGGTTGCTGGCGCTAGCACTGGCCAGAAGTAGTTTTACTACGTCTTTCGCTGCTATTTTATAATGAAACAAGACTATAAAACAGAGTTTCTGGTCTTAACGCGCGAGATTATGGAGAACTTCGAAATGGGACCAAGATCTATGTCGTAAAGTAGAAACTTCGACTCGAGAAACTGAATGACATAATCACACTTCCTTCGTAGAGATAGATTACTACAGAAGTTAGCCGTCCTAACATTGAACCCTAAAATAAAATTCAGTTACATCGCATAGCCAAGGCACTATCTCTAGAAATCATTAGACGTGATGGACGATGTGGTGCTAAATCTAGATAGAAAAGACAGACCAGATACAAGGGAAAACCTGATCAGAGGAAATGGGAATATAAAAAATTTGGGGAATAAACTTCACTTACTTCTTCTGGTAGCTTGGCAGGCCCAGCGGAGAAATTCAGAACTCTTTCAGCCATGGTGGAATAGATTGATCAGGTTTTAATCAACAGCAGTCACAGAGGAAGGGAAACGACAAAATCCTTGCGCGTAATGGAAAGAACGAAATGTAAATTTCAACCAACTTTTATGAGAATATTCCGTGAAATTACACACAGCCTCGTTTTCACAGCTGTCACGTCTGAGCGTAAGGGGCGTCGCTGATTGGTCAAAACTCGCGTGCACGTGAAATAAGCATGAAGCGCGGGTAAGGTCCACAGAGCAAAGGGAAAACACGCAGTTCAGTGATTCGCCAAGCGATCATGCGACTCTCTGATAGGCTATTTACGGACTATTTAGAAATTCTAACATGCCAAGCTTCATGCTTCAAATATGACAATACACTATTTTGTTTGTTGTTCCCATATTTTCTTATTGCGAAATAAAACTACCTGAAAACGTATGCGTGTTTAATTTTAGGGGTGTCTTATGATGAAACAACACTCTCTCCGTAAAAGACGTTTTCTTGTTTTCGAATAATCAAAAATTTACTGTTCGAGATGTGACGCATCAAACCCGAATAGGCACATAAACAGAAGTGTTTATGATGTCGCAAAAATCAAATCAAATATACGTTTGAGGGTCCGATCATTTCTTGTATTTATCTATATTTACATTAGAATGTTGAACGTTTCAACGAATGAAACGGAAACAGTTAGTGTGTTTGTGTTTAATACGGCACTAAAGAGTAAATGTGATAAAGAACATAAAGCTGGCTCACGAGAGAAGTTTCTGGTGTAATCATCACGTCTGGGATAACTTTGTCTCCGATCTGAACAGACCTTTACGGGGGTGTGACATGGATGTTGAAGGGGCCACTGGTACATGCGTTATTCCACCGCTTAGCTACAGACCTTAATCTACCTCTGTACGTCTGATTTACCAAAAATGCTTCAGGGATCCGAAAACGCGATGGTGCGATGATGCACTTTTTGGATCTGGTGACATTGCAATACCTTTGTGAATGAATTTGTAATTTCTGGTATCTCCCGGTTCGGAGGCTCTACCTCCTCGCATTTCATTTTGTGGGAAGACTTCTCCACCCCTGCCCCACCCCCATCCAGCCCTACCCTTGCCTATATCCTCCCCTTACCCACCCCCTCCCTTTCTCTACATTCGTTCGCCATATTTATTGTACTTTGTCCTTTCGGATCACAGTCATCACAGTCCAAAAGCGTCCGGCAGTGGCCTTGGCTTATCCGATTCTGTGCCAGTGGGACTCTTTTCCGGCTTTTAGCGGAAATAGAACTCCAATGTTTATTTTAAATTTATCGTTTGAATTATATTAAGGTCAAGGCAAGAGACGTTTTAAGGTCTTTTAAGCATTTATGAAATTAGTCAGCTACGACTGTAAACAAACCCCACTGAGCACCATGGAAGCGGAGCTAAGCCGCATGTTGCTTGCACAATACGTCCTGTCTTCCAGTGTTTTGGAATCGGCGAAGGATCTGGGATGCCAGCCGGAAATTAAACATTAGGGCCCAGTTGTTCAAATATGTACTGGATAAATCTCTATCCAGTGGATGAACTTGTTCAACTGGGGCCAGGCATGGAAATCGGCGCTGCCTAATCGGCGCTAGCCCGTGAATTCGACGCCAAGAGTCAGGCGGTGGAGCGTTTCCTTCCTCCCTGGAATTTCGGGCACTTGTCACGTAAAACGGTAATTAAAACCGTTTACGTTAATGGAAGTGTCCCTTTGCATGGAGAGTGGGTGAATCGTAGTCACCTGCTGGGAGTTCACCTGTCAATGGTGTGTGTGTGGGGGGGGGGGGGGTACTCTGTGAGTTTTTGGTTGGGATAGTCCGGGGCAGTCCGTGCTGCTGGGACACTAAAACCCTTTGTTCAGCTGCATTTTGCCCCCCGGGGAAGGTACTTCCCGAAAGTTTGGGTGGGGGTGTGCGGCGCGCTTCTGGAAACGCTTACCGACTTTACTCTATTTCAGACCAAAACATGTGATTTTCCCTGCCCTATTTCAGACCTGACCCAAACCCTGCCCAAACCCTATTTCCTTTGCGTACTGGCATTTGAGAAGGGCTTCAAATTCCCAACGTTAATCAAACCTCAGTTCTAAGGAGAAGAAAATCAATAAAAAGATAGCATCTTGAAATAACCATACCAGATTCCATATCAGAGTACACAAACCTCAAACCTTACACTATTTCAGACCGAAATGGTCAAAATCTATACCCTATTACAGACCAAAAAGGCACAAAAACCATACCCTTTGGCGCCACACGTACCTACATAACTTAGATAAGGGAGTACCCCCCCCCGCGCATTTTGCAAACTTACTCTAGACGAGACACCAAAAATCCACACCACATCCCAGACTCACCGAGGGTCAATTCCTTTGCTAGATTAAAACTTAATCTTCATACTATACCACTGATTAGTTCCCAATCATGGAGAGACTGGGACGTCTCCGCAGACCTTTGACGCGTACAGGTCTGGGGAGGTTCGTATGAAAACGATGCAACCGAATGCCCCCCCCCCCCCACCCCCATGCCCCCACAACCCCAACCCAATCCGAATTTCGCGTCGATAACACTTTTGGCTCACAGTTACTTTATTTTGAACCCACACTCACCATAAAAGGCTTCAGTTTACAGAGACGGATCCACGTTTTGCCGTTAAAGATTCCACTTTTGTCTTTGCTTTTTTACTGTCCAGAATTCTAACGGGAGACGTGTTAACTTTCCACCGCTAGGACATTTAATGAGAACATCTACAAGTATTTATATTGATTCTGAGTAGTACTGTTACCAGTTTGACTGCTTTCTTGTGATTTACTTGTTGAATGGAGAATGGCAAAGCCACGACTTCCACGACTACTCAGAAATGAAGTCACCAATCTCTCTCAAGCAGCAACTCAGTACTTGGTGAAGAAAAAATCATTATGACCACGTATATACTGGCAACTCATGAGTCATAAGAAACACTATTCGGCCTACAAAAAATAATAGAAACATGTTTTTCGCAATCTGTTTTGACTTACTTTGCTATTCGTAGGATTGAAAGCCCCACTTGATCGTGATTTAGGGGACAAACACCGGGGGAGGGAGTACTTCCTATTCTTGGCTATACAGGGTAGGTGCTGTCTCTTCATCAGTGAGAGTTAAGAACGGCATTATCTCTAACTGATGAAGAGACCAAAGGTTCGAAACGTCTGAGGATTTTTCCACATTTTCCCCCACATTTTCCGATTATTTCAGTGAAGTCAGTTAATTTAGACAGCATTAAAAAACGTCGTGGACTGGATTAAAAAAAGTAGCCACACTTACTCACCGATAACGTCTAAACGCAGTGTACGTGAACTGTAGCTAATACAATTTAAACCTCCGCCTAGTAGTCAGGGTTCAGAGAGTGTCGAACAAACGTCAATTCAACCGTAAACCAAGTCTAACTGAAGCTTGATTCGGTCCCCAGTGTTCATTGCAGTAGCCTGCGGTTCAGTCCGCCTCCTCCCCCAAAATAAAGTATTCTAAGGAGTGCAGACAGACATTCGAATTCACAGGCTTTCAGTTACGAACGAATGTATCGAGCGCAGGAAGGTTTCAAGATGTATAGGCTCACTGCCACTACCATGGCATGCGCTGATGGATTTTTACCCTTAACGAACGCAACGAGAACCATTACTTCTCAAGACAAGAAAGATCAAAGCACCTTATCTCTTTATCGGGGGTGGAAGGGGAATAATGAATAATGAATATACGAGTGAAAACAGTAAAGGAATAAGGAATTAATATCGAAATTAATATTTAGAGCTTGAACATTCGGAATAATGAATAATTCAGTCCCTTTAAAGGAATAATGAATATCGCAAATGTTGTATGCACTCGACTTTGTAGAATCTTTGCCAGTGTTTGCGACTATGTGTGAAGGCCAGCTAAAGCCATAGTGGCCGGACGAAATGCCAAAAAATTACTCAAAAACGAACGGTTGAACACTTTTAATTTCCTGACTCATCTTCGAACTTTACACTTTCACGATCGCGGACGATTACTGCCGAAAAATCTTACACCTCAAAAAAAAAAATATCACCTTATGCAGATTCGTTAGCTGAATCGAATTGCTATTGTTCTTGAGAGCTATTGTTCAAAAAAACTTGTCAAAAAATCTTAATTGGAAAGTCTTTTGTTCACATAGTCTGTAGTCAAGCATAGTAACTCAGGATGTTCTGTATTCAATTAGGACTCCTTAGTGCAATAAATTTTTCCCGGCGTAGGCCTACTCTGGGACCCAAAGTCGCCCAAAGTCGCCTAAAGTCCCCCAAAGTCGCCTAAAGTCGCCTAAAGTCGCCCAAAGTCGCTCTAAGTCGCCTTAAATCCCTTGTATATAGTTTATATATTAATAGTAAACTATGTAAAACTTAATATAGTTTATTTTCAGTTTGCTTGCCAAGGCTGTTGCCTAACCAGAGCCCTATACAATAAAATGCCCAAGGAATCATCCTGGGGTCCCTAAGTTTCTTGTTGTGACACTTACTAACTCACAGGTTTCACTTAATGCCTTACCTTTTGGCCTGTGACCAATTCGGCAACAACCTTGCTTGCTAGCTGTTGTTAAGGTCATTGTTGCATGTCTATGTACTACTAATGTCTTTACTGTGCGGGTCCATACCAACATCACAAGATATCATTAGAAATTCCAAGGGGGGTGGGGGCAGTGGAGGCTCTTGAAAGCCACCAAACTAGAATTTCCAGAAGGGTGGGGTGGAATAGGGGGTTGGTGGAGTATTCAAACTAAAACATTTTCATGGGGATAGTATGGATATTTTCTGTAACAATGCATTATGGTGTACCATGATGATTCCCATGTACATGTGTACCACAACTGTACTTAGGTTCACCTTGGCATTTCCAGTTAAGTCACTGAAGGTTACCTAAAATTGCCTAAAGTCGCTCAAAATCGCCCAAAGTAGCCTAAAGTCGCCCAAAATCGCCTTAAATCGCCCAAAATCGCCCTTAATTTTGGACAAAATAAGCTAAAATCGCCTGAAGTCGCCTTAGGTCGCCCAAAGTTACGGCGACTTTGGGTCCCAGAGTAGGCCTCGGCGTCTTTCTCGTGATTGGTGCGTCTTTTATCAGTATTCGGTTGCTTTAAGGAACGGACCACTTGACTTCATCCTGCCTGTAGTAGATTTTTACAATGAAAAAATTCATGTGCAACACTAATGGCGAAAAAAATTATTCCCACATACAGTGGACAACATGAATGTCGCCATTATCGAATGTAAATTGTACTGAACAAGATTGGTAACGACATGTTGTCGTCGAAACGCCATGTTTCATTTGTCACTTATTTTTATTCTAAAGTGTTTTACAAAATCTTCCCTTGTCACATACAGTGGCAAAGGCCGAAAAAAAAAATTCCCACTGCAAGACTTTCCTATGGCTGACACAGGTAACGTTATTTGTCACAGATTGTTGAAAGATTTTCTTAACATTGAAGTTAGGATATAATGTTAGATCAATATGGCTAGCTCAAAAAGTGAGTTGAATTCAATACAGCAATTATAACACTTTCATACGCTTCTCAGAAAGCTGGAAATCGCCTTTCCGAGGACTGAAACTTTCAAAATTTCCCGGGGGGAAGGCGCCGCCGGACCCCCCTAAACACTCCCGCCTTTGCCAGGCGTTGTTTAAACTCCTAGATCTGCATCAGGGTTGTGGTTCCCATACGGGCCCTTATTTAGAGATATTTTAGAGTTAGAAAACCTTGAAATGAGTTAACGTGTATTCAACATATGTTTTCTTTCTTCTTTAAAACATTGCGCTTTTCTGAAGTGCTCATTATCCACATATGATATGGAATTCAACAATGTGCAGCTATTTCAAACTTTGTAAACGGTTTCAATATTTAACTCCTATCTCATGCACAGGCATTGCAACTGAAGTTGCTCAACAAACTCTGGATAGCAGTTGGATGCGATAGTGAATAATCGAATAAGGAATATCCGTAAAAATCTCAAATGAATAATGAACAAGTCAAAAAAAGCAAAAGGAATAATGAATAAGTCAGGAAAAAAGTAAAAGGAATAACGAATAAGCGAGGCACAATTGTTCCGCTTCCACCCCGACTCATTATATTCAAACTGACATCAACACATTGTTGGAATGGAGACCTTTGACTAAAGCCTCTACACCAATGCGACTTATCATAGTACGTGTAAAAGAGCAATTCAACTGAAGGACCCCTCCGAGTGCTTTGGCTCCTGAAATACCGATCCTTGAATGACGCAGACTTAACCCTCGGACGTACAAGCTGACTCATACCCCCACCTTGGTACAAGATAGGGGGGATTGATGGACCCCCTTTAGGTTTTTGTTGTGTTACAATATTTCAAAAAGATTTTACCGTTAGCAGATAGTCTGTGATGTGCTCCACAAGACTAGGTAGACATTAAGGGCTGACGTCATCCAAATGGTGCCCAAGATCTCCGCTATCTTGCATTTTTACTCCTTGTATTTTACTCAAATTTAGAAATTACCGAAAGATGGCGGAAATTAAATTTTTAGACAATCATGTAAAATATGACACAATTAAACACGTTGCTGCTTTTTGTCGACATTTTGTGCTTTTTTTCATCGAAAGGAGCAGACAAACATCCATTTTTATTTTGAAAATGGCTTCACCACATGCTACTTATGACGTCGTATATCGTAACGATAGCAACAAATTCTCACCAAAGCTATATCAGAATGTGTCTGACAATTGCAATAATTCCTCTTAAAAAAATGCCCGAGGTTTAAGGACGGTGCCTCCTAACCCAGAGGTATTTTTGTACTGTTAAAGACTAAGGCTGGTGAAGCAGATCTTAGCAAGGGCTGTTTGGTAATAATGCATTTTTTTCCAGAGATAACTAAGCAACCATAATTCTACAAAGCTTTAAAACACATAACGATGTACGGAATTTTCTTATTCTTTTCAAATTTGGGCTAAATTTGGGCTGGATTCCAAAAGCCCTTACTAAGTTTGCTTTTCCAGCATAGTCAAAAAGCGCGCAAATTACTTTTGTTGAAGTAGGCAACGTCCTTAATAAATCCCAGTTTCTCGGGCCATCCTACCCCGCGCGAGAATATTTTTCGCTCGCGCACCACTATCTGAACGCCTGGAACAAATTACATCCCGACATGCGCAGAACCAGTGTGCGCAGTAACAAAAGGAGGCATCTGATGCGGGATGCGCCTTAAGAGCCGGTGGAATTCATTAGACAGATGTAAGTGCACGGGCTTGTGACTTGACTGAAGAACATATTCAATCGTTGCTAATGCTAACTCATTAAGTTACTAAGCCAAACTCAATCTGTCA
The DNA here is from genome assembly GCA_964030785.1 of Siderastrea siderea. Classification (NCBI taxonomy): domain Eukaryota; kingdom Metazoa; phylum Cnidaria; class Anthozoa; order Scleractinia; family Rhizangiidae; genus Siderastrea; species Siderastrea siderea. The sequence continues at coordinate 30,535,897 of OZ034968.1, read as the reverse complement.
GTTTGCAAGTGGCTTTCAGATGTAGAGAACGAGAGCGTAACGAGAGGCCTGATGAGTGGTAATTAATGCACTGGAAAGCAGTGAGCCACTGTAACTGTCATTTTCTGTCACACTTAGATGTACGGGTGTCAGTTCAAACCTGGTGAAACCACAACTTTGTCCCGAGAGCTTCTTGGGTCCTACCGGGCGCGGTAGGACCTGGGGACAAAATTTGTCGCGAGCAGCCCTCTTTAATATTCATGAACCACTTCCTGTTTTCACTTTCGCTTTGTATGCTTGAGGTATACTGACTTTACAGTGTTGGACTGTGTAGCTCTGCTAAAAAAACTGCTTGGGGCTTACGTACAGGTTAGTGGCAAGATACTATGCTTGGCCAACCTACTACAGTTTGTTGAACTCTTAAATCGTTAGCAAGAGAATACTGTCGTTCACATTAGTCCAAACAAGGTCCTTTGGCTGCATAGAACTTTGGCCTCCATAAAAGTATAATAAAAGCAAGGTTTGGATCCGAGTGAGATCTGTTTGCTGGTCTAGATCTCCTCACAATTATTGTAAGCGATTTCATTAAAGGAAAACTGACTTTAACTGGTTTCTTCTTAATCAGTCGATGAAGCTTCCTCATTTTAATGCAGTCGATTTAAGATTCCCGAAGTGTGGACATCACGTACACCAGTGACCGAATTTACATAGCAATGATTCACTTAAACATCACCAGTAGTACGTTTTTCGTCAGGCGATCGCGATGTCGTGCGTATCTGATTTTCCTAGATTTCGTTTCCTTCAACTTCTAGCAATGGATAGAGTATTATTGTCGGTAAAAACATGGACCTGTAACTAAAACCTCTCGCGGCCATTCCGACTGCAAAGTAAATTTCACGGTTCTCTGTTGACCCTCAAACATATTAACTTAGTTAACGAAAATAATGTGTCGTACCACTAAAAAAATAATAATCAATTCAGGATTTCAAACCAAAGAGAGTAGTAATTAGAAACTGAATTGTCTTGTACATTGTATATTTGATTTTTTTTATTCAATAGCTGATCGATCTCTTGCACTGGAGATAGTTCCAGGACACAGTGGAGGAGTTGAAGTCTTGAATTTTCTTCCAGGTGAGTTAGACACGTTAGGACGATTGTCTGCATGTTTGATTTCGTAGTTTTGAAATGCGCCTGAGTAGTAAAGGGGGACCGTATGACCCAAATGGAGGCTTCTGATTGGTCGGTGACGTCATGACCGGAACCGGAAGTGACGTGGTTTTTTAATAGGGGAAAACCGCTGACCAGTGGGAAAAAGGGGATCGCGGGCTCATACAACCGGAAGTCACGTGATTTGGAAAGGAAAACCGCTGACCAGTGGGAAAAAAGGGATCGTGGGCTCATACAACCGGAAGTCACGTGATTTGGAAAGGGAAACCGCTGACGCGTAGGAAAAAGGGATCGTGGGCTCAAGGGGAAGTAAACCCGCTGAGAAAACGTGGGCTCAAAGTCCAAAGTCCAATTGTGGGAACGGGGGTAACCCAGATTTGATAGGGGTTTGATATGGCACATCAAGCAAAATGGGAAAGAAAATATTTTAATGTGGCTTTGATGAGAGTTCCATGTCACAAGGGGGAAGCATGGCGAAACAACATAAAAAAAATAATAAATACTTTATTGTCAAACTTTTTCACAACAAGTGAGAAAACAAAAATGAGTCCAAAGTCTAAACTGGATATGGTGGCTTGCGACGATGTCTGGAGGCATGATTCCATGAAGAGAGGCACCTGGTAGAGGACGAGGGCACAATGACGAACTATGCAAGCCAGGCAGCGGCACGGAGTCCAAAGTTCAATGTCCTGGGAAGGAACACGCGCCCTGGGAAAGAGTATAAGTTGATCAGAAAAGTAATAATTTGCGAACAAATAATTCTGACCTAAAGCATGACCTTTGTATTTTAAAACGAATGAAGCGTATCCGTTTGCCAAACAGAATTAGAAGAACATAGCTTTCCAATTGACAGTTGTAAAACAGAATTAAATTTATTCACAGTAAACAGATTGAATTTACGACAAAATGTGTCAAATGTGTGCAACACTGTGCAATAATCTGTAAACAAAACCAAAAGAGAATTTCTAGTAGTTTCGAAGCGAACACGCGTCTCCAATTACAAAATATAAAGCGACAAATAAAATAACAGCAATCAAAACAAATGAAAAATGCCGATCAACGATTAAATGAATTTGCCTAGCGAACTTAAAATGAATGAAGCGTATCCGGTCGCCAAACAGAATTAGAAGAACATAGCTTTCCAATTGACAGTTGTAAAACAGAATTAAATTTATTCACAGTAAACAGATTGAATTTACGACAAAATGTGTCAAATGTGTGCAACACTGTGCAATAATCTGTAAACAAAACCAAAAGAGAATTTCTAGTAGTTTCGAAGCGAACACGCGTCTCCAATTACAAAATACAAAGCGACAAATAAAATAACAGCAATCAAAACAAACGAAAAAATGCCGATAAACGATTAAATGAATTTGCCTAGCGAACTTAAAGTGAAAGCACAAATAGATAAACTAGATTTGCTTGAATCACGAAACAGAATTATAACTCTAAGTTTATACTAAAATGATACGCTTAATAAAACTATACAGTAATTAACGAGGTCAAGTACCTAAGTTAACAACAGTAAACAAGATTAATTCTGAAGAATTTATAGGCGGCCGATGGTAACCGGTAGATATGGAGTTCCGCTTTTAGGCTTGGCTAAATCTATATATATTTTTTTAGCTGACAGTCAGAAAAAAATGATGCTTACTTTGCGTGGAGGTTTGCTTGTTGTTTTCAACAAGCCGCTCGCTTTCTTCTCGGCGAAAATACGAGTTGTCATCTCGTTTGTCTCACCGCGTTACAGTCAGCACATCGTTGGACTGTGGAAAAAAGAAATACAGAGAGTGAGTAAAAATAAATCAAATAGTCTTTCGGGTAGAAAAGGATTTTTTCACAACAACGCGGGGAATGGGAAAACATTGCGAGCTAAACAGAACCGCTTCGGTTTTCAATTTTTTTCGAGGCGACAAAAAATTAGTTTCATTTCGAAAAACAAAACTAGTAAACGAGTATTATAAGACACAGTGTTTTTTAATCGAAAAGTTCGTCGTTGTGGGAAAAACAGGCTAAACACTTCAATATTTTTAGCCGGCAGCAAAACACAACACTTACCTCGTGTTAAGCTTTCGCTGTTTTCAAAACATCCATTCGGCGGCTTTTCCAGACAAAAATCTCCCACATTTTTCGCTGAAATCTTAGCTGTCATCGTTTTGTTTGTAAAGCCGAGGGTTGCTGGGGTAAAGCGATGAATAAATCTGTGAAAAAACTGTCGTAAGTCTCCCTGACCTTCCTCCATCTTGAAAAAAAAAGAAAGTTCGGGGGTAATTTTGCTGCTTATATAGCTAAACAGTGTGACGTCATTTGGTTGTGATTGGTCAGTCCCAGTCAGGCCATGGTCAAGGTCCAAGGCCATGGTCAAAGTATCAGCCGATCAGAAGCAGAGTTTCACAACAACGCGGGGAATGGGAAAACATTGCGAGCTAAACAGAACCGCTTCGGTTTTCAAATTTTTTTTTTTTGAGGCGACAAAAAAAATAGTTTCATCTCAACTCTCCAGAAAAAAGTCAACGGACATGACGTGGTTGTTTTTTTTTTATAGAGAAAGCGAATCATTAATTAAATCCTGGAGCACGTGGGCTCAGAGGAAAGAAAAGAGAGGACATTTCGTGACGCTTACATGACGTATCAGAATAGGCCTCTGGCTAGGGTGGGAAACCGCTGACCAGTGGAAAAAAAAGGATCGCGGGCTCAGGATGGAGCAAAACTGCTGAGGAACGCGGGCTCAAAGTCCACAGTCCAATTTGAGCATCGGGGGCAGGTATAAAAAGGTAACCAGAGGGGTTAGGTGGTGATTGTGACCATGAGTTTTTACATCACCCTTATCAGTGATCAAGCACAAGGCACGAATCAAAAATTTACTGTCAGACTTCCTCATTCACATTATTTGGTGGAAGATGATTGGGAAGCGGCCTTGGTTCATATCTCACACCCGGCTTTTTATCAACAATTGGGAGATCAAACCAAGCAGAATTGGACGCAAGAAGATAGTCAAAAACATTGGATGAAAACAGATATCAGATACATACCAAAACGTGCTGATGGAACGGCTCCCATTCAAGTGACCAAACAAATCCATTTACCGCCAGGGTATTACCACAATTTGAAAGAGGCATGGATTGGCATCGCTTACGAAATAGAAAAACAACACATGGAAGTCATGATGGATATAGCCAAAATGGACGTGGACGATCTAGGGAAACGACAACAACTAGCCGCTCTTAACCTGGCTCAACCCTACGTGAAAATCACCAATGCCGGCATCGCCTCCGAATTAGATTCGTTGTATGTACTCATACCAGCCAACATGCAATTTGAAATGGAATGGAAATTGGCCAGCCTGATGGGACTTGTCAAAGATGGAACGCCAACGCAGAGAATTGTCCAAGAAAAAAATTATCTGGTGAAACATATCGTGGATTACGACGATCGCCACAAATGGACACCCACCATAGGGCCTGTCAACAAATATCCACCGCATGGCATCGTCTCTGTCAGCTTTACCCACCCCGATTTCGAGTATGAGTTGTTCTTGGGTCCTAATCTCAGTCGACAACCATTTCCCACCACCCAAACCGTCAAACCGCAACAAGGACGACAACAACTCATGATTTACACGGATCTCGTCATTGACAGCGTGGTTGGAAATCAAGAAAAAGGTTTTTTACGTGCCATTGATGCTGGCAATACCGATCATCAGTTTGATACCACGCAACGGATGTATTTTCCTCTTGGCAAAACCATCTTTGACAGCATTGCCATTGACATTCAAACAGCGAATGGACAGCCGGCTCCTTTCAAACAAGGCAGTACCATCATTACCCTTCAACTCTCCAGAAAAAGTCAACGGACATGACGTCAGGGTTGTGAACTTTTTTATTTTAATTAAAAAAAGAGTTGATGTTTTTTACAAAGGGTGGTCTGTGTTCTTTGCCACGCGGGGTGGGGCGCTCCTATGTACAATTGAAAAAAGCTATCTACAATTTGAAAAACTAAAAGAAAAGCTATGTACAATTGGAAAAAAATAAAAACTAAAAGAAAAGCTATGTACAGATTGAAAAATAAAAACTAAGAAATTACAAATGAAAGTCTTCCAGTTCCATGCGTAATTGATCAATGTTCTCGGGTAGACAGAAGGTGCGGTTGAATAAGGCTTGAATTTCGGCTCGGGTTTTCTCGTCCACATCCCGGGATCCCACAATAGCACTGCTTTGATGAAGGGTGGGCTTTTTAGGTCCCCAAGGGACAAATTGACTGCCAGTGACCAGGGTGGCGGCATTCTCATTGACTTGGTAGTAATGGTCCGAGCGGTACCATGATTGACTGGGGATGTCAAACAGGTAGACGGGTTTGCCTTGATCCATAGCCAATTGCACAGTCCAACCAGTGCCTCCTTTCACGCGTTTATGATCCGGTTCCAAGATGCCAAAGGCATAGATGGTATGGGCTTTTTTGGCCAATTGATAATTGCGTTGCAGCAATTGCAGGGTGTAAAAATGACTGGGCATTTGTTTGCCTAGTTTCTCCGCTGCCTGGTGAAGATGGGGGTTGGCCAGCATCAGGACTTCCACGGTAGAAGGGGTGATGAAAGTGGCTCGAGGATGGTTCGGGGGGACCAGGACTTCTAGTTGCATCCCAAAGTGTTTGGCATGTTGTTCCACGAGGGCATCCGTACCTTTGGCTCCCCCTGTGTAGACCACATGGCCATGACCCACTTGCAGTTCCAAGGCACCGAGATCTTGTTCTCCGATCATGTCAATGTCTGGGGGCATGGCTTTTGAGAATGAAGATCTAGTGACCAAGGGACCGTCTTAAATAGGGACAACGGACCAATGGGAAGACAAGAGGACCTTATTTGGATTGAACAAGCTGACCAATGGGAAGATAACAAGTCCTTATATGGGTAGGATAAGCTGACCAATGACAGTCAAGGGTCTAAGGTATAAAAAGGCATGGGCAGTGGGGGTGACATCAACCTTTGAGTACGATGTCTGTCGATCGGAAGAGAAAGCCAACCCATCCCCCAGAGGGGAAGAAGAAGAAGAAGAAGAGCATTCAACATATGACGCCCGTGGACTGTGATCCTGTGGTCTGCGAGGTCGTGGAAGACACCCGAGCTGCGGTGGAAGACATGATGAAAGAATTGAATGACATGGTGGAGCAATCACCCCCATCACCTCAATTCACCTTGACGACCGTGTATGATCCTCCCAGTTCAGTGGACACTATGGTATGCCCTTGCCATAATGTGCGTTTGGAGGCCCGAGAATCTCAAAAGGGATGGAAGTATGTGAAATGTCCCATGCAACCGTGTTTGCTGTTTTGTGGACAAGATCAAGTTCTGGAGTATATGAAAGCCGTGTATAGTCAACCTCATGTAGAAGTGTTGGACATGTGGGGTGGTTTACAATGCTTTTGCCGTGAACCCGCTACGCTTCAACAGAGTCATTCGATTCAGAACCCCGATCGCTTGTTTCTGACTTGTTCCAAGAAAACGTGTGGCTTCTTCCGGTGGGCCGATCAACCCTTGGGTTCCAAGTACTGGGCGTGGTTTCATGACAACCCTCCCAAAAAAGCCGACCAACAAGCTGAACCACCCACCCGTGATGCTCAAGGATATCCCAAGAGGGGCTATGACATCCCTGGCCCTCCAGTCAGAAGGAAAGAGGACGTGGAACGAGAACGACCCCTGACAGACTATGAGAAACAATTGTTACGAGAAATTCAAGATCTCAAGAACCGTCAAGAAGTGATGGTAGCCCCAGCTCCACCACCCCCCAAGTACAGTGACAGTGTGGAGAACTGGCAGAAAGGTCTAGAGACCATCAGTTGCGGCCGTCTAGGTCTCTTTTAAATGAGAGAACGAATAAAATTTTTTATCAATGTCACCATGGAGTCTGTGTGTGATGCGTGGGAGTCTATCTTGTCCCTGGGGCAATGGCAATGTCATCAAACCCTTTGCCAAGTCTTATATGATCATCAACCCGGCACCCAAATCCCCATACCCCCATGTCCCGAGGACACGCATCCTCTCCACCTCTTTGAAGAAACCCATGTCGACCGCAACCTGTATCGATGGGTGGTGTTTGTCTTATGGTTAAAAGCTCACCCAGAGGCATGGCGATGGTATCGAATCATTCAAAAGGCGCATCCCCACACGGTCCCCACCATATCGACCTTATGGGATGAATGCCAAAAAGTATGGCCCCTCGAAAGAAAAAGGTCTCCCCATCATGGTTGAGTCGTTACCACGATCCTCGAGCCCCCGGCAGTTTAGGAGGGGTGCAACGATTTGCTAAAGCCCATCGTCTCCCTTTGAAAAAAGCTCAACGGGTCTTGGAACGGGATTTGGCCTATACGTTACATAAACCACGACGTCGTCGTTTTCCCACCGTCCCCGTGATCGTAGGAGGATTAGATGATCAATGGGTCGCGGATTTAGTGGAAGTGCAACCCTTGGCCAAGTATAATCGGGGTATACGATACTTGTTGACGGTCTTGGATGTGTTGTCCAAGTACGCGTGGGTCCAACCGTTGAAAGACAAAACCGGGGTGGCGTTGGTCCATGCCTTTGACAAGATTTTGAAAGGACGTCACCCGAATCGATTGCAAACGGATCGAGGGAAAGAATTTTACAACCGGACGTTTCAACGATGGCTTGACGAGCAAGGGATTCAACATTTTTCGACCGAAGGGGATGCGAAAGCCAGTGTGGTGGAACGATTTAACCGCACCTTGAAAGAACGGTTGTACCGTTATTTCACCGCGGCCAACACCTTACAGTTTGACGATGTCTTACCCGAGTTGGTGCAGGGGTATAATGCCACCCGGCATCGAAGTATTGGTATGGCCCCTCAAGACGTGACATGGGACAACGAAGAAGCGGTGTGGAAACGATTGTATGCCAAACGGTTGAAAGACCAGAAAAAACCTAAATTCAAAGTCGGAGATCGTGTCCGTCTCAATAAGATTCATCGTACCTTTGAAAAAGGCTATTTACCCGGTTGGACCGAAGAAGTGTTTGTGGTGCATCGTGTGATCCCGGGATCTGTGCCCACCTATAAGATTCACGAATGGGATGAGACCCCCGTCCAAGGTACGTTTTATGAAGAGGATTTACAAAAAGTCCATGTGTCCGAGGTGTTTCGGATCGAGAAGGTACTTAAGCGACAAAAAGGTCGTTGGTTGGTCAAGTGGAAAGGGTGGCCCGACAAGTACAATAGTTGGATTCGTAGTCAAGACGTCACGTCTCTCCAACCACCCCAGAGGAAAAGCCCACCCAAACGACAACTGAAGATTAAAGAGACAAGCCCACCCAAAAGACGACGTGACTAAACAATGACGTTGGTGCCCAACTCTTCGTTTTACGTGACGTTGATGAGTCATGCGAGTACCAAAGAGTTTCCTGGGAACAAGAGTCATCATTTCAGAAACCGATTGCCTAAACCCATCCGATTTGTGGGACGAGGATGGATGGTGGGTATGGTGAGTTTATCCTTACCCACCATTCCCGTGATAGCGGAAGAAGGAGGCGTGGGCGATTCCCATCCTCTGTTGTACGTACGATGGCACGAACGGGTGTATGCCCAAGACGATCAAGGCAACGATCGATGGTGGCATCAACGTCGCGAACTCACTGTCTACGGGCGAGATATGAGAAAGGAGATGGCCTCGTCGACGGGATCGCACTTTTTTCATCAACTGGTGTACCGTTACGAGCAAAGCCGTGCCAAACAAACCGAACCCAAAAACAAATGGACCGAGGACAATGGCGTCAAATTATACCCGACGTTTGAATGGACGTCCGAAGGGGATTTGTTATTGAATACCACCAATGTGGATTACAAACGACAAGTAGCGCACGTGTCATGGGGCAGATCCTTGGCCCTGAGAATGGGATGGATTGAACAAGTGTCCCCCGGTCAGTATCGATTGGGTCCGAATCTCTTGCAAGAATTTCAAGGCATTTCCACCATTCCCACCCCGACGGATGTCCTGGATGGCAGCAACAAGCCCATCTTTTGGAAAGTGGAGGGGGATTATCTGAAATTGAGTCTATCGTGTCCTTGGCGGTTTGTGAATTTGAACCAGACCTTTCGTCCCTCGTTGGAATTTCCCTCCACGCGTCCTTTGCACGTGTATTGTGATGTAGGGACCAGCAGCATGGTAGGGGGTCGTATCACCGATCTCTTACGAGAAATCAAGTACCAGCCACAAAACACCACCCACTTTGAACCTCGACATATTCAATATATCCCAGTACGCAACGAAGTGGTAGAAATCGTGGAAACCCAGATGGCCGAAACCAATGGGGATCTGGTGAAATTTGGTGAAGGCCATGCCCTCTTGACTCTCCACTTTAAAAGGGAAGTGGTAGTGTGAAGAACAAAGACAACATGTCGTTCTACGTGACGTTACCGAGTCATGCCAACCGACGTGAATTTCCCAACAACCAAGCCAATTCCTTCAAGATTCGTTTACCTCAACCGTTACAGCTCACGGGAGGGGGATGGCAAGTGGGGTTGAGTGCCATTTCCTTACCGGATACCCGCGTCAATTTGTACGAGTTGGTGAAGAAAGATGGGTACATCCTAGCGACGTCGTGGGAGATCACTTATCCCGCCCCGGGTAAAACCGATGGCACCATGGCCGCGCGCATAGGCACGGCGCAAACCCTCATCCAAGACGTTCAAGATTTGGATTGGGTGGTGGATGGCGTGAGTTTCATGAAAGCCACGATTGCCCATTTGGAACAACGACGCCAGGAAACGGCCATTCAAGGAGGCCGGTTTACCAACGATCAAGGCAAACACACGTACGTCAAGTTCAAGTGGGAAGGCGACGATCTGCTCATCGACAACACGAATGTCTGCCATTGTGGTAACAAAACACCAGTCCTTACCATCTACACCAAGTTGGCGGTCAAGATGGGATGGTTACGTAAAATTAGCAGTGGATTGGTGTTGGGCCCGAACTTACAGCAAGAATTCCTGGGGGATCAAGTCCCCGACATCACCAACAACAGCGATTGGCAGGATGTCACCGACGGTCAGGGGAACGCGGTCTTTTGGACGGTGCGTGCGATTTTACCGGATTATTTACAATTGAGTATGAGTTGTGGGTGGCGTTTCACCAACTTGAATACGGCGTTTCGGGCGGTGGTGGGGGAACCCACCCGATCGTTGCACGTGTACTCCGACGTGGCAGGCAGTATGATGGTTGGCAATCGCGTGACTGATTTGTTACGTGAAATCCAGTACAAGCGAGAAGCACGTGGCACCCTGTATTTTGAACCGTTGCACATTCATTACATGTCTCTTCGTAACGAGGTGGTGGAAATGATTCACGTTCAAGTGGCTGAAACGATTGGTGCCGGAGGAGACTTGGTCAAGTTTGGTGAAGGTCATACCATTGTCACGTTACACTTCAAAAAGACATAAAAAGGGGGTGGCCAAGGGAGTGTCCCAATGACAAGATGCCCAAGACAAGAGTGCGTCGAAGAAGAAGGCAACGAGGGGGTCTCTTGCCCCTGGCGGCCCTCATTCCAGCCTTGATCGCTGGAGGAAAAGCTGTGGCGTTGGGTGCCGCAAGTGGTGCCGCGAGTTACGGGGCTAAAAAAGGGTTGGAAGCCGCTTTTCGGAAAAAACGACGACGACGATGATGACGGTATAAAAAGGGGGTCACGTGAAGCACAGACAAAACGTTTATCCCTGGTGAAGAAGACACCATGCGTGGGGGAAGTTTGACACGATTTCGAACCGACGAGTGGTATGATCAACAAGGCAAAGGAGTGATGACGGACCTGATGCGTGGGGGGTTGCAAGGTCTTATAAGGACGCGAAATCCTTTAAAATTGCCTAGTAATATCAAGAGAGGCTTGGAAACGGGTTTGACACGCGGTGTTAAACGCAAAGCCGAACAAGTCCTTAAAAAGGAAATCACCAAACAAGCCAAGAAAGCGTTGAGTCATAAGAACGTGAAAGACGCCGTGCGTGTAGCCACTGCCTTATTTCCCAAACAAACCAAACGTGCACGTGATATTTTGGGAGTCTAATGGAACCCGTGCATTCACGACCTCGACGGATTCGTAGTAATCGAGGGTTGTCTCAATGGGGTGGACTGTATCCGTTTTGGAAACTCATGCCACGACGACAACGTGGTGGATGGTTAAGTCCCGAGGTCATGAGAGTCCCCGGGTTTGATTTGAGGCAACGTTTAGCCCGACGACGACGACGCTATAAAAACCCCTCACGACGACGACGGGGTACCACTCGACGACGTTAAACATGCCTGACGTGAGTACACAAACCGCCCCGGCTCACGAGCGTTCCGAAGGGACCGTTAACCCTGCCTTACGGATTTTCAAGGTGCCACCGACCGACATTAGCATCAATGCCTATCGCATGGTCACCATCCAACCCACCACCACGGGTATCAATCCTATGGAATTCATCATTCCAGGGTTGGACGATTTTGTGGATTTGGGACGCAGTTACTTTACCATGGAATTGAGTTTGAAAAAGGAGGATGCCGGGAACTTGGTGGCCAATCAGAAATTGTGGCCCGTCAATAATTTGGCCCATTCCATCATCAAACAAATTGACTTGCAGTTGAATGGCACGTTGATCAGTCCACAATCCGACACGTATCATTACAAAGCTTACCTGGAAACCTTGCTGAATTATGACCGAGAAGATGGCAAGACCGTGTTAGGACCCCAAGGCTGGTACAATCAAGTGGATTTCCCACCCCAATGGACCAACAACAACACAGACAAAGCAGGAGACCATGTAGCCTGGCAAAATCTGAGTGCCAATCACAAAGGGGCTTTTGAGGCGATGGTCGCTGAAGTGGCCAAGTATGCTGGAGGTGTCACCCACAGTCTAGTGTTTACCCCCCACTTGGAAGTCTTTCACACTGGCAAACTGTTGGTGCCTGGTATCGAAATCAAGATGAAATTTCATTTCAATGGCCCCAGCTTGTTTTTGAATGGAGTGGCTCTAGCTGGTCGATTGATGGAAGGGGATGTCAAACTACGGTTTCATCTCTGCCAACTGCGTTTGAATGACGCCATCTACCAGAGTATCTCTAGCAAAAGACACAATGAAGGCCAAGTGGCAGCTTACCCGACCGTCCGCAGTGAAATCCGGACCTTCAGCATGCAAAACAACCTGGTCCGCTTTGATATCCCTAACCTGTTTCAAAACAGAATACCTGACCGATTGATTGTGGGGTTACTGGACAGCCGTGCCTTCAATGGAGATGTGACCCGAGATCCATTCTGTTTCCAGAAATTTGGTCTGACGTCCATTAAACAGATTGTCAGAGGAGAAGAATACCCTTATGAAACCCTCCAGTTAGTGCACAACAATGGCACCCGAGATAATCTAGGCTACTTCCGTTTTCTGCAAGCCAGTGGTGCTTGGTGTAAAAAGAAAGGCAACATGGTAGAACTAGAAGATTGGGGCCAAGATAAAAATTGTACCTTGTTCATGTTTGACAATGTGGCCAATGGATGTGCTGACAGTCAAAACCTCAACCCCAAGCAAACAGGCGATTTACAACTGGTGTTGGAATTTGGAGCTGCCCCCGGTGTCAATATAACCGTACTCGTGTATGGAGAATTTGAGAATTTGCTGGAGATTGACAGGAACGGAGCCGTGTTGTATAACATTTACCAGCACTGATGGAACATGTGGCCTTGAATAATGTGCAGTTGGATTATTTAGCCCGAGACGACCCCCAATTGAACCCGGTCTTTTACGGGACGGTGGCCTGTGATCGTTTACCCAAGAGTCCTGTCAAGACTACCCCTCAAGGGTACATTGTGAATACCGACCCACACGATCAACCGGGACAACATTGGTTAGCGGTGTGGACGGATGGAAAGGTGTGTGAAGTCCTGGACAGTTATGCTTTGCCATTGGATACGTACGTGCAAGCGACCCCGTTACGAGATTGGATCGTCCAACATTGGAAGTATGTAGTGACCAATGGCAAGTCCCTCCAAGCCATTACAAGCAAGAGTTGTGGTGATTACGCCTTGTTGTACTTGAAAGCCAAAGCCCGTGGACGGACCTTGCAAGCGTTTTTAAATGAGTTTTCGGATCATGATTATGTTAGTAATGACCATCAAGCGGGTCAACGCCTTCAACAATTGATTGTAGGCCAAGAAGCCAGATGGTATCAACTGTGTTGTCATCCGTATCATCAATGTAATGCTTAAATAAAATTTGTTGGAAAAAAGTGATGTCGGAGTCGTAGCTCAGTTGGTTAGAGCCTTAGACCTTTGATTCAGATAAGGATTGGGTCGTACGTGGGTTCGAGTCCCACCGACTCCAATAAAAAGGTGCCTTTTTTTTTTCTAAGGGTATTATCATCATGCAAACGGGGAAACCGTTTCGTTTTCATACGCCTTCCTCTATCTTGGTGGTGGGTCCTTCGGGATGTGGTAAAACCGCGTTTACGGAAAAACTCTTGGTAGACAACCCCGAGCTGTTTGAAACCCCACCGACTCAAAGGCATTATTGTTATGGGGCCTGGCAAGATCGATTTCAAGGCATGCAAGATCAAGGGGTGGTGTTTCACGAAGGGATTCCCGATCATGAGGCCTTAGTGCAATGGTTTCCTGAAGGACAGGGGGTCCTGGTCTTGGATGATTTAATGGATGAAGGCAGTCACGATAAACGCGTGTTGGATTTATTCACCAAACATTCGCATCATCAAGGGGTGACGGTGCTCTACTTGTGCCAAGACATGTTTCCCGTGGGTCGCTATGCGAAAAGTATATCCCGCAATGCCCATTACATCGTGGCGTTCAAGAACCCTCGAGATCAATTAGGGGTACGCAATGTCATGCTTCAATCGTTTCCGACCACGTGGAAAGACACGTTGGAGACGTTTCATCAAGCCACCACACGACCGTATGGCTATTTGGTCTTGGATTTACATCCCGCCTCGTCCGATCAACAACGGGTGTTGAGTCACCTGTTAAAAGACGAAGGATGGACTCGCACCTATCAAAAACGACTATAAAGGGAGCCCCTTGGAACAGGTAAAAAGAGAAAAGCAACCATGGCCGATGATGACCGTCAACCTCCGCAATCGTACGATACCGTGTCCCCTGCGGGGGTGGGAGCGGCCAGCGGCAATCAAATGTCCGCAAGGGCCTGGCAAGATTTGTATTTGTCGGGAGACCAAGGCCTTCTCGACGTCCTGCCTCCAATCCAGCCACCCCTCGAGGATCTTTGAGTCCTGGCCGACAGCCTCGTACCTTGCGTCAAGCGGATTTACAACGACGTTTACGGATGCTGTTACAAGATCAAGAACAGTTGGCCCAAGGACGTGAAATTGCTAATGTCACCATGACCAATAGCATTGTGACCAGTTATAAACAAGGAGGAGCACCGAGCGTACAAACCTCGTCGTCCCGTGTTTCGCCGTGAGGATGAAAACCGTCGTGTCGTTATTGAATGGATCGAAACAGCATGGTCTTCCCTTCCCCCCGGAATTATTACAACGCATGGATTCCTTGTATGCTTTTTATCATCAACAATGGTGGTGTTATCGAAAAATGTTGAATCATTACAGGTGTGTCAATGCCTTGTTCAATGGTATGGCCTTACTCCTGATGGCTGCAGGCATGATTGCGGGTCCCCTTTTGGAAAACAGTACGTTGGTAGCGTGTTTGGCGGCGGTGGGGACCGTGGTCAAAGGATGGAATGATTTTAAACAATACCGATTTAAAGTGACCATGAGTCGGTTTGCGTTTACCACCTATGCCAAAGCCTTGACCGAATTGAAAACCCATGTGCGGGGTATTCCCTTGGAGGATCTGGAACGATTTTTAATCAAGATGCAAACCTTGGATGATACCATTGTGGATTTCACCCCTCCATTACCCAAACGATGTGTCCAAGATTACCATGGTCATTTTGTGTACCAACCCTTGGAAGGCCTGTGCTATGTAGATGGATGTCCTCGTCCCTTGAGACCCAAAGACTATTGGATCCATAAAAAGCCGCTCCCTCCCAGTCCTACACTGTTAGAACCATGGCCCCCCGAAGAAGAAGACGGACAAAAAGAAAAAGAAGAACCCAGCAAGGAGAAGGCATACCTTGGTTCGTCGACGTGAAAAAGGGGTATGAAGTCACAAGTGATTTGGTCAAAGCCTTGAAAAAACCACAAATGAGTGCTGCCCAAGGGAGAAAGATGGTATCGGGGTACAAACAACAATATCAAGCGTATAAAAGACGAGGGGGTACCAAAGGGTACAACAGTTGGTTGATCGACAAAGGCTATGCCAAAAAACCTAACAAGTGTTGTATCCAATGAAACGTCTTCGACGTCAACGCAGAAAAAGGAAACAACGAGGAGGGGCTTTAATGCGTCGCAAACCCCGTTTGGTGGATAAAATTGCCCATGGCATGAGTATGTTTCTATCAGGTCCAGCGCCTGGGTTTGGACTGGCTTTAGGCAAATTAGGCGGTCAAGCCTTGAAAGGCATTACCGATAATGTACAACATTACCGACGACAACGAGGTGGGGGTTGGTGGTCCGATTTCAAACGCAATACCCGTCAAGGTTATAAAGAGACGCAAGACCTCATCAAACAAGACAAAGCCCTTCAACGGCTATTGACGGGTCGACCATGGTGAGGAGGAGAAGACGACGCCGTCGTCAACGAGGAGGTTTTTTAAATCTATTGGTCCCCGCCATGGTAGGATTGGGGAAAGCCGCGGCCTTGGAAACGGATAAACGTATAAAACGCACGATTCAAAAAGCCAATCAACGGTATCGTCGTCGTCACCGATAAAGGATGCAACGTCTTCGACGTCAATTCCCGTTTTTACGGTCCATGTTACAAGAAGCCAATGGTTCCAAACGTCAAGAATTGTTACAACATGCCAATGCCGATCAAATCAATGCTGTGAGTGAATTGGTGTTGAACTTTTTAAAAAACAAGATTCCCGTCACCCCACCCATGCTGGCTAAACTTCAACCCTATAAAAAGGTACTACGTGATTTGGGACGTCGTCGACATTCCGTCAAAAAACGTCGTCAGTGGTTAGTCCAACAAAAAGGACAAGGGTTGTTTCAAGGACTTCACGAGGTGCTATGTCAATGTCTTCGTTAACCCTCCCTACGTGGATGACTCTATTACAAGAGGCCAATCGGGCCACCGACAAGTGGAAAGACGAGTGTCATTATTGGAAGCATAAATATCACCTGTTGTATCGAGAGTACCAACACATCTTGAGGGCCCGTCTTTGTAAGAGTTGCCGTGACCAGGAAGACGGGGAACTTTGCCCCGACTGTAGTCAACGAACATGGACGAAGTGTACATGATTCCCCAAAAGGACTTGGAACAACTCATTCAATATTACAAAGGAGAACTCACCGAAAATGCCTTGTTGAACAAAGCCGCAACGCTCGCCGCCCAAAAACATGTGTTATTAGCCAACCCCCAATTACCTCCAGCCCTGGTTAATGCTCAAACCAAACCGTTGAGTCAAGAATTAATCAAGTTAACCAAACGCATTCGTCAATTTCCTGGCGGGGTGGGGGTTGGTGCCCCGGGTGCCCCGGGTGGTCCACCAGGCGAAGAAGAAGAAGAAGCCGGGGATTTGGTGACGGGACCTGTGGAACAATGGTTGAAGCGCATGATAAAAGGCAGCCCGTCGACTCCCAAACCTCCCATTACCCCTGCAACCAAGAAAGGCAAAGGAGCAGCCACTACCAGTAAGATTGTCAAGAAAGGGAGCCCATCCACCAGTCGAGGGGATCTACAATCGCGTTTAGAAGCCGTGCGAGAACGTCGCAAGACTTGGGAAAAGCATTTAGCCGAAAGTGGTTTCACGAAAGGCAAAGGCAAAGGCAAAGGCAAAGCACCCGCCCGAGAAGTGGAACGATTGAAACCTTTACCCGGTTGGGAAGATTGGGCTCGTGGCAAAAAGTTACGACGTCGATTGGATTACGACAGTGACTAAAACATGCCCACCAAGAGGAGAAGGGGTATTAAACGGAAACGCCCCCAACGAGGAGGGGCCTTGGATGTCCAAAAATGGATTGCGAAAACCGGCAAAGAATTTCATTGGCCCGGTTATCAGTACATGGGCCCTGGCACCCATTTGGCTAAACGTCTCAAACGTGGGGATCCCGGGATCAATCGCTTGGACCAAATTGCTAAGCAACACGACATTGATTACAGCCGTGCTAAGAATTTGCAAGATAAATGGAAAGCCGATACCAAGATGATCCAAGCCATTGATCGATTACCCGGCAAGAAAAACAAGACGGAACGGGTGGTCAAGAAAATCATGCAAGCCAAGAAACGTTTAAAATTGTAAATTTAATAACATCCCCAGTTACATGTTGAGTAAGAATAAAAAATGAAAATGTCTCATTGGTTCATGAGTTGTGTCTTCAAAAAAAAAGTTCTACCACAATGATTCAATGTTCTGCCAAATAGTCCTATGATTTCAAAAAAGTTCTGCCAAAATACTGAGACGAGGGTTAAGACACCAAATCATACATCAAATCGACACCCTCGTCGGGTGACATGTCATGAACAATGCCATCAGGGGGCACCAATGCCTCCACATCAAAATCCTCGACATCGTCCATGACCTGCTCCCAATCGTCGGGTGACATGTCTTTCAATAAGTTTCTTGCAAAAAAAAAAAAAAAAAAAACGAAAGGTCATCCAAGTCACATTGAGGGGGTTCCACGACTTGCATGGTCCCCGCTCTCTTCGCTTTAACTTCTCACCAAACTCCACGACACTTGGGTCGAGCACCAACTCCCTCTTCACTTTCTCCAAGATCTCCTCTACTTCCAAATCTACTTCAAAGTCTTCGAATCTTTCTAATAGCTTCTCATGACCAGCGTCCATTTTGAGATGACTCACCTCGAGGGTCGATCTGTTTTATAGTCTCTCATTCATTCCCGTCATGCACCCTGGACCCTAACTAGAGAGGGGGGAGGGGGGTCCCCCCTCCTCTTCCCCTCCCAAGGCACCGCTGGGTCTCCTCATCACCTCTTGTTATCCCAGGCTGAACCCTGTTTGGCATGACCTCTTGTTATGCCAGGCTGTGCCCTGTTTGGGATGACCTCTTGTTATGCCAGGCTGTGCCCTGTTTGGGATGACCTCTTGTTATGCCAGGCTGTGCCCTGTTTGGGATGACCTCTTGTTATGCCAGGCTGTGCCCTGTTTGGGATGACCTCTTGTTATGCCAGGCTGTGCCCTGTTTGGTGATTGGCTCCTTCCCCTCGCACGTGACCTTTTGGTTCTCTATAAAAACAGAGCCCCGATCTCCAGTGAGTTCATCTGATCATGTCCTCTCGCCAAGACGAAGCAGGGCCTAGTGGCCTCGCTAGAAGCGAGGTCCTGGCCCTGCTTGGCCTACAGATGTCCGATTCAGAGCCAGAAGACGAGACAACTTCCTGTGTGGGACCATGTACCGAAGACATGCCGGACAGTGATGAGATTTGTGAAGAGGCCTTGGATCGCTTCGAACGCCAACGTGCGTTTCAAACCCATCTTCTTCAACAAACTGGGGGAGGTTTGGATGCCAATGCGGAGGGTGTCTTCGAGTTTGAACTCCAACCCTATGTCGATCGTTTGAGCAACCGTCTGGGAGTGCGTGAACGTCATTTCAATACCCAGTTACACCAAAGGGGGAATTTCATTCCCAATCAGAGCATGACTCGAGCTCTAGAAGAGGGGTTACGTCGCGCGGTGAATCAAGTGTTGACCACCACCACACCACCCCTCCACGATCAAGATCGTCTGTACTTTACCATCGCCTCCAACAGACTCCATAATAATTTTCAGGGCTGGGGATTACGTGCAGGAGAATGGCGCCAAGGCGGCGACCGTGTCGAGGCTTTATTCCAACGTTTAGCCCAAGCCCTCAACAGCAATGAACAATTTGAAATGGACGACTCCTTTCAAGTCTCCATTACTCAAGTCCATCATGCCCCTCAAGGAACCGGCAAACCACGCCAGGAGAAACCCGGACATCAACCTCTACGAAATTTAATACCCAAGAAACGTTCCATCATCCAGATCCAAAACAGGGATGAACTCTGTTGTGCCAGAGCCCTCGTCACTGCCAAAGCTCGCGTGGACCAACACCCGAAATGGTCATCCATTCGACAAGCACGGACAATCCAGAGAACCCTAGCTCTGGAGCTCCAGAATGAAGCTCAGGTGCCCCTCGGCCCTTGTGGCTACGATGCCTTGACCCAATTCAGTACCACTCCTTCCCTGACCGGTTACCAGATCCTGTTGGTGGATGCCGACCGTTCTTTTCACATCACCACCTTTGGTCCCCTTCAAGACAAACAATTGATCCTGTTGCACGAGAAAGGCCATTATGATGTCATTACCAAGTTGCCAGGCTTTTTCGGAGCCGGTTACGTCTGTGCCCATTGTTGGAAACCCTATAACGAGGAGGGGAAGCATCGATGTACCAAGAAAAAGTTGTGCGGAGCCTGTCGGCAGAAAGAGTGCCCTGATTTCCTGGAGGCGTACCCTCGAGGCCAGAAAGCCACGCAACGTTGTCAACAATGTCATCGGGACTTTTTTGGAGACACCTGTTTCCAAATGCATCTGGTCAAGGACCCCGCCGGCAAACCCGTGACCAACCTAGACTACTCCGTCTGCTTTCGGCGCCGTCGCTGTGCTCAATGCCTCCTCCTCCTTCCTGCTCGCCACATTGACAACCATCAATGTGGCTACATTGATTGTCCCTGTTGTCATGAGTACGTGGACGGTGCAACTCATCGTTGTTTTATTCAAATAGCCACTCAAGACAAGAAGAAAAGAAAGAGGAAACGACAACGAGGGCCTCGCCCTAAACGTAGGGTGGATACCACACCCGAGAAGGAGGAGGAAGACGATGAGGAGGACAGCATACCACCCCTTCATGTCTTCTTTGATATTGAAGCCATGCAACCCCAAGAACAACACATTGCGAACCTCGTCGTGGCCGAAACCGAAGACGATGACCAACCCCTGTGTTTCCATGGCAACCATTGCGTCCGAGATTTCCTGGAATGGTTGGATACTTTGACACTAAATGATACCCGCCAAGTTAATGTGTTGGCCCATAACTTCCAAGGGTACGATGGTTACTTTATCATTCATCAATATTATGGTGACAATAGGATCGTCAACCAGCTCCGGAACGGGTGTAAACTCTTGCAAATCAAGCATGACCGTATCCGCTTCATCGACTCTTTGAGTTTCTTCCAGATGCCTCTATCGGCGTTTCCCAAAACCTTTGGATTGACCGATGCCTGCAAAGGGTACTTCCCCCACAAGTTCAATCATCCAGACCATCAAAACTACGTAGGCCCCATCCCGGCCCTCGATTACTACATGCCTGAAACCATGTCCCCCGAAGGCAAGCAAGCCTTGGAAACCTGGCATCAAGAGCAACGCGACCTGGTCTTTAACTTCCGCAAAGAACTGGTTAAGTACTGCAAATCGGATGTACGTCTCTTGAAAGAAGGATGCTTGACATTCAAACGATTGTTTGAAACGCTCACGGGCTTCAACCCCTTCGACCACATCACCATTGCTTCTGCCTGTAACCGCGATCTACGCATGAATCGCATGATCCCCAACAGTATTGCCAGTGAACCCGTGCGTGGGTGGAAGAACAATATCAACTACTCCAAAGTGGCCCTGGAATGGTTAACCTGGTGTGCCCAACAACAAAACACAATTCAACATGCCCGTAATGCCGGCGAGTATTGCATCCCTGGCACTAACTTCCATGTCGATGGTTTCGATGCCAGTACCAACACCATCTACGAATTTCACGGGTGTTTCTGGCATGGGTGTCGTCGCTGTTTCCCCATTCGTCACGAAAGCCATCTACGTCACTATGATCGAACCATGCAAGATGTCTACGAGACCACCCAGCAAAGAACCCAACAGTTAAGAGAGCTCGGATACCATGTCATAGAAATGTGGGAATGTGATTGGTCCCGTCTCAAAGACACCTCCTTGGACATCAGAACTTACCTGGGGACCCTTGAGTTGACAGAACCTCTCAACCCCCGTGACGCTTTCTGTGGGGGTCGTACCAATGCCGTGAAACTGTACCATCACGTGACACCCAATCAACAAATACATTACATTGATGTGACCTCCTTGTACCCCTGGGTGAACAAGACCTGTGTGTACCCCAAAGGCCATCCTCGTTTCATCTTCAATCCGGGACACACCGACATCCGTCAGTACTTTGGTCTTGTCCAATGCAAAGTCCTGCCGCCACGTCAACTCTACCATCCTGTCCTGCCTTACCGTCATGCCTCCAAACTCCTTTTTCCTCTCTGTGCTGCCTGTGTGGAACAAGAGATGGTCAAACGACCCTTAGACAGATGAGCAGAATGTGTGCACACCGACGAACAGCGAGCCTTGACGGGAACATGGTGTACCCCCGAATTATCTAAAGCGGTGGACTTGGGGTACGACATCCTGTACATCTATGAGGTCTGGCATTTTGACGAGACGTGTGAGGGCCTCTTTAAGGACTACGTAAACACCTGGTTAAAAATTAAGCAAGAAGCCAGCGGGTGGCCATCCTGGGTCGGTGACGACGAAACCAAACGTCAGCAATACCTTCGAGAGTACTTCGAGCATGAAGGCATTCAATTGGAGTACGCCAACATCCAAAAGAACCCGGGGCTGCGTACCCTCGCTAAAATGATGCTCAATTCCATGTGGGGCAAGTTTGGACAACGACTCAACAAGACCCAAGTCGAAACGTTTGACGACCCTCAAGCCTTCCACCGTTTTCTAGATACCAGTACGTTGGACGTACGTCACGTCTCCGTTATAAACGAGCAATTAGTGGAGGTGCATTACCAGTACCAAGACGAAGACATCCCCGTGTCACCGAACCTCAATATCTTCGTGGCGTGTTTTACGACCTGTTGGGCTCGGCTCCGCCTGTATGCAGCCCTGGAACAGCTAGGGGAACGTGTCCTCTACTACGACACGGACTCCGTCATCTATTGGACAACCGAGAATCAATCCATCCCGGTCTTGGGCGATTACCTCGGCGAGTTTACGAGTGAATTGGACAAGGAGGATTACATCGTAGAATTTGTCTCAGGGGGCCCCAAGAACTATGGATACCAAACCCAGAAGGGCCACGTTGAGTGCAAGGTGAGGGGGTTCCGCCTTAACAGCGAAGGCAAAACCCAATTGAATTACAACATCATGCGTCAGAATGTCCTCGACGAAATCCAGAAGCCACTGCAGAAACCACGCCAGACCCAAGTCATCAAGACCCACCAAATTGTGCGCGATCCCAAACACTACCAACTGTACACCTTCCCAGAGTACAAACGATACCAGCTCGTGTACGACAAGAGAGTCGTGGATCCACACACCTTTCAAACCTACCCTTATGGATACCAGTGAAAGCCCCAACAAGATCATCGAATGTGAACAGTGTGATCGAGAACATTTGGCGCCACCACCACCACCCCCATTCTACAGTTCCTTTGCCATACCTTTAATGAGAAATCATCAACGTCAACTACAACAATGGATCCGTGACAACAACCAATGGCGAAGAATAACTCGATGTCAAAAACAATGGTGGGGACCCTCTATTGAACATTAACGAATTGTCGTCTGTTAAAAGGAACTCAAAGGAACACTCACATCAAAGAGGAACTCAAAGTCATCATGGAACCCTTATTTTTGTTTTCTCTCACTTGTTGTGAAAAAAAAAGTTTGACAATAAATAATTTTTTTTATTTTCTTGTTTTTCAGTCAAGGACCACCCTCGTTCCCCCAATTGGACTTTGGACTTTGAGCCCACGTTTTCTCAGCGGGTTTACTTCCCCTTGAGCCCACGATCCCTTTTTCCAACTGGTCAGCGGTTTCCCTTTCCAAATCACGTGACTTCCGGTTGTATGAGCCCACGATCCCTTTTTTCCCACTGGTCAGCGGTTTTCCTTTCCAAATCACGTGACTTCCGGTTGTATGAGCCCGCGATCCCCTTTTTCCCACTGGTCAGCGGTTTCCCCCTATTAAAAAAACACGTCACTTCCGGTTCCGGTCATGACGTCACCGACCAATCAGAAGCCTCCATTTGGGTCATACGGTCCCCCTTTACTACTCGCCTGTTGCCGAATTCCTGCTGTGGAGCAAAAACTGGATAGTAAAATTGGATGGTTCAGATGGTTAGGGATTTCAGGTTCCTCGGTAAGCGTATGAAATTCACAGAATACTCCTGGTGTCTATAAGATCACTATACGAGACCTTGTCAATCTATAACACAGGTACGATGTTTTAGTCGACGGACTTTTCTAGATCAGCTCCAGTTCAACTTTTTTTAAACAACGAACTCTCCGAGTCGGAATTGACTGATCAAAATACCTCAAATGTCGGCGTTTCCTGTTTTCTCGGATTGTTAAAGGCCTTTAAAGTACGTATTTGAGAATGCTAAGACAGTTTAATCTGTTGGGAATCCTTAGCTTAAAACTTTTAAGGCGCAGAAGATTTTTAAGAACACGGTCTCATTCGTCGAGTTTCCGAGCCGCCGCTGGGTTTCCGAAAATGCTAGCCGACCTTATTTCACACTCCAAATGACACATTTGTCCTCCCCTCCCCACCCCCCCTCCTACGAAAACACAAGGAATTAATTTTGCCATGTTACGCTGGAAGTTTGAGGTGATATTACTCCGGACAAAACTCAAGTCTTCATTCGATCACAATTTGGTGCTCCTGAACACTGCTTATTTCTGAGAAATAAGGGCTGAAAGACTATGGGGAAACACTCGATGGACTAAATTAATAAGTCAAGGATACTGTTTCTCATATAATTAATAAGTAATTATAATTAATTGTTTAGCATATTAACATTTTATCAGTTTTTGCGCCAGTTAGACAATTTGATTCCTTTATTATTGTAAATTAACCAGAAAAGCCAACAGCGAGGGCTAATGAAGTTTTTTTTCTTTTAATGAACTTGCTGTGTTTGCAGAAATTGTTTCCTTTTCCGTATTCCTAATTATTTTGCATCAGTAAGCCTGGCGACAGAAAAGGAATAACACATTAACATTAGGATTGACACACTATCCATTATTGGTTATCCATTATCCACTGACTGACCAATTTTAGGGGTCGTTTCATGTTGATTGCTTACTGTTTTCCTTATTTTGCATTATGCTCTCCTGAGCAACATTTTTTAACTCTCCTGTGCAACCGTGATAAGTGGTCGTCATGCAACGCTCCTTCCCCACTAATACTACAGCTGCGTAGGGGACCTATATTTTCCCTTGTTTTTCACACTTCCTCGTCTCATCATCTTTTCCACTTGTCGTAGTCTTCGGTTTCCCTGACTAACTGGCTAGAGTTTGCACCAAGGAGGAAAGAAAGGTCCGCCCATAATGCTTTGCGACCAACTATATTATCACTGGTCGTTGCTCACGTGATCTCACATTTGGCCTGAAACGCGATGAACATTGCGTGAGATGCCAAGTCTGTGTAGCAGCGCTGTGTTGATTTTAGAAGTAGAAAATTCTATGTTTTAGTCTTCCTTGCCCTGTACTAACTGTGTTTGGACAACTCAGCTTCCCAGCGAACTGGCCGTTCTCCGGTTTAATGTGTTTTCTCTGATGCAGGGAATTGATCGCAAATTTTCTTCGACCAATGGAAGACTTTCTGCCGCTCGACTCACAATATAATATCACGTCATAAAATTTGGGTTATTAAACATCTCTTCAACTCCAAATCATCGTACACACTGGAATTCAAATGGCGCATTGAACTTACGTGAGAGGTTTATAGCGCTGTGTAATTACAGTGAGATCGTTTGGATCGCGTTACAAACCGACACTAACTTAGTCAAACACGCCATACGATTTGGGTTATTTAACTTCCCCTTCAACTCCACATCACTGCATACAGTGGAATCTACGTTTCCTTAACTTGCAAATGGCGTATTAAACTTAGGAATCAGTTGAGAATAGAGGGAGAAAACAATATTTATGTCAGAGGTTCATAGCGCTGTGTGATTACAAAGACACTGTTTGGATCGCGTTACAAACCGACACGGCTAACTCAGTAAAACTCTCCATAAGTTTTGGGTTATTTAACTCCCCTTCAACTCCAAATCATTGCGTACAGTGGAATCTAAATTTTCTTAGCTTTCAAATGGCGTATTGAACTTAGGAATCGGTTGAGAATAGAAGGAGAAAAAATTTATTTATGTGAGAGGTTTATAGCACTAGATAAGTACCTCAAAGGCATTGTTTGGATCGCGTTACAAACCGATACTAACTTAGTCAAACACGCAATAACATTTGGTAATTTAAGAGCTCTTCAACTTCAAATCATTGTGTACAGTATAATTTACATTTTCTTGCCTTTCAAATGGCGTATTAAACTTAGAAATCGGTTGAGAATGCAAAGAGAAAAAAATTATTTATATGAGAGATTTATAACACTATGTAAGTACAAATTTGTTTGGACCACTGAAGGAGTTACCGAGTAAAACGCGGCACAATTCATGCACTATTAATAAACAAACAAGGACTCAAAATCAGCTAACTAAAGATTTAGCCAAGCCTAAAAAGCGGAGCCTCCCCTCCTTTTCACTTTTATTTTATTATAGTTTATTATTATTATTATTATTATTATTATTATTATTACTATTATTATTATTTTTGCTAGCACTTATTAATTTGTGAAAATACTCCCATTCAAGTCGTTAAATAATAATAATAATAATAATAATAATAATAATAATAATAATAATAATAATAATAATAATTCATGTTCCCGCTGCATGAGTGTCGAACTCGGCTCGGCGTTTCGGCCACTAGGCCTCTAGGCCATTACAGCTGACGTTACTTGGGGATGTTAATTTTGCTACTTATTTCTTTTTTCGTGACAAGCTTAAGCTGCCTATCAACATAAAAATGCTGGTGTTTTTCCCGGCAAAATGTGTTCGGACCGCCGCAAAAACCATGACTTTTGTTGTCTTTGCTTGTTTTGCTACAACGCGGGTCACCATGCGATTTCGCGCCAAAAACGCGGGATACAGCACAGGGTTATATCAAGTGTACGCCACCTCATATTGGTGAGCCTGTGATGCGGAAGGAAGGACGGACGGTCACCTGACTATTACGTCACCACCAAAATTTCTTGGCTTGATAGGTTACCAAATTTGCTTAGCAATGCATGGTGCTCCGGTGGCGCGCTTGCGCGTGGGCTCCGCTATTGCTTCGTCTACCAATGGGGTACGTGGAGTTCCTCGTGGACGACATCTAGAACAAAAAAGCAGGAAGCTGACAAATTAATCATACAACTTGCAAACATGACCTCATTTAAATAGAAATCAGCTCAGAGTTCAGGGATATGGCGAATATAGTATCACAGGAACCTCATTACATATAAAAACGCGCCAAGGAAACGAACAGCTGCCGATAGCTGCTATAACATTGCGAGGACTAGCAATCAATAGCATCTCGCTGCTTTGACACTGGTCGAGGAAAATGACGGTTGGAGCCAACTTTGAGCAATCTTGATTTGGTTCTTACTCATTGAAAACGTGAGTACAATAGAGTACATTGCGATTGCTACAGCTCTTTAACCTTTAAAGCAGAGGTTGGACTCTTGAAAAGGCCAATAAATCCATTAAATTACAAAAGAAATGGAATTTAAGGGCCCGTTTTCATGAAAAGAGGGTGCCCCTAGGGGATAGGGACACCCTAACTACTCTAGTTCTACATGCAAAGTTCGAACATGGTAGGGGCACCCACCCTAGCCGAGTCAAGAGATAGCTTCATTTTACATGAGCGGAATTGTCCCTACCTCGAGGGGGCTAAACTAAAGGACAATTTTGAAAACAATTTTTTTCTAAAAAAAAACAACAATTAAAAAAGCAAAGTTAAGACAACTTTTTGAAAAGCTAAACTAGAGAGCAGCACTGTGCAAACTTAAGTTGCAAAACTTGCTTATTTTTAAAAATTTGTTTTAAAAAATTAACAAAACTTCCATTTTCTCCGTTGACCAAGAAACCTTCTTCGCCTTCTTGTTGCTTTTGCTTTGGCTTTCCGGTGCTTTTCGTTTGTTGACGTTTGTAAATGATTTCGCGTTCACTCCCTAGGTCGGTTTCTTCGACCTCGAAAGCGCGTTCCTCGATCAGATCTTCCTCTATTGCATCGTCCTTTCTGAACCTTCAGGTTGACTTTCAGTCATTATTTGTAGTTGAAATCTCCGAAAATATTCTCCAGGTTTGTAGCTTGAGCTTGAAGAGTTCGAAGCCATGCTCGGATTTGGCGCCTGTTACGCGTGGTGAGAACAACGAAACATGGCCCTACCGAGCCCTACCCGCTAGGGCTAGCCCTACTTTTTGGTTTTAAATGGGCTTCTGTCAACAAACCTTGTCCCTACCATGTAGGGTTTCCCTACCTTCAAGGTAGGGAAACCCTACCCCCTAGGGGCACCCTCCCTCGCATGTAAAACGAACTGCGTAATACAAAGGAGAAGGAAAACTCTACTACCTAAGGGCACCCTCTCTCATGTAAACGGCCCAAAACATGGCTTTGTCGAAGGACAATACGTAGACAAGGGCGTGTTCACACCAAATGGCTCCCAAAGAGAGGCTTGGAAAAATAGCACAGACCACGAATGTATTTAGAAATTCTAGGGCTACAGGAACTTTAAGTAACCACAAACAAATACAAAACAAAAGATTGGTCAATATCGACCTCGAAGAATGAGAAAAATCTAAGCAAAATTCTACTATTTTACGCACTAAGAACAACCGTTGCAGAAACTGTCAGGAACGAACCTATTGAATTTCACGCAAAGCATCATGGATGGGTCTTTATTTCCTCCTTGCGTTTGCACAAAATGCATCCTGATCGTGCACGTTTCACTCTTCTTTCTCTGATCAACTATACGACAGTAATAGAAACCTGGCTTTTTTCAGGTTTTCCTTTACAACTGTTGTAAAATTTCACTTCGATGGTCTTTCTTTTTAAATATCTTACTTCCACAGTTCAATGGATGATTATTTTTCGTATATTCATATTCATTTCAATTTATCTTCCTTCTACGAAAAGTAGACAGGACAGCACAGCTGGTGAGAGCATCGCACCAACATCCTTAAGGTTTTTTTTTAGAACTGCCTTTGAGCAGTTTTAACAAGTTAAAAGTTGTGAAACTTTCACTTCGATGGTGTTTTTTCTTTTATATCTTACTTACGCAGTTCAATGGACGATTATTTCATATATTCATGTTCATTTATTCTCCTTCTACGAAAAGTGGCCTTGACAGCACTGTGGGTAAGGGTATTGTACTGACATGGCAAGGTCACGCGTGGATTCGAATTTTCTTCCGGTTTTGATTTAAAACTGCTTTTAAACAGTTTTTACAACTTAAAAAGCTTTAAAAGTTTTAAAACTATCTCTCCGGTGGTCTTCTTTTTTTAATAGTAATGCTGTCCCTAAACAGGTGTGCGCTACTTTGATCCTTGTTCTGGGCAGCAGAGATTTTTGCACTGCATCACACTGACGTTGTCATTAAAATCCAGCAGCTTATAACGATTCTTTCAATACTTGGCGTCTCGCAAGACTGAGATGTATCACTGAACCTATGACACATTAGTCGATACCTGATTTCCTGTGTGTTTTTGTTGCGGGACTTTCAAGGGACCTGACAACACCTTCTAAGGCAGTGTCAAGTTCACCGTTCCTCCACATTTTCTTTCATGAACACACCCAAATCCTCTTAAATTTGCCTTGATGAAACCAAGTGAAGAAACAACTACTTTGTATGTTTAATGTGTTGATCATGTTGTTTAAGCTCAAAGCCCTGCCCGTGAGGAAAACGCTAAATGCTTCTTTGTCAAACAGATGCCCACTAAAGATTTGGTCAAGTTCTCTCTATGCTTTTTGTTTCGAATTTTATTGACCGAATAACTCTACATATATTTACAGATAAACAGTCTTTAAAAAGTGGGTCCACATGCGGACTTAGGATAAGAATAAAGTTCTGTGGCTTTAAATAGGTTCTGATAATAATATAGATTCAAAATACTGTGATTGCTATTTAAAAAATTCGGAAAGTACAGGTTTTCACAGTTTATGAACGCACGGGCGGTTCAAGCTAACGTTGAGAGCTGCGCAACATTTAAGAATTTGTAGGGAAATGCTACAAAAGATCTTAAATTGCCACAAATAAGAAAGAATTCCAAATAAAAACAATTTGCCTTACTTCTTTGTTGTATTGGTCATTATTTGAGGGCTTCAAGGGCTGGTTTAAGCCTTCTTGGGCGAGAAATTGACGTGTCTATTTTTCATGTTCGCTGAACGTTTAGAATTAATTAGAGGCTGGAAAATAGTTGTCACAGTACCTCACTTGAAGTTCGATAAATTCCATGCGTCACAATAAACAAATCTCCCTAAAACTTCAAAGGTGTAATCTCAAATCTTAGGTCTACTTCAATCTGCTCTTTCTGCGGTACCAGATGCTATTTTAATTAAACCGTCGAATTCCCCTCCTAAATAGGAAACTCGCCTTTCCTGGTATGCGTTTTCATTTGAACTTCACACATGAATCTTTGCGAGCCTTGTTTTGACGACAAAAATGCCCTCAGTCGGGAGAAGGCTAAGGAAGATTGTCAACAAGGCAAAGAGGACAGTGCGGAGTCCAGAGAGGTCGGTTTGACCAGAAATAGAGAACTAGTAGAACGTCCGTGAAATTTACTCGCCTCACTCAGTGACACCACGAGCACGCTTTAACATCTCATTGCGAAAATATATTAGCATAGTGACTTTTTCCGCCACATACTAAAATTGCACTGTGTTTTTAAATAAATGGAAATTGTGGTAGGTATATTATTGTTTCAACGGTCACAGCAATATGTTTAGGATAAGACAACCCTTTATAATTACGACTAAACTTTCGGACGTAATGAGGTTGATACTGTCTAGAAGGAAAATCACCTCGGGAGGGCTTGGCATTTGGCCCACAATTAGCTGACTTTCTGCGGCCAGTGAGCAGGCTCTCTTACGCCAAATACCAAAAGAATATCGAATGGATCAACTACACTGCAACAAGAGATAGTTCTGCAGTCGTCCCTTAAACCAAATAATAGTTTCCTGAGTAACTCATATTAAACTTACGTTTTACTTTTGCGGTACGATACACAGTAAGGGACCGTTGATTTTTTATGGGGTAGCGGGGCTGGTGGGATTTGATGGGTAGAACCTGCAATATATAATGATCCCCCTGTACATTAGAATTTTTTTTTACCTGGTCCCCCTTGTAGTCCTAAATATTTGGGATGACCCCCCCCCCCCCTAAAGAAAAAATGATAAAGTAAATCTGAAACTTATGGAGCTTAAATTAAAATCAAGTCAATTTCAACAAACATTGTAGTTTAGAATCAGTCCTGCAGAAGTAAATGTCTTTATTGACAAGCACTAAAGATAATTTTTTGGTAGGGGTTCCGGGGTTATCTTCCCAAGAAAAATTTTGAAAATCTAGAGATGATTTAATGCAATTTGGTGCATTCTGAAGTACATAAACAGACAATTAATGCCGGTTTTCAGGACGTTTGCGCTAATTATTTGTGCGCATCCTTAATGCACGTCGCAATGCCGGTCATGCCACGTCATGCATCGAGCGCGCGCGCTGAGTACGATATAGACAAATACAGTGGTGATGAGTATATTTTCATCTTTAAACATGCTTAACTCTCTTAAATGCACGTTTACCCCATTCTTTTTTC
Organism: Siderastrea siderea; assembly: GCA_964030785.1. Classification (NCBI taxonomy): domain Eukaryota; kingdom Metazoa; phylum Cnidaria; class Anthozoa; order Scleractinia; family Rhizangiidae; genus Siderastrea; species Siderastrea siderea. The sequence goes on along the minus strand of OZ034968.1, from coordinate 30,504,968 downwards.
GATAGATCACTTTCTTTACTGGTTTTCTGCATTTTGCTTTCAAACAAAAAAATTCTGAACGTGAAAAGTTTTAATTTTATTGCTGGTACTACTCAAATACGATCAAATTTTTCCACGAATGCAGGTATATATGATTTACAATTATCCTTCTGTGAGGCTAATTTTACCTGAAGAAACGATATTATCTGCAAAAATGTAGTAAATAGGCCAATTTACGATAAAAAATAATCAGCATTATCTAGAGTCCTCCACGTAACTTATTTTCTTTTTTGTAGCAAGAAAGCCGATTTCGCCTTACTTAACCAAAACTTTTAAAAACACAACATTTCCAATACGCTTTATTTCCGAAATGAGCACGGTGACCCCCCAATTATTTTGCTTTTATAACATGAGTTGGTCATTATCTAACTACAGCAAAAGTTTGGAAAAAATCTGAACGTGCGAAGATTTTGGGCCCGAACGTCCTTATTTATAAGCATTATTTTGGACACTGCTATCAGTTGTTCAGTCGTTTAAGAATAGACCAGCAGAGGCCAAAAAGAGTTGACATTACCCTGGCTGTATTTTGTAATGAAACAGTTGGAGGAGTGGAGTTGCCGTTGGGTGTATAATAAAGTAGGGAGGTACGGGGGCATGCTCCCCCGGAAAAATATTGAATTTTCAGAACCTTAGAGACCACGCTATTTTTGGCGTTTTGGCACTGATGTTTGCATTATTACAGATGCTGTCACTACCAAACTTAAAGGCAATGTTTTTTCATTTGGAGTCTTGGAAAAGTGGGGGGGGGGGGGGGGGATGCCACCCGCCATAGGTACGTGTCTTCATGAATTTTTCCAGGACGAATTATCGTCTACACCTGCCGTTTTCGGTAGCTGTTTGCATATTTCTTAGACACATTTTGACACAAATTTGGCTGAGAATCGGTTGTTATGGTTACGAGATATGACGTCATAAGTAGCAGGTGGTCAAGCTATTTTTGAAGAAAAATGTGTTTTTCCCCTTTTTAGATGAAAAAAGCCCAAAATGTTGACAAAAAGCAGCAAAATGTTTAATTACATCGTATTCTATATGTCCAGCATTAACATTTTTCAATTTCTTTAGTCTTTCGATAATTTCTAATTTTGGGTAAAATCCAAGAGGATGGCCATCTTGGATGACGCTACAAGCCCCCAGCAGTGCTTCAACCCATAATATATACCTCATCTTGTAGAGAACATCATAGGCTTTCTTTAACGTAAAATCTTTTCGAAATATTGTAGCATAACGAAAAGCCAAGGTTAAGGGGGCCTCCATCAACCCTACCCTGTACCACGGTGTGGGTGTGACTTCACTTGTACTTCCGAGGATTAAGACGGTAAGATATAAAATTAAAAATAGATGCACATTTCATACCTTATGGTATAGGAGATGTTCCTTTCAAACTCATTAAGAAACCATCCATTGAATTTCAGGCATCATACAAACATTTTTTGCGGTTTCTCTTAACCGAATAGTTACGTTTTGAGCGGTTTTTTTTTGCTGGCTTACCTTTGAAAGAAAGTACAGCCTGGAACGTCTCCCATACGTGAAACTCCATAAGGCATTAGCTATGTTTTACGAAAAATATTTTCTGGCAAATTTGCGTGGGAAATGTGGCACTGTAAAATTATATCTTGTTTTTCATTCCCATTTAACACAGGGACGTTCTGTCATGGAAGAAGTGGAGAAGATACTTGAATCCTTAAGAATATTCGAGGAAAAGGGAGACAAAGAAGCCGAAGGAAAATCGTACATTGACCTTGGAAACGCTTACTGCAGTCTGGGCCAACACCACAAATCCACCGAATACTTTGAGAAAGCTCTTTCTATCTGTAGCGATTCTGGAAATCTTGGTAGAGCCTACGCTTGTCTTGGCAAGTATGAGAAATCCTTTGAATATTTCGAGAAAGCGCTCACACTCAGTAAGGAAGGTGGAGACAGAAAAAGAGAAGGGGAAGTACTCATCTGTATTGGAGGATTGTGCCATTTTCGTGGTCTGAATGATAAATCGATTGAGCATTTTGAAAATGCACTTACGATCAGCAAAGAAATTGGTAACGTAAATTTGGAACGAAAATCGTACAAAAGGCTCGGTGAGGTGTATTTAGCAATTCACCAATATGAAAAGTCGATCTTTAATGTCCAGAAAGGCCTGGAAATCAGTCAAGCACTGGGAAAAAGGCGAGGACAAATGAAGTCTTACAATCTCCTAGGTAAGGTTTATCATGCCCTCAGTGAGCATAAGAAATCCATTGATTACCAAGAGAAAGCCCTCGGGATTAGCAAAGAAACCGGAGACAGAGAAGGGGAAGGAAAGACCTACAATTACCTTGGAGATGTGTACCGTGATCTTGGCCAATGTGATAAATCGATCTTGTATTTACGGAAAGGTCTTGAAATTTGCAAAGAGGTCCACAGCAAACAAGGAGAAGGCACTTCTTACAGCAATCTTGGCAAGGTGTATCATGCCGTTGGTGAATATGAGAAAGCGATAGAGTGCTCGACAAAAGGTCTCGAAATTTTTACCGAAATGGAAAACAGGGGTGGAGAATACACATGTTACAGCAATATCGCCTCAGTATATCATGCCCTCGGCCAGTACGATAGATCTCTCGAGTATAATGAAAAAGGCCTCAAGATCGCCCAGTCACTCGCGGACAGACACGGAGAGGGAACACTCTGTATTAATCTTGGCACTGTGTATTACGCTCTTGGCCAGTATGAGGAGTCCATAACCCACCTCGAGAAGGGAATTAAAATCTGCAAAGAGATAGGAGACAGACAAGGAGAGGCGAGGTCCTACCTAAACCTCGGTTGCGTACATGATGCTCTTGCTAATTACCAAGAGTCACTTCACTTATTAAAGAAATCTCTTGAAATCAGTCAAGAAATCGGAGACAAACAAGTGGAAGGGGCGTCCTACAGCAGCATCGGTGGTGTATATAATTTGCTTGGCCAGTTTGAGAAGTCGATTGAATGTCAACAGAAAGCCCTTGAAATCTACGAAGCAATTGGAGAGAAACAGGGACAAGGAGAATCTTATAACAAACTCGGTAGCGTGTACAGTGATCTCGGCCAGTTTCAAAGGGCATTGCAATGCTACGAGAAAGGCCTTGAGATAAGAAAAGCGATCGGTAACAGGCAAGGAGAAGCTGCATCCTACAACAATTTTGGCAGCGCATACTACGAACTTGGACAGTACGACAAATCAATCGAGCATCACGAGAAAGCACTGGTTATCAGAAAAGACATTGGAGACAAACGAGGGGAAGGTACATCTTGTAACAACCTCGGTAGTGTATATACCGATTTAGGCCAGTATGAGAAAGCCATCTATTATTTCAACAGAAGTCTAGAAATCAGTGCAGAAATTGGCGATAAGCTGGGAGAGAGAGCTTCTTACAACAACCAGGGAAATGTGTATTGTGCTCTTGGTCAATATGATAGATCGATAGAGTGTCAATGGAAAGCACTTGAAATAAGTAGTGCCACTGGAGACAAGCAAGGGGAAGGAGCATCGTACAATTTCCTGAGTTCTGTGTACTACGCTCTTAGACAATATGGGAAGGCGGTAGAGTATCAAGAAAGAGCACTCGCATTGAGAGAGGCCATTGGAGACAGACGTGGAGAAGCTGCCTCGTGCATCAATCTCGGTAGTTTTCATTTTGCTCTTGGCCAGTATGAAAAATGTGTCAGCTACTTGAAAAAAGGTATCCAGGTCAGTCAAGAAATAGATGATAAACAGCAACAAGGAATGTTGTACAACAACCTTGGCAGTATATATGACGCTCTTGGCCAGAAAGAGCGGTCAATGGAATGTCATGAGAAAGCCATTGAAATCAGCAGAGCAGTTGGAGACAGAAAAACGGAGGGCATGTCCTGTAACATCCTGGGGAGTAAGTGCTATGCCCTGCACCAGTATGACAAAGCTATCAGCTATTATAAACGCAGTCTTGAAATCAAGCAAACCCTCTGTGATCAACAAGGGGAGCAAAAAACCTACAGTAATCTCGCTACTGTGCATGAGGCTCTTGGCCAGAGTAATGAAGCGATTGAGTATCACGAGAAAGCACTTGGCATCGCCAAAACGCTCAGTGACAAGAAGAGAGAAGTAGTGTCTTGCAGCAAGCTCTGCAGTCTGTATCAGGTTCTCGGGCAACACGAGAAATCTATCAGCTACGGGGAAAAAGCTCTGGAATTAAGTAAAGTCCTCGGGGATAAAGTTTCGGAAGGAAGATCGTACGAGTCTCTTGGTACTGCATATCATGCTGTCCGTCAATACGAGAAATCCATCGAGTGCAGAGAAAAAGCAATTGAGATCAGTAAAACACTCGGCGCTAGAAACGTTGAAGCTACATCGTACAGCAAACTTGGAAATGTCTACTATGATCTTGGTCTGTATGAGAAGGCTGTTGAAAATCATAAAAAGAGTCTTGAAATCCGGGAAGCCATTGGCGACAAACAAGGAGAAGGAACTTCGCACAACAACCTAGGGACTGCATACTATGCACTTAATCAGTTTCAGAAATCTGTTGAATCCTGCCATAAAAGTCTTGAAATCAGTAAAACGATTGGGGATAAGGTAGGGGAAATAACGGCCTACAACAACCTCGGAAGCGTGTACCAGCTACTAGGCGATCATGACAAGTCAATCGAGTTTCAGGAGAAGGCACTGAAGATCAGCAAAGCAATTGAGGACAAACAAGGAGAAGGAACATCCTACAGCAACCTTGGCATTGTGTACCATGCCCTTGGCAAATTTGAAAAGTCAGTTGAGTACGAAAAGAAAGCACTCGCGATCAATAAAGAGATTGGCGATAAAGTGCGAGAAGGAATTTCCTACAACAATCTTGGCAGAATATATTATGTTTTTGGCCAACATCAGAAGTCAATGGACTGTTTCAAAAGAGCTCTCGACATCAAGGAAGAATTCGGAGACAAAGAAGGACAACAATCTTGCTACAGCAGCCTTAGCCTTTTGTATAGCAATGTCGGCGAGTATGAAAAAGCGATTGAGCACCAGGAAGAAGCCCTTAAAATTTGCACAGCAGTTGGCAGTAGGAAAGCAGAAATACGATGTCACAATTCTCTCGGCACCATCAAGTATTTTTGCGGCCAGTTTGAGAACTCAATCCATCACCAAGAGAAAGTGCTTGAACTTAGCAGGGAAGGTGGAGATTGCAGGAGAGAAGGAACATCTTACAGTAATATAGGTACCATCTACCATGCTCAAAAGCAATTTGATAAAGCAGTTGAGTATCACGAAAAGTCACTTGACATCTTTAAAGCGATTGGAGACAAACATGGAGAAGCAGTGTCGTGTAACAACCTGGGGAACATCTGTTGTGCTCTTGGTCAATATATGAATTCCATAACATATCATCAAAAAGCGTTAGGGCTCTGTAAAGACATCTGTGTCAGAAAAGGACAAATGAGATCCTTCAAAAGCCTTGGTACTGCATATCATATTCAGGGCGAACTTGAGATGTCTATCGTGTATTACACAAAAGGTCTGGAGATCAGCAGAGAAGTTGGGGATCTACAAGAAGAAGCAACATTCTACCAGAATCTATGCATCGTGTGTAATGCACTTGGTAGGGAGGAGGAAGCTGCTGATTACCAAGAGAAAGCATTGGAGATTAAGAAAGATGCAAGAGGAAGAAAAGAAGAAGCAAGAGAACTTGATGAACTTACTTTTCAGTGTGTTTATTATGTTTTCGACCTTTATGACAAATCTATTGAATATGAAGAAAAGTTTCGTGAGATCATCGATGCAGAGAGAGGCGAGGAACATGGTGCAGGTGATTCTGGCAAAGTAATCGAAACGTCAGTCAAGTATCACCAAAGAGAATTGGAGATCAGCAGAGCAACAGGTCACCAGCAAGAGGAAGGAAGATGCTACTGCAATCTTGGAGGTGCTTACATGAGTCTTGGCCAATACGAAAAGTCCATTGAATATTTTGAAAAAGCAATTGGGATAAGCAAAGCGATTGACAGCAGAAGAGCCCTGGGGACCTCCTATAATGGCCTCGGCGGTGTGTATCAAGCTCTTAGCCAATACGAGAAGGCAATACAAATTCAGGAGGAAGCATTAAAAATTCACGAAGAAATCGAAGACAGGGATGGAGAAGAAGCATCCTACACCAACCTGGCTGGACTATACCGTGCCCTCGGGCAGTACGAGAAAGCTACTGAATATCAAGAGAAGGCACTCACAATTTGCATTCAAATTCAAGACAGAGAAGGGGAAGCTATATCGTACAACAACCTCGGTAGCATATTCAATGCTCGTGGCCAATATGATGTCTCACTAAAGTATCACGAGAAAGCTCTTGAAATCAGGAAAGAAGTTGGTGACAGAGAAGGAGAAGGAGTTACCTATGTGAACCTCGGAAACGTTTACTATGCTCTTCGCCAGTATGAAAAATCCATCAGCTACCTGGAAAAAGGACTTAAGATCATCAAAGAAACTGGAATCAAAGAAAAAGAGCACCTGGTCCTTTACAGTTTAGGCGTAAGCCATTTTCACCAGGAAAGTTTCACAAAAGCAACCGACTATTTCTTGGAGAGTATTAAAGGTCACGAAAATATAAGGGAGTCCCTAAAAGATGAATACAAGCTCTCACTAGACGACCAGAGCATCTCGTTTTATAAGGGACTATCCCTGGTGTTAATTAACCTTGGAAAAGTGGCCGATGCCTTATGTACAGCAGAACGAGGGCGAGCCCGTGCGCTTGTAGACTTGATGTCCGTCAATTTTGGGATTCAGGGGGTCAACAACACAAGTGAATTCACTTTGAGTTCGCTTACAAGCCTTGCAGAAAAACAAAAACGAGATTTTCTCTTCATGAGCGTCATAACCAAGCAGCTCTATCTTTGGTTCGTGGACAAGAATGGCAAGATAAGCCTCGAGTATGAACCGTTTGAAACAAAGCTAGGTACCTCCTCTCTGCAAAATCTGGTGACGACAGTGTTAAGATCCTTACCTATAGACGATGAAGAAGAATACGAAGACCGATCGTTGTCGGCATTCTATGAAGACGAATCACCAGCTTCAGATGAAAGAAGTGAAATCGCCAATCAGCATCAATTCCGAGGTAACGAGGAAGAAGAAAGAGAAGCTAATCTAAAAAAATTGTACCAAATGATAATTGCGCCCGTCGCTGATCTTAGCAAAGGTCCAGAGATTATCATTATACCAGAAGGAGGAATGTTTTTGATTCCATTCGCAGCCTTGCAAGATTCCAGTGGAAATTACTTGTCAGAAAAGTGCCGAGTCCGGCTCATTCCCTCCTTGACATCACTGCAGGTCATTCATGATTCACCAGAAGATTACCATTCCCAGACTGGAGCATTGATAGTGGGAGACCCGGCGGTTGGCCTTGTAGAGTTTGAAGGAAAGGTCCAATTGTTACCACCTCTTCCACATGCCAGAACAGAGGTGGATGTGGTAGCCCGGTATGTAGAAGCACCATACTATAAGCTTGTTGGAGAGCAAGCCACGAAGGAGGAAGTGTTAAAAAAGATCCAGAGTGTAGGCTTGGTGCATATTGCAGCCCATGGTGACGCAGAGAGAGGAGAAATTGCCCTTGCCCCAAATGTACGTACTGGTGAAGTTGCTAAAAAGGAGGATTTCATGTTGACAATGGAGGACATAGCAAAGGTTGGCATAAGGGCCAAGCTGGTAGTACTCAGCTGCTGCAATAGTGGACGTGGTAAGATCATGACAGCAGAGGGAGTTGTCGGAATTGCTCGAGCCTTTCTTGGATCTGGTGCTCGCTCAGTTCTCATGTCCTTATGGCCTGTGAGCGATGCAGCTACGAAAGTCTTCATGAACGTGTTCTACAGGAGTTTGATGCGAGAGAAAACAAGTGCAAGCGAGGCTCTTCACTTGTCTGCGAAGAAGTTAAGAGAGTCACTGTTGTACAAACATTTCAAACACTGGGCTGCCTTCGTACTTCTTGGAGATGATGTCACGTTTGAATGAGAAAGGCATGATTCGTGTGAGTGTTAGAATTATATTTTCTGTCATCATTGTGGCATAATCTATAATGATTTTCCTCCAACATTTTTCTTGGGTAATTTTAAATCATTTATGACCCCTTCGCGCATCAAGTGGATGCAGTTAAAATTGGGTAAGTCCCTCGGTATTACGACTTATCCGACGAGGTTTACAATGAAAGAAGTAAGACAGATGGCACTTAATCCCAGACTCGCTACTATGATCTTTCCTCGCGTTCGTAAATCGAAGCACGCAGAGAAATTTGGACATTTTCCTGTCGACAGAAAAACATTTTCGTTTGCTAGAAGGTAATGTCATGGCTACAGCGAAATTCTTTAAGCTTGTAGGTTTGACTATAACAAATTCGCACTTGCTAACCATTTTCTATGATATTACCTCTCAACTTGCAGTAAAACTTCAAATTTTTCGTATCCTCGTTCATTCAGTTATTTTGTCATATCTAGAATTGTGTTGAGTCCAACGGCAGGAGCCCAGTCTTTGAAATTTTGTCTGTCAGTTGAAAAAATATACTTAGCTAGGTTGCATTCATCATCACCAAGTTTTATAGATTTTATAGATTTTTTATATAAATTACGTCCAAAAGTGCGAACCGAACCTCAAAAGTGTCTAAGTTCATCTTTTCTTTATTTTTTCATTTTACAGATGAAAGCACAAATAAAGCTTCCCTTCCTTTCGAAGTCAAAGTTGCTGTTTTCAGATGTTATCCTTGAGCGCTAACATAAGGTAGTCTTCTATGATCGTTTCCTCTGCCTGGCCGACTGTCGATCGCAAGCTCTGCTTTTAAAATACATTAGTACGGAATAAAAGTGCAATACTTCGTGGAGAGGAACTGAAAACATCTTTAACAAACAGACGAAATTGAACGTTAAATTCCTTATTTTAGATGCATGCATTAAATGTTTCCCATTGTTATTAATTATTCCCATTATTATTAATTATCTAATCAATTGTTATCATACCTTTGGTGACACGACATAAATAGTCCATTTCCGAGTTGCCTTGAGCCTCTTCTTCAAAGCGAGACTTAGTGCACAGCCTTTCTCATGAGAATCAGTTTTTATTCACCTGCTAATAAAACTCATTTTCATATGAAAGTTTGCAAAAGAAGCTTAAGACAACTCGGAAATGTTCTATTTGTATTTTGGCATGGGCAGAAAAAAAATTTTACTCGTAACATAGAGAAAATTGTTCGGGTTCTGCACGGATAAAAAAGAGCCATGTGCACTAGAAAAGAAGTTTGGTAGGACTGCAAAATGGAGTGGTTCGCGAGATACTTTACATGTGGCAGGTGTAGACGGCATAAACGATAAACTTGGGCCTGGTCGAGCCTAATTTCTCTCGTGCTTGGCTCTTGTAATTAACGGTTAATGCTACTAAACTTTTAATAAATTTAAATATTTGTTGGCATGTCGGTTAAGGGAAGTTCTTGTCTACAGATTCAGACCTGGTGATAAGGACATCATTTTCTGGCAAGAATGCGTGTTGCGAGCTTACAACTTAGCAAAAGACGTGAGTGTCAACACGGGGTGTTAAAAAATGCACATTGTGTTTGCGTGACTAGTACCAGTCCTCGACCGTACGTGAGAATGAAAACTCAGTAAAACTCGAAGGAAAAGTGATAGCATTTATATTTTTAGGAGCATTAGGGGGAAGCTATCTTCCCTTATAGTACAAGGCTAAATTTTGGCATGCTCCCATTGGTCGAAATCGATCACTTGAAGCAATAGTGTCTCTCCTCAACGGACGCCTATCGGCGCATAGTGCCCGTTTTAGCAATTTTCGCTCAAAGTTTTAGCGTTGTTCAATAACAACAATGTTCAAACCTCCAACTACGTTCTCGGGCCAATATTTGTTGTGAACATCAAATTTCCTCGGGCAACTTATCGCACGATAGTGCCTTCGACAGAAGAACTCTATCGTTTTTAAAATTATCAACGTTTGTATAGGATTAGCGTTTATGCCTGAAACACCAAATCTGTTGAAGCGTATAATTTTGCATCTTAAGGACGTCATACATTTTTTAATGTGAACATCTACAAATCCTTGCGTCGCTTTATGCATTGGAACGCTCTTTTTTTCTGTTTTAATCACATGAGTTCCCAAATATGGTTGTGCATTGTAAATACTGAAGGGACCTTCAGTTGAACAAACCTAGCCAAAGAGCTTAATTATAGAAGGTTGTGATTCAAACGTAACGATATTTAGAAGTCTTTTTTATAATTAGGGCCGATTTACATACTTTGTTGCATGTGACACGCCAACGCCATACTTACGAGAGTCGAAATATGTTGTAGGTGTGATTTACACAAAAATGTACAGCTGGTGTAAATGGGCCCTTAGCAATAACGGATAGTTAAGAAGGTCCCCTACTACGTTGTTATTACTACTTACTACTAAGGTGTTCTTAGTAACAAAATTTTAACTGGAATTGGTAATTCTGCTTCCATTTTATATAAGTTTTGTTCCTATTGCTTTAGCTTCCAGGCTAGGTGATTTTGTAGCACAAGCACATAGTATTGAAGTTCATTTTATATGCTTACAACCCCGTTTAGTACACTGCTTGTGTGTCTTAAAAGACTTAAATGTAATCGTTTCTACGGACAAAATGCTCGATTGTGATTGGTTCTCTGCGCGCCTATTTTATACGTAATTGGAGGATGATCAGTTGGGTGTCCAATTGCAGCTGCCCCATTTGAACTTTTTGTAATTGGATAGCTGTAGTAGTCAATAAGGTGCACGGAAATGGTTCTTTTTATAGCTGTTTCTCCACTGCTTGCAAAACTGATAATTATATCCCTGAAGGGCATGTAGATTTTCTAATCTCACATTTTGTTATAGATTAGATTAATTTGTAACTGGACTAAGTGGAGCGCAATTCAGGGGCTGAATCGTGTTCGTAATTTCAAATCGTCCTCGTGCTTACTCACCCGATTACTCGCTGAATTGAACTCCACTCAGTCCAGTTACCATTACCAATTTGATTAATATATGCAATATGGCCACACTTCGCGGGAGGATGAAGGTTGTCCAACTTGAGTATAGTGTCTTACTTTGGTCTGTCAAAGGATTATAACAGAACATCTGATTTAATAAACGATTGCAATGAAACAACGTACTGATCAAGCACCAAATTAATCATGAAGAGTGAAGGAACTTGAGGCAATACCGAAACCGAAAACCCCAAAACACCCATATACATTAGCGTCTATTGATATTAGGTGCATTAAGTTAAAACACCGACAGAGGAACAGGACTTTACGCTTTCACTTCCTCACTAGCCGATGTCAATCAAACAAGAATATCAGTTTCATTCAACATTTACTTGGAAACCTCATTTGCAAGAAGAGACAACAAATCGATCGCGAAAGCAAGCTTGTAAGGATCAATTAGAAGTGAAAAAAAAATCGAAAGGTATTACCTTAAAATTTCGCTAAGCACCCACTAATCCTGTAAGAACTTATTTCAATTGAATCTGTAAAGGGGAGAAAATTAAAAGGCGTGGCTTTTGACAATTTGTCGCTGATTCAACTTTAGCGTGACTTTAGATAAAAATTTTAGTGCTCTTATCCCTTTCTGTAGATTTAGACAACTAGAGCTAGACAACTCATTGTTTTAATGTTCAAACGCATCAACAGTATTTCCGGCCTTCATATCTTAGAAGTATTTTTATTAATATTTCTGGCATCTAATCCCTTCACGTGAGAAATGCATTAAAAATTTGCATATTCTTAGACCTAAATCGGAGGAGGAGGCAAAAGGTAGCCTTCACTATAGAGGATCTGTCTCTGGAACAAACTCCCTGGCCTGGAGAGGCAAGAGGGCAAGCCAGCCTAAATAATTTTAAGGGGGCCATACAAATGGATGCCTTTTCCCCCAACGTTTTGACCTTTTTCCTAATTATCTCCAAGAGATTTCATTCAATCCAAAAATGCTATCATAGGATCATGGTGCGAGCTCCCATAAATCCGAGAGAATTTTTTTTGCATTTTTAAAGTAAACGTAAAGAAAAAGAAGGGAGAGGACAATTTGTGAATTCTGAAAAAAATTGAAAAGGTTAAGAATTTAACGTAAGTTAAAGTTACAATGTAAGTTAATAATTGATAGATGGGCTCCAAAACAGTCCACAAACAACCCTAAATGATCTTGCGTGGGGGTGGACTGTCTGGGTGTGTAAAATTTAATCCCTCTGTTATTTCTTTCTTTTAAAATCTTGTCCTATTTCCGGCTAAAAATTCACTTATATCAGTCGCCCCTTAAATCATACCTTTTAAATAACGTATAATTATTGGTAATTTGCTGTAATCATAGGTTTAAGTGTAAAGAAGAAATAAGTGTAAAGAAGATCCTCGCAGTTATTAACGCAACTTATGCAGTTGCGAAAAGAAAGCCTGAAAAAATCAGGCTTGCCGGGATTCGAACCCTGACCTCTGCGATACCGGTGCAGCGCTCTAACCAATTGAGCTAACAAGCCAACTGGGAGCCAACTGGGAGCTGGTTAGGAGTTGTTGTAATGCAAATACAATTTAAAAAGTTGGTTTTCTACGTTAATTTTTTAAATCAGTTAGCACTGGTCTCTGGAGGACCATTATTATTTTATAGAACGCGACACTGTGTTTTAATAAACATTTCATCATCATCACTCTCAACGACAAATTTGTCCCTTCGAAAGCAAGTTAAAGTGACATTTTGTCAACGAAAGCCTGGTTCTTCGGTTCAATTGCTGAGGTCTTTCGAAGAGATATTAAACGGAAACGAGCCGTTGGATACCACTGTTTAGTTAACCCAACGCTATATACATAACGTGGTGCTTACTGCAAAGCAAGATGGGGATTTAGCGAAAAGTTGTACATTACAAGACGAAGGATTTTAAGAGCCAGTTTTTGTGTTTGTTTGTTTGTTTGTTTGTCTGTATCTTTTTTTTATAGTGTGACAATTTTCCCTCCCTAATAAAGGCTTTCGGAACCACATTATTTTTTTGCACGCAGTCAGGGGAACTCAGACAAGGACTCGACATGGTGAACATTTGCCTATAACTTCTAAAATGCTATGTCCTACAATAAAAGTGTCGTTTAGCTGTTTTAAATGTTCCTCTTCGTGTAATTTAAAAAGTGAAAATACCCAACGTTTTTTTCCTAAGAATCCAACACTCTTGATCGGCTTGGTGGGAAACGACTACTGAATCGGGGTCCACCTGGAACGAAATTTCTTCTGTTCTTTTTATCCTCCTCATTAGAACTTTCATCTGTCCCCATAAAACTGACAGCTTTTGAGCTCTTTCCCTTGTCTTTTTTGGCTTTTGGCGATTTCTCGTTTTCTTCTATCTCAAATCCAACGTTGTCATTCACAGCTGAGCGTATGGACGGCATGTCCACACCTCCAACACCCAGATTTGTCCTGAGTTTTGCAGTGCGCATGCCACCCGCCACTGAATTCACACCGCTGCTCAGTTCATTCAAGGACAGAAGCATTGTGATGCAGCAGGCCGCTGAGCACTGGGGATTTTTTCGCCACAGGACAAAATTGTGCAACAGCACTGCAAGATAACGACCTGTTCAAAAAAGGAAATATTAAATGAACGAACGAAAGAACAAAGGAACGAACAAATGAAAGAACGAACAAACGAATGAAAGAATTAAGGAACCAGAGAAATGAAAGAATGAAGAGTCAAGGAATGAATGAATGAATGAATGAATGAGCGAAAAAAGTGATCGTGAAGGAGTGAACAAGAAAGGAAATATGGAAGAATTGAAAGAGTGAACGATTCAACAAATAAATAAACAACTCGAATGGATATAAAGAGGAGAAAAGGTAGGAATTCAAAGGAAAAGGGAAGGAATGGGGCTACGAGGCGATGGAGGAAAGTAGGAAGAAATGAATGAAAGAACGAATAAATTGAAGCATACGAAAAAGGCGGAGAAGAAGAAACGAAGGAAGGAAAGGAGGAAGGAAGGAAGAAACTCGAAATAAGGAAAGAAGGTGATTTGGGAGTTGGAAGGAAATCAAGGAAAGAGGGAAGGAAGACAGGGAGGCAAGGGAAGAGCGTATCAATAAATATTAACATACCCACTACTAGGACAATGACCAAGACGTTCGCTCCAACGACAAGAATATTGACCAGTAGCGAGTCTACATATTGGTCCACATCCGATGGAACAGACTCTTTAGGGATCTTCAATATTACTCCAATGCCAAGGTTAAGAAAAATCACAAGTAGAGATGTCAGCTGCAGTTTATCTTCAAAGTCATCTTTGATTGGTTTGCGGAAGGCATAAACAATGGCAAACATCCCAGAACAGGTGGAGGCCAGGCCTACATACGCTCTGCTCTCACGGCCAATCAAAATAATACCACAAGTCAACACCAGCTTCCTTATCACCTCCACTAGTTCCCAGTACCACGCGTCATCGTTGTAGTTCTCGTAAAGGAAGCTCATTCCTGATATGAGCTCTGATTCACCGGAAGTCTCCTCTATGGATCACGAAAACACGTGCATGAGAATAAACATCCTTAAGTTCGAAAACAATCCATAGGATCATAAATGTCAGCATTTGAACTATATTTCAACATAGGAAATAAGCTTTAGAGCGAGATCTATAACCAAAGTTTCGTCCAACACCAGTTGAAGGTGACGTCACCCGACGGAAAGAGTCATGACGCACCAAGCTTCCGGGCCTGATACCGCGTGGGTCTAGCAGGGCCTGGGTACAAAAGTTGGATATCATTAGTTTGGAGTTAATTCTAAGTGCCGTTGAAACTTTCGTTCGAAAGCTGTTTTTTTCCGAAAGTTTCGTTTACAGTATGTTTCTTTACGGTTAATAACAACAAACTACAGTTATCCCTTAGCTCAAAGACCATGAAAAGAAACTCAGTCATGATTATGCTTGACCCATTACGTTCGATTTCGGCTGCTCTCTCAGGTCTGGTCAATTTTGCCTTCTCGCGCCCTCATGGGTTTCAGCGCAGGCTGATTTCCCGAATGACAACTGGAAATCGAGCATATAGGCCTGTAATAATTAAAAAACCGTTACCACTATTTGTATCATCGTCATCTTCAGCACGTTCTTCAGTGGCTTCATCTTCAGGATCATCTGAGCAGACCCCCTCGGTGTTGTTATCACCAGACTGCGCGCGCAAAACTTGCTGTCTCCTATGTCTCCACAAAGCCAAAAAAACGAGCGCTGGAAGCACAACGATGTACGAGGATGCCCCAAAAGCGAAGAGCTTGAAAAAATTATACCTGTCTCCCTCGCACTTTACGCTGTAATCTGCCTTGAGGTAAAGCGCACAAGAACTCTCCGTGCAAAGCTTGTGGCACGCGAGTGGCAACGTCCTTAAAATCGCGGAGCACGTGCTGGGGTAAGTTATAAAAAGGAACAAAAACACATTGCGGTAGAGAAACTCCTTAGTTGTGGACAACTTGGTTCTCGTTTTTGAGGAGTTCGCGTTTAGTTTCCTCAAGAGGAAAAGCTTTCTGATCCAGTAACACACAAACGCAAATATAACCACGCTAGTATTGCTTCCCAGCATAAGGTACATCTTGCTAAACGCGTCTTGTTTCCACGACGGAAAGAGGCAGTGAAGCGGAACGAACTGCAGGATGTTGAGCTGGATTATTTCGGCGTAATCACCAATCACTGATAAGGACGACGGCCACTTGACGTACACGAATGCTTCCACTATACCAGATGTCACCTGATAGAAGCCAATGACGATCTTCAGCCTTGCTAAGAGAATGTCAATCATCGGACGTTTTCCTTTTGTTTTCTTCCTTCTACCGCTCCATATCAAAATGATTATGAGGGCGAGAACGCCTACGCCCAACAGAGAGAGCTGCACGACGACCCAAGTTTCGGACGGACAGGCTCTACACGAAAGAACCCGCTTATAATAATTGCTTTCACACACCTCACACAGGGGACCTGTGTGTCCAGTGGCGCATCTAGATTCCAGTCCCCCTTCGCATGATTTAGGCCGCGGACACTGGTAAGGCTTAGGAAGTGACCCGTTGTAAGATGATGTATTTCTCCAGTAAGAGTCGTTTTCGATTTGCAAATTTTGGGCGAAAGCTTTATAAGCAAGTCTCTTTTCTTCTGTGCTCCACTGCCAGTAATAGCCCTTCTTCAACGAAATGGACTCGTTAAGACAGTCAAGGCCCTGCGAGGGACAACTCTCACAGGGGCCAAAGCGCATTTTACGGTGGAACCCCTTGATGCACTTGCAGGCTCTGTATCCAGCATCAAGGTCGGTCCTGGTACCTGCAAAGAATCAAAGAGAACACTCGTGGAAAGAAGCAGTTCCTTAGTTTGTAACGTTCTAATAAATAATAATGAATCTCTTCCACAGTTTTCAGGCACAGTTCTGTTTCATTTCATTCATTGTACACGTGTCAGAGTGCCGTTGACTGTTTGATTCATCGTGTAAGAGCACTTGTGTTTTCATCACCACATCTGTGTGATTATGTGGGGGTGGGGTGTAGACAGGGATAGAGAGGAAAGAGATATATGAGGAAAGTAGCATTTGAGACGCGGAATTAAGAAAAGGGGAAAGATTCCGAAAAATCATATTAATGCGTAATAGGCCATTTTTCCAATTGTCCTGAGCCTCTTTGTCAAGGCCAAGCCTGATGCACAGCCTTTCATGTTTCGTAACACGTAGCAGGCAACCTCGTTCTCAGGGCTTTTCCCTTGGAGATTAAGGAAAAAGCCCTGGGAACGACTTGGGGAAGCAGAAATTTCACATCCCTGTTGACTGAGATTCAGTACTGCTGTTACAGCAAACATAAGATAGCCCTGCTTGCTTAAATCATTTATACTCATTTTACCTGTGGGACACACAGTGCACTCCAGTACGTCGGTTCCTGGTGCTTTCTCGGGTGAGACATAAGTTCCCTTGTTGCACAGGAAACAGCTGTCTTCGACATTCGCAACGCTGTCCGAATAAAAGCCACCTGAAAAAGAACCACAAGAAGATAAACTGCAGAAAAGTGGGAAATCTGTTCCAGTTATTGACAAGGGTGGCTGTCCTTGAGGTAATGGAGTGAGTGTAAAAGGAGTACGGAACAAACTTTGACTTGTCAGGGTGGCTGTGGCAAGGTAATTAAGGGCTATTTGATAATTACTTTCCGAAGTTGAGATGAATATCACGGCGAGATAAATTACTGAGACCGGAGGTAATTGGAAAGAACCTCGCGCACTTTCACAGCCTTGGTCGGATGTTGGTAAAAATGCTATTTCGAGTTTGAGTGGCCAATCAGAGCACGCGAAAAACACTATTAACTTATGTAGTCTCTACCACTGATGACACTGATGTCATTTTCGTTCCCAGAGCCTACGATCTGTTCGGTCAGCGGTAAGAATTTAAAAAAAGCCGCGTAGCTCTGGGGACGAGAATGCACTGATGTGATTTCGCCTACTCTATCAGTTTTTGCCGTGCTAAGCACTTAAAGCTTCAACAAATTGAAATGGTACGTTTCACTTACCCGGGGGACAGGGAATACATTTGGACTTCAACGCTGTGCTGTACTTGAAATCTTCAAGATGAGGAACATGTGTTCCCGCGGGGCAGGGAACTCTGTAGCTATGGTTCCCATGAGCAAATCCCGCCTCAGTAAGAGCGATGAACAGGCCTTTCTTGTTTGTTACAATTCCGTCCGTCACATGATCAGGTGAACTTGAAAGTCAGCAAACATAATATGAGACGAGACATACTTACATTAACGGTTTTGTCAAGGGCTTTATTACAAATTATTCAGTAAGTAAGAAGGTAAAGTCGCGCATGTTTGCACGCTACTCGTTTCGCGAGGCCGTTAAGAGACTTAAAAGAAGGCTGGAACTCATGCACACCGCCTGGCATTAAGAACAACAAAACTGATAACTCAAGGCCCTACATGTATGTGTTGACGTCTTGTTGTCCATCGAATGCTCTCAGGTTCATTTTCTCCATGTCGGTGTTCATCAGGTAACTGGAATAAAGAAATAGATAACAAGTTACACGATCAAGAAACAGGAGACATAGTGCCAGTCGACGAAGCATGCATTTTGAGCTACTTGTGTGGCCGTCTTCAATCCCAGTATACGGTGCATCTCCACTCAGTTACGTATTTTATAGATGGGTATTATCAAACTGTCAAGGAAGTGCATAAATATAAGCAAACTTGCCTGACCGACGCAGTTTGACATTTTATGGAAGGATAAGAAATAACTATGTCAGACAAACGTCGTATACCCACCGATTGACCACCTCCCAGCTTATTAGGACCCTATAGTATTGTACAGCTTAGTTGGTGGAGCAATGCACCGGTAAACGCGAAGGTCATAGGGTGGATTCCCATAGTAACCTTGAAAGCTTTTTTCCATGCTAAGAAAGCAACTGCTCAAATTGCTTAAATACTGCGAACATCGTTCCATTTACTCATGATTTTTAATCAAGTCCTTTTCTATGTGTCACATACCGACTAAAAGGTTAGCTGGTGCAATCAGATAGCTTGTACAAACAAATAACGCGAACCTGCGTATTGTTTCCTCAATCACTCTGCAAAAAGCAAACCAATCGGATTTTTTTATCGGGCTTCGTTTGTTGCGCTTGCCTCCACATTAACTGGTGCAATATTGCATTCATTTCATGCTTTTTCTGTTATCAAAGTATCTTTTACGGTTCACAAAATCACGTTTAAACCGAATAGATTGAGATTGTGACCGCCACTTACATTGTGTGAAGTGAGGAGTTTTCAATAGAGAAAGCACGATGTTTAAGCTGTTTGAGAGGATTATCTGCCAAATTTCTGCAATGTACCAAATGCGTAAAAGCAAGTGAAGTTAACTTCGTATAAAATCAAACGAGAACTATTAGATTATTGCAATGTATGTGTTGTAATTAAAGGTGTCCATCTTCAAAATCATTTAAGAGCGGTCTATAGGAGAGGAAGAGAATATAAGGGATGGGACAAAAAAGGAAAAAAAGAATGAAGGATAGGAGTAAGGCAGGGACAGACACTGTGTGTCTGTCTTTAACCTTTCACTCCCAGAGTCAATTATGGAGATGTGTAATGTAGTTCTAGCTTTTCAGTCCGTGGACGAAATCCTATGGTGTGACCATTCAAATGAAATCTCTTTGGCAGTACTTTTGCATAGTAATATCTGTTTAGCGGGATTTGAAAAAAAAAATGAAATTTGGGATTTCTTGAATTTTAACTTTGGCCACCACTAGGAGTGAAAGGGTTAAAGGAAAGAAAAGGACTGAAGTTCCTGGAAGTATACAAGTACAGAATCGGCATGTCCATTGGAGAGATGTGTCAAGTTCTTCTTAGAAAGGTGACCGTCCTAGAGGAAACAAAGAAAAGTACTGGAGTTGATGTCGGGCACCCGACGACAATACGTGTCCGTATAGCGATAGAGGGAGGCAAAGTAAGTAAACAACCGAGAGGCCTTTAATGGTCTGACAGAGTACCATATACATTTTGTCATGCATTATGCCAGCCAAAGATCAAACTTACATCAGTTGCAAAGACGTAAGTCCTCGAAAGGTAAATGAATTCACGGTTGTAATTAAGTTGTCACTCAGAAATCTGTTGAGAAAGCAAATTAAGCCTAATAAATAAACGCAATGAGGAACCATTCCAGCAATCTCTAGAGGCAGAAAAAGGTTGTAAGTTACTTCTAGTGTGAACAAATTAGTAATGGGGGAATTGGACTGAGTGGAGTACAATTCAGGGAGTAATTGGCCAAGTAATTTTAAATCAGCCGAGCGCGTAGCACGAGCGCATTTTGAAATTACGAGCACGATTACCCCTGCATTGTACGACACGAAGTCCAGTTACCAATTAAAGGTATCTATAACAAAATGCGAGATCAGAAAATCTAGGTGCCCCTCGGGGATATATGTTTAATTATCATTTTCGGAAGCAGTGGGGAAACAGCTATAAAAAGAACCCAGTGCACCTGATTGACGCGCGCGAGGCGTAGGTGTCCGATTACAGCCATCCAATTACAAAAAGTTCAAATTGGACAGCTGTAATTGGACAACCACGTGATCACACTCCAATTACGTATCAAGTAGGCGCGCGGAGAACAAATCACAATCGAGCATTTTGTTATAGATACGGTTAAGCGGTAAAGTGCTGGACAGAAAAGCCACTTAAAGAAAACAACAAAACTGACAGGATTTACGTTCAAATAACTTTGTAACTCCGTTGAGAAATTGTCCGGCTCCCCTGGCTTCCCTGGTGAAAATCTTGGAGGGACCTTTGAAGATCTTCATAAGGCCCCTTGAAGATCTTGAGGGGGATCCTGAAGGAACTTCACCCACGTATAATCCTCAAAGATCTTCAAGGAGCTTTCATAATCTTTCAAAGATCCTAGAGGGTCCTGCAACGATCCTTGAGGTTCTTGCAGTGAACCTTGAGGCTCCTCCTGCAACGATCCTTGAGTTTCCTACAACGATCCTTGAGGATCCTGGAACGACCCTTAAGGTCCTTGCAAAGATCATCAAGGATCCTTGTGGAGGATCGTGTGTAGGATCCTAAAAGATTTTAAAGGATCCTTGCTAGGATCCTATAAAAAAAAAATACTTAGGATTATTGCTATTTAGGATCGTGGGCAGGATCCAGTGAAATCTTACAGGATACTACAGGGTCCTAGAAAATCCCGTACGATCCTTTTTGGATTTCTACTAGGGTTGCGTACGAAGAAGGCTAACGATGTTTATTGCAGAATCAACCAGGAGACTTGTGCTATGAGTTGTGTGTGATGGAGTGGACAATAAAATATTGCAGTAGACAAGGAGCTTCATATCAGATCAAGAAGAGCGGGACGTACAAGGGATTGAGGAAGTTAAATCTCTACAATCAATTGCCTTAATGCCATTCATTCCTTTCATCATTACATGACGTTTTTTTGACTTACAGATACTTCAAGGCGTTTAAGTTATTGAACACTCCACTCTTCAAGTAAGGTAGCTTATTGACGGAGAGAAACCTGTAAAACAAGGAACAACACCTGAGTTGTTTGGCGTTCGAACCACCGACCATCCTTAAAAATTACGATTTTGTTTTTTATAAGGAATGATTACTTACAAAATGATAAGAGATTCCTCCAGACCAGAAAAACATCCTTCTTCTAGCTCAGTAATTTGGTTCCGCGCCAGGAAACTGTGAAATAAATGAGTCAATGAGAATTATTAAGTGTACTGTACTTTGACCCTCCCCTCTTGGGTTTGACCCTCCAGGCAAGTGTCCTTGTGTTGTGGTCTTGTGACAGAGCTGAATAGATAACCCAGTGCGCAGGTATAACACAGTCTTAGTCGCAGCCTAGTACCCAGGCGTTCTCTTCTCGCTCACTCGACTTGGCGCGAAATTTCGTGATGTCACCGAATGGCATACCGCGGGCATTATTCGGTGACGTCACGACATTTTGCACCAAGTCGAGTCGAGTGAGCGGGAGGAGAATGCCTGGGAACTAGGCTGTCTCACTCGCACTAAGGTGCTAAGGCTTAGGGCCAATGTTATCTTTTACAGACATTTCACTTTTTTTTTCAAACCAATGTTGTACAGAATATAACCCCTGGCTATCTAAAAACAAAAAGAAAAAACTTTAACCACATAATTCCGAGTATAAACATTAGTCACAGTTTTGCAAATGAAAAATAACTTACATCTCTTCCAGACCACCATTGTCCTGAAAAGTTTTATTTCGAAGTCGTTTGATTTTATTGTTTGATAAATATCTGCGAGAAAAATAGAGAAAAGATAACAAACAGTCAAAATGAACACCGGTTAGTTACCTACATATAACTACTTAGCAAACCTTTGCCGGACTGAAAGAACATGAAATGATGAATTGACATTTAACTGATATTGAACTGACACAGGCCAAAAAAGAAATGAAGAGCAAGGAAGGTTCATGCAGTGGTGAGACTAATCGCCTCCAATCAACGTGTTCAGGTAAAGAAATTAGTTTCTATAGAAACTGTTGTGCGGCGTCGTTGTGAGAGTTAATCAGAAAGAAAAGTCGACGACCGTAATTGATTTTAAAACGGACATTTTGAGCGTTAGCCCTCCGTCAGAGCAAATGGCGGGGATTCGCTTTGACGATGGGCTATGTTCGAAACGTCGTTACGTTACGGTAGCCAATTCTCTGCGCATCAACAGAGTTGGCATCAAATTGAGGTGTCCAAGCGATGTGTTTTCGTTTGGAATCCCAGAAATGAATTGTCGTAGATGCTTGAGTTTGTTGTTCGGTTCTCTCTTGTTCTGAGTATTCCGTGGGCTCTCCACGACGCTGATCAACATATCTAAATCCCAGTTCGACCAGGCAAAGTGGAAGTGTGTGGATACCACTGACCTACCAGTGATAGAGCTTTAGATCCACTCTAAATATCATACATTATGAATAAGCATTATTTAAGTACTTATGGTTAATGCTGGCTTAGTATCTTAATTTTCTTTTCGCTCATATTAAACTAATATAAACAAATCTTGGTTCAAACATTAACTGGTACTGTTTTTCTTTTCTTTCTTCCTTTCCTTTCTTTTTTTTTCCCATGTCCCTTTTTTTTCTACTTTTTTATCTAAATTACTATTTATACATACTTAGTTACACTGTACTTAATTTTTTTTTACATTGTACTTAATTACTTATTACTTGTCTTATTTTACTTTTGTCTTCTTTATTGTACAACCTAGACAAAGCAATTTAATTTTTTTGTAACTACTCAGCTCGTTTAGTTTATTTCTATTCTGGGTAGTTTTTTGCCTATTTTAGTTAATTTAGTTTATAGTGTAATTTTTTCTATTTAATTTGGCAAAATAAAATGGTTGTTGTTGTCTTAGTTCATAATGCTTTTAGGGGTCTCAAAAAGAAGCGGTTTTGGGACCCTGGAACCCCACCGGAGCCCGAGGCCTTTCTCTACTCGGAGTGTGGACAAAAGTGCTGATTTTGGCCAAATTGAGCACTGGGTGTTTCCGTATTGGGCCCTCAGCTGGAGGCTCGATTTTCTAACTCAGAGCCCTGGAGCCCTAAAATTTCAACCTGATATGTTTATAGCAGGAGATTACGATTACTTACAGTCTTTCAAGAAACCTCAAGGAACTCAAGTCAGACGAAGTTAAATTCTCGATGCGATTATCTGAAAGGTCACTGTATAAATAAAAAAATAAATAAATAAATAAAGGACTGAAAGAAAAAATGGATGAATAAATGAATGAATGGATGAATGAATGAATAATCAGAATAAACGAACGAATCAGAATGAACGAACGAATCAGAATGAATGAATGAATGAATGAATGAATGAGTGAGTGAGTGAGTGAGTGAGTTAGTGAATGAATGAATGAATGAATGAACGAATGAATGAATGAATGAATGAATGAATGAACGAAGGAATGAAGGAATGAAGGAAGGAAGGAAGGAAGGAATCACGGCTACATGACAATAAAGGTAACTGGAGCAATGCAGATGGCGTATGAGAGAGAAGGCAGGTGAAGTGCTCAGTAAGAGCGTGTTAAGTAAAGGGCAGATAAAATAAAACTTACAAAAACATCAATGTTTCAAAAAAAGAAATATAACCGCAGTAATTTGTGTACGAAAAAGAGTGAACTTCTCGCAAACCGTAGCCTTCACTAAAAGTGTCCGCCTTTGCCCTGGCTTATCCTCATCTTTGTATAACATTACACATACTGCCTTTTGTTATTAGATTATCCCGAGCAGCTATGACAAGGATTGCGACAAGAAAAAATAAAGTGGGGGGAATGCTAAACAAGAGCAAAAGAAGATGGGGTTGACATCTTGGGTAGCACTAGTGGCAGATCAAGCTTAAGAGTGGTTCCTCCTAGTACAGAAATATTTTTGCAAAGATTATGACTATGGTGAAAAAGCAAATCTTAGCAAAGGCTATTGGAATCTAAAAAGAATAAACGGTACGCTTATGCGTACAAGTGTGGCTTTAAATTACAAACAAAAGAGAAGAAAATGGGATAAAATCTGTAAAATCTCTTACAACAGTAGAAGATTAACGTTATTACGGAGTAAACAGAGCGAAGTTGGACTTTTGGGATAAGCGTGCCCGTGAGTAGGGCTTTGATTCCTTTGATTCCTTTGATTCCTACGGCTTTGAATATGGTCGAGAAACACGTTTTCTGGCTTAGCAAACTTAAGTAAGACAAGGCGTGAATGTGCTCACATTACTCGCGTGCTGACGCATATAACTAAAACAAAATAGCACAAAACAATCCCTTCTGATGTTCCTCGCAAGCTCAACGGATTGAAATTGAATTTTGTGGCTTTTCTATTATTAAGATTTTTCCATGGACAAATATTTTGGATCTGGTAGGAAGCGTAACTTGTCAACAATATTAATTCTGTAATGTTTGAAACTAGAAGAGAATAGCCAATCTTCAAAGTCACGTCTTGCATCATTGGTACTTAAAATAACTTTTTCGCTTCTTGCGTGACGTATGAAGTCATATAAAGAAATATAGGAACTCACAACGCGCGTGCAGGCAATGTGTGGTTCGAAGCCTCGAAGCCACACAAAAATATGGGTAACCAAGCTAATTAAGCAGAGATAATTAAGCAACCATATTCTAAAAAAGTTTAAAATACAAAGAATGAATGGCAATTTCTTTCCCTGGATTTAAGCAAAATTATCTCTTATATTCTTTATGGATTCTAGTAGCCCTTGCTAAGATCTGTTTTTTCCACATAGTCATAAACCGCGCAACAATACCTTTGTATTAGTAGGCGAATTCCTTAAGAAACTTGAATATCTCGGATCAGACTAAAGGATCAGGCTTTAAAAGGATCAGGGCCGTTATCAGGCTTCACTGGCGAAAAATGTCTGATTGGTCAACGCGGGACCACGTGATCGAGCCCTTAAATTCAAGATGGCCACCAAAGATGTTGGAGGTCTTTCTTTCTTGCGGCAAGTGTTGACTGTTAGCTCGAGAAGAAACACAGAAGTAAAAGGAAAGAGAACAGCGTAAGGGTTATAAGTCTTAGACGAGGTCGGTTGTGGATGGATAGGACGATTTGTTTTCGTGTTCACCACCTGTAACTTACGTTTTGATAATCGTTTCCGCACTTGGCAACATCATATATGAACACATGAGACATGGTTGTAATTGCAAGAAACTGGAACATTTTACTGTCCATAATAAGAGATTTCTTAGAAAACCTGCAGCAGTCGGGGAAACAGGTCTAGGAAAATGTAATGTCATTTTTAATCGGTGTGAACGTAAGTTAAAAAATAGCATGTTGTTAGGAAGTGTTTTGTATTGCAGAATAATATCGTGCCTGACGTCGACCGTTACAAAATTTTTTAAGCGTTGTACCAGTTTTCAAATTATAGAGTATCCTCCTTAATAAATTAAGTGCATTACTTTGGTGTGGAGTTAGTACCTGCATTGTGTACCGCTTAAGCTTATAGATGCATAAACAAAATTACACAAAGAAGTAATTAAATGTTTTAGATTCTCACACTCCAACAAAAGTTGTTTGTTCTCATTGTGATCTTGTTCTACTCAAGGGCAACCCTTTTCGGGATGGTCAAAAAACTTATATGCCTAAAGATACTACACCATTCTACTTCGATTCTTATTGGTTGTTAGAAGGCAAATTAAATATTCAATATTTTGCACTTACTAGTAACTGCAACTACTTGATTGAAAATTAGTTATAGATCACTAAAAACTACAGGCCACCAAGGCCTTACCAAGAATTGTGAACATCAGTTTGGAGTTGTCTTCAGTAGTAGGTAGCACAGAGTCCCAAAGAGCTTTGAGCATAATAAAAAAGATTTGAATTATTCAATTATTTAGATTTTTCAAGGGATGTGAGAAATGTCCAACTGTTTTGTTGCTCCTACAGTTGTAGTCGACTTGCCAGTCCAGTATACTTTTTGTGCTACTTTGAAAGTTCTTTCAAAAGTATTGCATATAAACTGGTTTCCAGGGATGTGATAAATGTCCAGCTGTTTTGTTGCTGACCTACAGTAATTACACTGACCTAAAGGCTCATGCAATGGTTAAGACTGTTTAACAGAAAGGTCTCGCTTGCAGAGTGTGGTATAAATTCTGAACTGTATTACTAGCCATATAATAACAGGTCCAAATAATTCAGCTGTAGAGTAAGCTGGTCTATTATTTCACCTAGTGAGTTTAAAACTGAACAATCACACCGAAACAGCTGACATTACATATATTTCAATGAACAATCTTGGGTGCATTGAAAAACATTTAATTGAACAAAATCCTAAAAGAAGCAAATGAGTTCCAATCATGATTTGATTCCATTATAAGTGTCTTCACTATAGAACTAAAGTTTGCAAACGTTTTATTAAATACACTTGTTGGTATGTAGGTGAACACCCCAACAACAGCTTGTCAGCATCAAGAACCCATTATAATTAACTTATATTTGAATTACAGTGGTCTTGACAATCTTGCACTAAAGGAGTAACCCCCTCCCCCAATAACAACAACAACAACAAAAGTGAGAAGATACAAGATATGAAGTGCTGCTGCAAAGAGCATGTTTATTTGTATTCTCTCCACGATATAATGTCCTTTTACAAATGTACATTCATCACCATGCAACATGAATAATGTCCTGTTGCCAATGCGTGTTTCCATTTTTCTTGCTCAGTCTTCCATGAAAACGTTTTCATCTTGGTCTGAAAAAAAAAACAAGCATATGACACAAATGACATTTGCTTGTTGATTAATTTCAAAACTGATTTAATGTCAACATAATGTTGACATTAAATCAGTTCTGAAGTTAATCAACAAGCACCTCTTGGATCCAACCTTTGTACAAATGACAACACTTGAAAACAAAGGCAAGTAAGCATTTTTTTTATTCTGATTATCAAAGGAGGGTGTAAGGTGGTAAGATCTGAAACATGTTATATTTTGAAAGCATTTAGTACCACTATCATTTTGGACAAGGATTATGTTAACACTAAAAAAAAAAAGTTCATGATCCTGGGCTAAAAAGTGCACATTTAACAGAAACTACCCTGCACCCAGCATTTCTGGGGCAAAGACAACACCTAAAGGTAAAGCAGGGGTTATGAAAATTATTTTTACGAAAATTTAAATCAAGTTTGATTCCCAATGTGCCTGTGTCTATGACAAGCATCATTTTCCTAGTATTGGTGACTCTTGTGACTGCCAATTTTGGGCCACTAATATCGTAATTTTTGTCCATGACTATAATAACTGTAAGAACAGTATATTTTTATGTACTAAAAACAGTTCAGAGTTAGCAATTGCATATCCAGATGAGCTTACAGGGGAGGTGCCCCAAGCAAAAAAGGGATGGGGTACAAAAATGTTTCAGAATGAAAATAAATATATTCCCTCGGGGTACACTACAGCAACAGATAAAGAATTGACTGACAACTAAAAACAAACCAAAAAAAAATTAAATATAAAACTAGCAATAACCCAAAAGGTTCTTGCTCATCAAGCAATGTTTATAACAAAGAGTGAAAAATCTACTTGCTAAAAATGTGTAATTTTCAAAAATTTACACTTAAATGTTGAAATGTTTCCATCTGGTTCTTGCTCGTCATATAAACAACAAACATCTTTATAACACTGAGTGAAAAACTTTAAGACACATTTGTGTCCCCAAATTAGTATGGGATTTTCCCAGGCTATGTGGCCTTGACACATTAATAAAGTTTATCATCATCATCATCATCAAAATAATCCACACGTTGAAAATTTATTGTCAACCTACACATTTTTTATCAGCATGAAATGATACAAAAAGGGATTGTGGAAATTACAAAAGGCAAATAAAAATTGTAACTCTGCAAACCATGCTTACAGAAAGTCATGCATAGGCTTAATCTACATAAACGAGTAATGAAAGTAAGCTTACATCTCGTAGTCATAACTTGTATTAAAATACCGGAATACGATACCATCTGAACAACATCCATGATATTCGACATGGTACGAATTATTCACCCAAAACAGTCTACACGTATCAGGAAATTATCATTTCCCTGCCACCCGGTCCAAGCCAAGTCATATATCTACAGAAAGCCCAGAAATCGACTTTTTACCCTTTTATAATTTATTTTTGGACCGGGTGGCATGAAACTTACACCAAGCAAAAACGTTCAAATCACTGACCTTTTCTGTGCCATTTTTCCTCGCGAGGCAGCATCTTCCGACGTCGACTGCAGAAAAATAAACCGACTGGCAGCATTTGTTGAACTGTCCCAGGATGCTAAATTGCCTACAGAATATGATCCACTTAATAACGAGGACAAATCTAGTTTCGATTTCTCGCAGACGTGAAAAAAAGCCATCTGGCTATCGCCATAACACGGCAGCCATCAATCCTTCTTCTAATTCTTTTCTCGCGGGCATTTTCGCTTCTGAACCAATTACATCGCTGGAAACCTGACACGTGATGTTTTGCGCAGCGCATGCGTACTACATTTTTCGCCAGTGAATTATCAGGCTTGACTGGCGAAAAATGTCTGCGCAGGCGCCGCGCAAAAAATCACGTGGTAGGTTTTCGTGAATGTTATTGGTTCTCGGGCGGTTCTCGGTGAGAAAATGCTCTCGAGAAGGAAGGAAAAATGGCTGCTGTTTGAGAGTTGACAGAGTTGTGGTTTTCTTACCTTTTTGAGAGATCAAGGCTTGTTTTATGGCCGATTTCAAGCGGACCTTATTCTATGGAAAATATTACGTTGGGACACCGTTTAGCAAGTCGCTTCCAACCTGTAGTCGGTTACAAATCGATGTCTTGACATGATGTCTTTGCCAGAAAGGGCTGCGAAAAAGGTGAGTTATTTTTGCGTTTTTTGATAGTGTCAGTCTCTTGCCACGTGGTACAAAAAGATATTATAAGGGAACGAAAGAATGATTCTTGAGCTTTGTGTAGATGTATAAATTAGCTTGTACCACGTGGCAGGGAAAGTGCATTGTTGTGTGACATGCAGGCTATTTTTGCACGTTTTATCTCGGATTGCACTCGGCGACGCGACCTGAAGATCGATGACTCGCTAAAGTTAAAATTCTATACAGACTAAAGACAAACTGCGATCGTGAGATTGAGCAAATTTTCCAGCCATTTAAGATGGTGAATACGTTATTTCATGAATTTTTTCGACACCGGCTTGAATTTGGCGATTTTGTTGTTGTTGTTGTTGTTGTTGTTGTTGTTCGTACAGGCAGCTATTCAATAGAATGTTGCAGTAAATTCGGTGATAGGTGTGTTGATGCTACGTAATTCTGACATTTTTATGCAAGCTGTACATGACTTTAAGCATAATTTGCAGATTTACACGTTATTTGTTTCCTAATTTTTGCGATCTTTATTTCCTTGTTTCATATCTCTGCCAGCAAATTTTTAGCGAGTAGATTTTTCACTCTATGCCATAAACATTGCTTGATGAGCAAGCCGGAACCATTTGCAATACTTCTACAGTGTTATATGTATATATTTTAATTTTTAAGTTGGTTTAAGTCATCAGTCAATTCTTTATTTGCTGCTATCATGGTATCATCACACTAGTTATGTAACCCTGAAGGAATTTTTTTTTTCATTCTGAAACATTTTTATATCCCCATTCATTTTTTCTTGTGACCCCTCTCTTATACACCCATCTGCCAACTCTGATCTGTTTTCAGTGCATAAGAATATACTGTTCTTACAGTTAGTATAGTCATGGAGAAAATTACAATATTATTGGTCCAAAATTGGCAGTCAAAATTTTGCACATGGCATTCAAACTTGATTTAAATACTTTTTAATAATTTTTGTAATTCTTGCTTTACCTAAGATGGTGCCTTTGCACCAGAAATGTTGAGGCAGGGTAGAGTTTCTGATAAGTGTGCACTTTTTAGCCCAGTATCATAGACTATTTGTGCAGTGTTATTAAGAAACCATTTTAGTTCTAACATCATTCTTGTCCAAAATGTTAGTCCTAATAAATGCTTTCAAAATGTATCCTGTCTCAGATCTTACCACATTACACCCTCCTTTGTTGATCAGAATAAAAATGTTTTCTTGCCTTTTGTTTTGAATGTTGTCAGTTGTACAAAGGTTGGATCCAAGAGGTACTTATTGATTAATTAACATGTGTATTATATGCTTGTTTTTCTTTTCAGACCAAGATGAAGCAGTTTTCATGGGAGGCTGAGCATAAAAAAATAGAAACACATGTTGGCAATAGGACATTATTTATGTTGCATGGTGATGAATGTGCACATATGAAAGGACAATATTTTGTGGAGAGAATACAAATAAACATGACCTTTGCAGCAGCACTTCCTATCTTATATCTTTTTAACTTGTTGTTATTATTCTGGGGGAGGGGGTGACTTCTTTACTGCATGTTTGTCAAGACCACTGCAATTCAGATGTAAGTTAACTGTAACTGAGTCTTGATGCTGCGGTGTTCACCTACATGCCAACAAGTGTATTTAACAACGAGTTTGCAAACTTTAGCCCTATAGTGAACTGAAGACACTTATAATGAAAAACAAATCATGATGGAATTGGTTTACTTCTAACAACATCATGGTATTTTAGGATTTTGTTCAATTAAACGTTTTTCAATGCACCCAGGATTGTTAACTTACCTATCATTGTCAGCTGTGATGATATTTTACAGTGTGGTTGTTCAGTTTTGAACTCAGTAGGCCCAATATATAATAGACAAGCTTACTGTAGCCGAATTATTTGTACCTGTTATTATATGGTTAGTAATGTAGCTGAGAATTTATTCCACGACATTATGCAAGCCAGACCTTAATATTAAACATTCTCAGCCTCCAGGGTAAACATTGCATAAGCCTTTAGGTGAGTTGAATAATATTGAAAAATATGCCTTCTAACAGCCAATTAGAATCGGAGTAGAAGGTGAAGTTTCTATAGGCATAACCAGAGATTTAAGATTTTCAACCAAGAAAAGGGTTGCCCTTGAGTAGAAAAATTGATGACAACAAACAACTTTTGTTAGAATGTGAGAATCTGAAAACATTTATTGTTGTTCTTTGTCTAATTTCTTTCAATGCATTTGTTATACTTTTCTAGAGGTACACAATGCAGGTGCTAACTCCACCCCAAAGTTATGCATTTTTTTTTAGCCTCTTTTGCTAAGGTCAGGCACGACATCATTCTGCAATCCAAAACACTGTCTCTTTATAGCTAAGCTTATATATTTCTTTGTGAACTTGCAATTTTTTTAACCAGTGTTGACACCGATTACAAATGGCATTACATTTTCTTGACCTATTTTCCTGGCTGCTGCAGACTTCCTAAGAAATCAATTATTATGGACAGCAAAATGCTCCATTTTCTTGCATTACCAACCATGTCCCATGTGCCAAAAATCCATCTAACGAGCGATTTCAGACTAAATAAATGTTAGAGCTTGTTTTATATCCGACGCTAAACGTCTTCGGTCTAAAGTAAAAGAAACGATGTTTAAGGAAATGAAAAGTGCTAAAACGAGTCTCAACAAATAAGTTGTAGGCGGCGAACACAGAAACAAATGATCCTATCCATCCACAACGGACCTTGTACAAAACGTATGGCCCTTACGTTGTTCTCGTTCGTTTTTATTCTGCGTTTCTTCTCGATCTTAGAGTCAACAACCGCCACGAGAAGGATAGCCTCCCACGCAGTCGTTTTTAGGGGAGTCGTATTACCCTCCTAAAATACGACTCCCCTAAAAACGACTGCGTGGGAGGATACGAGAAGGAAATAACTCCAAGAAATATTTTGGTGGCCATCTTGAATTCAAGAGCTTGATCACGTGGTCACACGTCAACCAATCAGACATTTTTCGCCAGTCAATTATCAGGCCCGAGATGCACACAACGCATGCGCAGTAACAAAAGGAGCACCGTCCTTAAGCTGACTGGCTACAGAACATTAAACACACACACACACACACACACATACACACACACACACACACACACACACACACACACACACACACACACACACACACACACACACACATTTCTTTCAAGAGAGAGAAGTTCTAAAAACTTAAATCGAGGAAGAAAGAAACATACATTTCTTTGACGCTGTCCGGGATCGCAGATGGAACAGAACTAAGGTTTGAAAATCTGCACTCAATTCTCAATTCATCGGTTTGAGAAAAGCAGGCACAGAACAATGGACAATCTGTAAAAGGTGAAGAAAATCACATAATTTACTTTTCTATATTCCGTGCGTGATATGAACTTACGTCATGTGGTCCAAAACAGGACCTTTTATGTCAGGAAACCAGAACGTGATTGAGTTCGAGGATTCGAACAAAAGCACTTTGGTTCCCAGGCCTCTCGTTCCTCGCTGTTGCTGCCACAAGAGAAGGGGGCGTGGTAAGCAACACTTAAAGCATGTCACACCAAAATTGAAAGAACGCACTCTTTAACGCCACGAAGGAGACTAAACCAGTAAAGCCTTTTGAAAGCGTTTAACAATCAACAGAATTTCGGACAAAAATTGAGACACCTACCAACAACTTTAACCTTTACTTCAGCACTGTCATTTGCTTGTGAGTTGTTGACCGCACATCTGTAGACATCTTCGTGATCTTTTGTGACGTATTTTAGATCCAGGATTGCTGAATATCTGCCTTTCAGCAGCACAGTTCCATTTCTTGTCCATATTACATCCGGGGCAGGCACTCCCACTGACGAGCAGCGAAGTTTGACGCTAAAATCCATCACTACTGACTGGTCGGCAGTGATAAACTGAATGCTGGCCGGCACTATAATGATGAACGCAGTATTGAGTATTGTATTATCTAGAAGTAACAATAAATGACTTGCCACTCCACCCAAACAGACTTAGGGAAGTACAAGAACGGGGCTATGCCTCAGAATTCTTTCTACCCCTGCCTTAGACGACACCTTCGCCTTCCTTATGCCATCCCCTCCCTCCCCCAATTCCTTTGACTTTTCCTTCTTTTTGCCATTCTTGCGTCCGTTCGCTTCTCTTTGACCTTCTCCTTTTCAGGGCTCCAGTTGACTAGCACTGAGAGAAAATCACCTTCCAGTATTAGTCAATGCTGTGGCGCCCTCATAAACTATATTCCGAGAAGCGTTTGGCTGGAATTGACGAGGAGATAGAGGAGACGGAGGTCCTCGAAAGTTTCACACTCATTGAACTGATTGAGCCAAAATCATAATGAAGTCTATTTTACTAACCTAGGAGCGAAGTAAACTTAAACGTTGCATTGAACCCCCTGGCAACCATCGTTTCATCGCTGGTAAACTTAATAGCCATCTGTCCTTTGCTGGCGTACAGTGGCGAAGGGAGATCATCACCACAAAATGAACCTAACAAGGTTTTGTTTCCTTCTTCGCCATCGTAAATCACAAGGCTGTCATAAACACAAGAAGAATGGAACTCCAAATTGAAGGCTTCAAATGTCAGCTTGATAAACTTCTTGTGTTCGATTATGTTCTGTGGAATTCGAATGATCCATCGGCATACCACTTTAACAGGATAGTTACTCGGGTACTTGGGAGAATGAACTGATCCAACTTTTGTCAACAGCTTTGGAATTCCGTTGTTACAGTAATAATCTGTCGTGAATAATAATAACGCTATAACGTAAAGAACTACGCTCATAAAGATCCGCCGTCTTTGGTGCGTTTTTGCCTTCTTCTCCACTAAAACATTCCTCAAAAAACGAAACACTGTATCTTCTTTTCAGGGGGAAAAGATCAGTTGGACTCTGTTATCAGAGTTATTCAGTTCAAAGTACAAGTGCAAGATTGAGTACGGGTATGACTTTCGAATTTCAAACCAGTAATGGTCCCAGAGCTCTGTCTCCTTGCTGTTGATAACTGAAGGGAAGCAGCCTCTATGAACGATGTTGGTGCAGCATGCGGTAATCTGAAGCATGCAAACTATACTTGAAAAGTCGTATTGGTACTCAACCTCGTAGTTGTACCCCGATCCAGTTTTCTGTTGTTTTTCTTAGAGGGTACAGAGTCCACGAACAATGTAGTCAATCGAGTAAGGCAAGCAACGTTTATCTAAGCCGGCGCTTAGCTCCAGCTTTATTGCAGCCTGAAAAGGATAGGAAAATTACCAGCATTTATACAGTTCCCTCGAGTCACGTGATAGGAAGCCGCTTAAAAGAGTGCTATCTTGGAAAATGATAACGTATTGATGTGGGCAAAAAATCGCAACCATGTATGCGCTTTGATAAAGAAGAGCGTGTCAGAAGTTAGCCTGCGAGCAGGCTCACTCAGTGTGTTCTTCGCTGGAGTATCCTGACGGCGGAGCCGCGATTTGTGAGTCGCGGCGAGCGAAGCGAGCAGGCGAGAAGAATGGGACGAGGAAAAGTGAGCCTGCTCGAAAGGCGTTGAATTTTAAGTTCTCCGCATTCGTACATAAAAAGTGATAAAACCTACCGATGGGAGTTTGGTCACACAACACCCCAGCGTCCTCCTGATGGGTACAATCGGTTTTTCCTAGGTTCGCCTTTGCGTTGCTGCAATTTAACAGCGTGCTTTCATTTCCTTTACAGCCAAGCTTCATCAGCCATATTGTACCATTACCTCCACCAAAACGTGCCCCTTTGTATACCTCAAGGGCCTTCACAAGGCCTAATTGTCGACAAGCCACGTTGCCTTCTCGAATGTCCCAGCGTTTATCACAGACTGTTCCCCATCGTCCGTTGTAGAAGATCTCCACGCGTCCATAGTATCGACCGCCTCCAATTAGGCGAACTGAGACAAAGCACACCAATTTGAAAAGAGAAAGAATGTTATTTTGGGTTCAGTTCGTACGATTAGTTGTTGAAGGCAGCTTGCTCAAAAGGATGAAGGGGCAAACATTAAAAATTAAAACAAATTCCCCAGTTAAGCTCGGATTTACAGATTCTATTAGTAGGCAGTTGAATTTGACTGACTTAAAGTAATGGAATATGCGACTTTCTCATTACCGTTTCAGGTATTTTATAATAATCATACATCACAATTTCGCCTTATTCGAACAGAAAATTAACTGCACTTAGACTGGGAGAGGTAGGCAGAGAAGCATAAAATATCCGGCTCTGACTTTGAACGTTTACAATTTTAATATGCAAGCAAAAGCCTCCAAACGTTCTCACTTTTAGCAGGAGCCATAATCGGGTCCCCGATTATGGCTCCTGCCTTTAGTTGATATGGCGTGTAATTATTTATAAAATGAAGGTGTTGCCATGGCAAACATTTAATGGCTTTTTAGCCAATTTTGTGTTTTCCCCAAGTTTTTGGAAAAAATGACGAAATCCAAGATGTGTGTGTGTTTGTAAGTGGGGGAGGGGGGAGGGGATGCTCACGTTGGGGACCTTAAAGGAAACCATTTTAGACGCCGGCTAGCTTGAATACCCTTGGAGCTAAGGAGAAGGTAGGACTTTTTCCCCCCTCCCCTTAGGTTCAGGAAACCAAAAATGCCTAGGCTAAAGGGTCATGGAAATATCTACAGGAAAATAACAAGTGAAAATCCGGGAATGATTTTACTAGTATCAAGAATAACTGACTGACCTGAACCCGCTTGTCCTGAGACCATTGTGAGCTGTAATGAAGGAAGCACACCATACACAAAAGTCACACATTAGAGGCAAAAAAACAAAAAAAAAAAGATTTCACGTCTTAAAATGTAAGGCTTCTGTTTTCCGGAGAAGGCTGGGGTGAGAGACACACCGTCATGGCTAGAAAATGCGAAATTTGTCCCATGATGCAACGTTGAACGTTTGATCATTAAACTTACATGACTGGACTGTCCAATCAGAACCTAAGGGATAGGGACTGCACTTCGGTACTTTTTTAAATGGTGCTACAATGCTGAAGCCCAATCAGCAAAGTTTGCAAAACTGTTTCGTCAGGATACTAAACGAATTCATAAAAAGACGAGAAACTCGTCCGACAGACAAACTCTCTAGTATGACTGCAAGCAAAACTGCCTTAAAATGACATAAATAGTTGACAAATGCCGATGAGAAGTTTTCAAAAATACTTGTTTCATGTGAATTCATTCGAGCGCGACTTGCCAAAACAAGTTTGCCAGACAGCCACGCGTACGAGCGAATGCATGGCCAGGAGATTCTCCCTTCAGTGGCTTTATAGGCTTGGCTTCCCAGCATGTTTCTAGATCGCTCACATGGTTACCAACATCACCCGCTAGCCAAGATTCTTTGGAAAATGACTACCCCTACAGTCTAATATGAACTCCGTGATTGTATTAACTTCAAACGCCTAACAGCTAAAGTGTTAAGAAATGATGGCGCATCAAATCAATCACGTTCCCCTGATGCGTCTTGTTTATGAGTTTATGTTCGCGAGAACACATGATTCGTTGAAAATATTGATATTGCAAGGAATAAGAAAACTTAATGAGAGTTGACCGGGCTGCGAAATGGCTTGCCCCGAGTATTAGTTCTCAGCAACACCGCCACGCTGTGTTGATATTTAGTTTTGCTAGGGAATATTCGGAACATTTACCCTAAACCATTTGTGCTCAACATAAACAACCCACAGTGATTTCAATATTCTGTTTTTCACCGATTTTAATTAAAAGTATTTGACGCTGAGGTTTTTAACAAACCATATCTGAGTGTATAACGTATACACATGAACAAAAGAATGGTAACTTATATAGTGAAAGAAAATGTGTTTCAGACGCAAACTGTTAAAGAAAATAATAGAAACAACAAGGTCTCAGTGAGCGTAATTTACTTTGTTGATTTATGGACGCTACAACAGCCAAATGCTTTAATACTCGGGATACCAGTGAACTCATCTCATCATATAAAACGACCTGAAGATAAGAAAGTACATACGACTTCGAAGAGCTCGAGTATTCAGCCATTTTACTTACAAAACTTTTTTTCGTGTTACTTTAATTAATGACCAGGAGAAGTAGACAAAAAAATTGCTCATTGCAAGAAAATTAATAAACTTGAGTATTTCTCGATTATTTCTACTCTTTTTGGTGAATATGTGAAATTACAAGGGCTAGAAGTTTAGCAAAAGTCATTGACGCTCTACTTTATCATTTCTATTATTCAGACTAAAGGTTTCGATTATTTTGTATTGTATGTTGGTAACTTACCAAACTTTAACACTGAACTCTTCTATATAGCATAAAATTTAAGTTAAATGTAAGAAAACGTCAAACCTGAGTAACAAAAGGCAGGAATACCAAGGAAAAGTACTTCATATTTGCTAAATTCCTCTTGTTAGCCACCAAATTCTCCCGCACTGTACCATTTTGGTTTTCTTGTCGGTAATTAAAAGTTGCATTTAATAATTAATTACCGTTAAGTTACATCACACCATGAACAAGAAAAGCCCCAGGGGCATTAGACCCCGCCGTTGTTCTCCCTCCCCCGGGGGTGTAAAATATGTTACGGTCACTCAAGATAAAAGCCCTTGGCTGTGTAGCGAAAGACACGACGAGTATCTCTTTGGCCGAGCGAAAACTGGAGGTCTGGGGCAAGTGACCACCAAAAAAACCCCACGGAAAAAAAATGGGTATTACTAGACCCCGTCCTTACGGCGGGGTAAAAATTAATGCCTTATCAGTACGAAATATTGAGCAGATACTCGTTAAACGAGCACAGTCACGATATGAGTCTGCGCAATGGCATATTTCCTGTGCAGTTACATCTGTCAGACTATTCTGTTGTTCTTTCACGATAACTGATTTGGTTAATTTTATTACGAATCTAACACAAGGCGACAATTACAATGCAAGATTACACTGCAAAGAGCATTTTGAGTTCCAAAACAAAGAAAATGACTTAGTTGCACCACCAAACGTAATGACCAAACACTGTGTTTTTGACTTTTTTTTATTAAACTAATAAAATATACCATTGGCTTACAAAGCCCATTATAAGGTAATACTTTATGAGCTGAAGAACAATCTAATAAAACTACTTATATAATTACCCCTGTTTACTAATCATATTTACTTCGCAGTGCTTCTGACCGCATACAGATGAGTAAAAAGAATAAATATACATTACGAAACACGACAAAAATGTGTTAAAATAAAACTTAAGCTACCAGTCAAACTTTGCATCTCGTAACAAAGTTCGAACTTCTGAGACCCTGGATGAAATTCCAGGGTATTCATAGGCAATCACAAGAAAACTTTTATGCGGTAACTTCCCGTGGTGTTGAACACTGTTTCTAACGCTTGAGTCTGTGGATGAAATCCTAAAGTGTGACCATTTAAATGACAGCTACTGAGCAGGTACTTTCCAGTAATTCTTTTTAGTATGCGCACAAGGTGGTTCTAGTCTTTAAGTCTGTGGATTAAATCCTAAAGTGTGTATAATGGAAGTTATTGAACAGTACTTTCCTGTGGAACTGTTTATTTTTTTTAATGCATGGTCACACTTTAAAAGTTTTTCTTTACAAGTTTAACGACCAAAGTTACACAACACAAGGTTTCACTATAGGAACAAACGTGTTGGACAAAAAAACAAACAAACAAACAAACAAATAAAAAACCAAAACAAACAATTCAATAAACTATTCATAGCTAAGATTAGCTGCGTCATCAGTATGGAAATTTTGTGGTCGTTACTCAGACGCTGTTTGACTGCTAGCGATGAATATTGAGCTGAAAGAAAACACAACAGCAACAACAAAAAGCTCAATTGCCTGCACAACAAATGAAAACAGAATAACGTTTTGAAGGTTAGTTAGAAACTTTGCTTTACTAACAGAAATAGAAATTGGTCATAATTTACGAACCTTTTTAACTTTCTTACAAAGCTCCTGCAAATTTTTTTAAAAAGGTGAAATTTAATGCTAATCTGCAAGGCCAGATACATACAACTTGCCTCCATTTATCTGGTGAGGGCATGCAGAATTAAGCCATGACATATTTAAAGTTTGCAGCACAGAAAGAATTTATTTCATTACCTGCACTGATCATTAATTTTTTTAAGATTTATCAAATATCACTGTCACAGTACTTCCATAGTACGTCCTGGAAACTTAGTAAAACACAAAGTTACTCCTTAGAGTTTTTCAACTAAAACACAAACACTGAAAGCCCCCCAACTTGTTTACTGCTATTGAAAAGTGCAAAGGGAGTGAAATTCTTCACCAATGAAATTCTAAATCTAATTTTTAAAAGGCGGCGTGCGCCGTTACGTTTCACATGCTCAAAACAGAGAAATTCACGAGTAGCCAACAGAAAAAATTGTGCAACTTCCAAATGGCAAACAACAGAAAGGATAATTTTCTTCGAACCCAACGTCTCATTCTGGTGAAACCAATGCTTGCCCAAACACGATGTCCTTGACAGACTACAGTTTTTATAGCTCTACTAAAATTTAAAACTGGTTATTCCATTGTATAAAATTGGCCTACGACCTGAGGAAAATTTCTGCTCCATTTTGTTGAATAGCAACCAAAATTTAGTGTACCTTACACGAATTGGGTTAATCATTTCAATTAGTTTCTAAACTTTTTACTCCATAAGCACTTTACAACAATCAAGTTTGCCAAAATAGTGCTCTTAAACCGTTTGAACACCAATGGGTAATCATGACTAAACTAATAATTCATTGTTTTATATAATTAAATATATATTTTAGATCTACTTGAACTTTTACATCACACATGTACATAGCACAGCCCTTTTTAGGTTAGGCAAGGTGAAAAATAGCTTACAACAGTGTAACTAAGCAAACATAAATAAACTACAGGGATGACTATCGGATGATACTTTCAAATGACATCATTTGCAAGAAACAAAATAATACCACACAAATTATTCTCACATTATTTGTGAGCCTTAATTTTTGAGATTAATTTTTTGCTACCTAGAAAAAGAAAACCCTTTATATCTATGGGCCGGTTATTTAATCAAGGTCTTACCTAGCCCGTGCTTTATGACATGGACCTCCAAATCTGTTTATAATTGGGCCATTTTAAGTACATTTAAGTCTTTCTTGTCTGTACTATATACCTTCTTGACACCGTTTGCAGTAAACAAAGTTTAAATGTTGTGGTTGGCCATATTGAAATTGGTTTACGCCACGGCTTTGAAAGACATGGTCTAAACTTCGTTTAAATAACCAGCCCTATATTTTTTTGCCAAAATGTGGAAGCAACAAGACCTTATGCTCTCTGAAATTACGAAAATTAAGTCACAACTTACTGGCCATTTTGGCAGAATCAAATTAAAGTGGCAGTGGTCAGTAAAAATACAACAGCTAGGGAAACCCGCCCAACATAGCTGATGATATATGCATACATAACAAAAAATAAACCAAATAGTAATGTTGCAGTTGAACAATCAACTAAGCAAAACTTCACTTTATAAAT
This sequence comes from Siderastrea siderea, assembly GCA_964030785.1. NCBI lineage: Eukaryota > Metazoa > Cnidaria > Anthozoa > Scleractinia > Rhizangiidae > Siderastrea > Siderastrea siderea. Next base: position 30,464,601 of record OZ034968.1, on the reverse strand, counting down.
CAGCTACAATTTCGCTTTACTGTTGCAACTGGTCTTTTATAAATTCACTAACGCCTGGAAAAGAAAAAGTAGAAAAAATAGCAAATTACAGATTGAAGTTATTTCAAAACCTAATAATCACACTGAAACCTCTGAAATAAGGACACCTCTCTCTATTTCAGGCAGTTCACCTGGTGCAAAGGAGAGACCAAACTTTCTAAAAATATGGACAAATACCAGTCCTTTCACTGTCCATATTCAAGAGGTTTAACTGTACAGACAAAAACTCAGATAACCAGGAAAGCTGGTCACCTTAAGAGTACATGTCACAGCATTAAGATTGACCAAAAAAGAGAAATTTGATTCCATGGAGAAGTGATTGCTTAAGAGAGGTGTTTGCTTAACCTTTTAAGCCCTAAGAACGTCTAAGAGTGAGAAGCATTTAACTTCCCCTTACAATATCACTGGTTGATCAAAGATACAGGTCTTGAGAATAAACGAAATGATTACCAGACATGAAATGTGTTGATGTTTAATCAAATTCTCCCAACTTGTAACATAAGAAATATATGGAAAACAGTGAGGAGAACATGCATGTGGATATTGGGGCTTAAGGGGTTAAGAGAAATGGTAGGCTCAGTCTGCAGCCGTGAGTGTCTCGATGCGCCCGGGATTCTCGCCACCTTCACGGCTGGGCGCACGGGTTTGGTTGCATGTCCATGACGTCATTACAATTTTAATAATTATACAGACAATCCACACGTCATTTGCTTAAATTCTATCTGTTTTTTTTTTAATCGTCTTGAAAAAAAGCAAAATGCGAAAAGTATGCCTGAAACGTCCTCCTAAAAGTGTGAAATTTCAAGAGAAAGACAAAATCCCGCTAAATTATGTCGCGCATTCTGCCCCGCAAATTTCAGGGGGCTTGTCTCTGATTGGTCAATCTATACAATAACCAAACCCGTGCGCCCAGCCGTGAAGGTGGCGAGAATCACGGGCGCATCAAGACACTCACGGCTGGAGACTGAGCCTAGAGAAATTGTCACTCTCAAGGTTAGACTGTAATTGAGTAACAATTGTGTGAAATTTGCTGCACTCACTACAGCTAGGCAAAGCTTTAGTTATGACTGGAAAACAATAGAATCATAAGGAATTAGCATTTCTTTGCTTATATCTTACTTGCTATTTGGGGCAAAGGTTTGCTCTCTGAGTGAGAATAAGCCTCTTTCTAATTTATCCTCCCAACGAGTATCATAATTCCGCAATGTTGTACACTAATCTGTCAATGTGCCCACACAAAAGCACAATGCTCTTCATTAAATGAACTATAATTTTTGAAATGCACAATTTCCACTCACAGTTGCCTCAAACCAGAATAAGGCCATAGTTAATAAAAACTACACTCCAGAAAAGTTCCATCTTTTCCAAGGCTTCTCACTATACAACAGCAATATTTTGGGCTTCTTGCAAATGAAATCAAATGTCGGTATCCATCCATGGACCTCCGCACACAAATATGCTAATCTCATCTCAATGCTCTCTTCACACTGAACAATTTTCACAATAGCGCGGACAGGAAAAAATCTACTATGTCAGGAAGGTGTGCATGGTAAGCAAGCACAAATAGCCATGCTCCATGCATGAAATGTCGCACTCGGCCACAGTAGAGAGAGAGAGAGAGAGAGAGAGAGAGAGAGCTTGGAGAGTGAACATTTGCCCAAAATAGCAACTAAGTAAGATATAAACAAAGAAATACTTTACTCCATAGAGTTTTAATTATGGATTTTTGGTCATAACTAGAGCTTTGGCTACCTGTGCACTCACCTCTGACATTTTTCCCGCAAGTACTCGTTTTCTTTTTCAAGCTGGAATATTTTTGCATCTTTGGCTCTAATCTGAGTTTGAAGGAAGATGATTTCATCCCTTTGGTCACTGTATGCCAGTCTTAACTAAAACAAACAAGAGCACGATACTCTGGTCAGTATAATCAGAAGCCTTATGTTTAGTAATTTCATTACAATCCATATGAATTAACGTTTTAATAGTTTCCAGAAAAAAATGCCACACTTGAACACAGCCAGAAGAATCTAGCAGGCCTATGCTTCTGTCAGACTGAACTCAACATTACTGTTATTAGTTACATTTACCAACAGCACAGCAGGACCATGGGTCTGATTATAACATTGTAAAAAGTCACACTTGCTTCACCCAGATGTTAAATTGTCAAAATTGGACACAACCAAATAACTTTCCGAAGCTATAAAGTCAAAATATATACATTTTTTAGTTCCTTGTGGCAGAAAGCACAATGCTTGAATTGTTGCTGCACAAAAAGAGTCTACAACTGTCAAAGTTCCTGACTTCACATGCTGTTTGAAGTAAATTCAAATGCTTGAACTGGGTGCAACCGTGCTAAAATTGTAACAAATTATGTGTACTAAATATGAACTACTGGTTACTGAAGTTCAAACTATTTGGATTTGCTTGTATTACTTAAAAAATTGTTCTGTGTTGTACAGGTATGAATATTACCGTTTTCTTTTTACTGTCTCTTCATTCGTTTGTGAACCTGCCATGAATGATGATTTTGTGAACATCCGGTTGCAAGAGTTTTGGTTTTGCTGTACAAATTTTTGGCAATGAAGCATGTTCTTGTTGTTTTGGATTTACAACCTGTACAACCATCCTCTGACATGAAATCTTCTATCACATTCCAAACCTCTGCTGCTTTCAATTGTTTATTTATTTATTTATTTTTTCTGCTGCTTTCATGTTCTTTTTCCCAACTTACAGTGTCAATATCCCAGTTTGAAAAATCACCAGAGCGCCTGTCTCCACCTGATCTTCGTTTCTCTGAAGAAGAGCTTCTACTGCTTGATACTGCTTTGGCTGTGACCTGCAATGGAATGACAAGGAATAACTGTTAACTGACAACTCTGCACACAATGGTTTTAACAAAATCAACCAATCAATCAGTCAATCAATTAGACAGACAGTCACGATCAGTCAATCAGTGGGGAATATTGAAATAAAAATATCATTTAGTATCCATCATCAGTTGATGTGAGCTCACAATAATCAAGCTAGGCCTAAGTTGTCAAATTTATTGTAGCTCTAGATGCATAAAAATTATAATCTTTCACACATCTGAGCTCAAGGCTTTGCTCTAAGAAGAACCACAGGGTTCCCAAAGGCTCCCGACCGTGAATTCTGCTGTGCCCAGCCTTTAAGCATTATGCAAAAAATGCGTTTTTTCTGGTCGCCCGAAGACAAAAGTTAGTGGCATGAGGCCCTTGGGCAGGCACTGCTTGAGCATGGCCCTGGAGCTGCAGCTGAAGTTGGCATGTCCTTAGACCAAACACTGTCAGACTGGCCTGTATGTAGTCACTAATAGAACAGCATTGCTAAGAATATTGACTCATATGTAAAAGCACATTTTTAACAATCAGCTGTCAATTTTAACTACTACAGCATTATGAATTGGACCTGAATTGGATCTCTGTGTTTGTTGTCTGGTGTACTTGACACTTCTGTTGCCTTGACGTAATGAATGTCGCTATCACCATTTTGGCCCCGGCTGTGCACGTGGTTTGCCTCTGGTGGGGGTGCATAACTCTGTTCCTCATTTCTGGAGCTAACTCTCACAGGTGATTTTGGTGGTGACTCTGAACTTGTGCTTCTGCCATTAAAAAAAAACACTGTGGTCTACGGTGCTATCTTCCATTATTGCATACTGTTTAAAGGTTTAAGTCGTATTCACGTTAGCACCAAAAAATCACTGTCAACAAGGAGATTGTGAAACACGTATTCAAATAAAATAATAACAATTACATATTAAATAAATGTCAAGATCATTTATTGGAAAAAATCCAAGCCTCCAGTGGGAATTGAGTCCATGATCTTCTGGAAACCGGTTGAAACGCTCTTCCACTGAGCTATGGTAGACGAAGAAAAATCTTGACATTTATTTATTTATTTGTCATCTATCTATGAAGCAGTCTCATATTATTAGATTTGTCATGTACAGTACTTTAGAGTTTCTGCATGATGCTGGTAGTTTGTGCTTACAGGCTAGGTCTGTTGTCATAGTTCGTACCTGCACAATGAGGGTCCTAGGGGGCATAATTCCAATTTGTATGACCTTGCTAATCGCAAGTATTCCATAGCTCAGTTGTTATGCTTTCAAAGCAGTATCTGAAAGGTCATGGGTCCGATTCCCGTTGGGAGCTCAGAATATATTCCGAGAAAGATCTTGACATTTATTTATTATTCTTATTTGTTTACAAGGGGGTTGTCTACACAATTTTTTTAAAAATGTTGTGTGAAATTGCAGGTGAATTGCAATACTAACTCGCTGTCCAGCAGTGTCCAAGGGAAACAGGTCTTCGTCGGATATAGGAAAGCGTTCGAGAGGATGGGGTATATTGTATACATAAATACATGTGTGGTGCCGTGTACAATAATAGTAGTAGACACCGACTATACTGATTGTGAATTTTTTTCACTGGCTCACTTGTTATTGCTTATTTGCTGAGAGACAATAATCACACACCATGTCCTTTGTCAATATGATCTAAATGTTGTTGTCTTCAAATTGTAATCAGTAGTATTCAATAGACTCCAGATACACAGTAAAGTTTGAGTGAAAATCACCTGACAGTCACTGGCCTTCCACCAGATGCTTCTCTCTCTTCCCTTGATCGCATGTCACGTGTTTCAACCTCACCGTCTTGGAGAGGGAAGTCTGCTAGCAGGTCCATAAGGTTTGGATTTCTGTTCAATCCCTGGTCAATCCATTCTCGTGCCCTCATGGAAGGTACATTTGATGGTGTTAAAGGGTACAAATCTCGCTGGATTATGCCAGATTGCTGAGACAAGAATAGAACAATTTTGACAATTTTAATATTAATTTTCCAGTAGAGAGGAAAACGTGGTACTGTAATGTCAAGAAAAGATGTCAATAAAAAGAACACAAAAGTGAGAATTCAGAAACAATGCCAGCCAGGTTACAGTAAGTAGCACATGCAATTAGCATTGAATTGTTCATTAGGGTAACTCAAACCAAGGAGAACTGTATCCCTCAATGACAGTGTAACCTTCTTTGAACTTAATGTGAACAAAATAATGAAAGGAAACAGGGTGTGTAAATAAGATGTGCACAGGTTTAGTAGGAGGAGAAGACATGAGCGGTACATCAAGCAGGGGTGGGGCGTTAGGGGGACCTCTTTCAACTAGACACTGGTACCTGAGTCTAACCATGAATGGGCTGCCAGAACCCCCCCACACTAAAATGCAGTTTACTGACCACAAACATTCAAGTGAACTGAAAGTCAGTACTCACCCTTCTAGGAACAGTCATAGCAACTGGCTCCACAAAGTTGTTGTTGTGCAGCTTATAAAACCTATAGATCTCACAAGTGGTCACATCAAGACCTCTCTTTGGCATAACTCCAAGCCCACGCTGAGGTGATGAACTGCGATACTCGTTGAGAAATGTGAAGTACGGCTCAGATTCAGAAATTTCATAATATCTGATGTTACCATCACCCTATGAAAATGAATATTAAAACTTTGTTACCAAAAAATCTGCACAATTTAATAGTTGGCTTTAAAAATACATGTATTTGGAAAGAGCCTTGGTTAATTTTTTTTGAATTGGAGATGAACTCATGAATTGCAATTGAAAATTTCAAGAAATGCTCACTGATTCATCAAATTGACTTCTTTACACCCAGCAGAAAATCATGGTATGCACACTTGACTACCCTCAAATAGTGCAGTTAAGTTGTTCTGTGATGATGTACATGTTCATGTTCATATACTAATAAAATGCCATGAGTTAATTTCAAGTACATTATAAACTAAGGTACCTTTCCAGCAAGAAAAACAATTCTTGTATCATGATCATAATAAGGAAGCAAAATTCCAGACGAGGAGTCCAATGGGTCCATTTTAATGGCTTTTTTCAAGTTTCTCTGATGAAATAAGGTAAATACACATATCAAACAAAGGCATAAACAAACATTCAAATTAACTGAAAACAATGTTGCAGGAACACACAGCAACACAGATTATCTGACTCTCATCTCATTCTCTATCATCCTTATTTCTGGCAAGGGAACTTAAAGGTTAGAATAGAAAACCTGTGGCAGCTATGGGAGATATCGAGAGAAAAAGCAAAACAAAACAAAACAAAAACAATAAGGAACAGGTGTGGTTGCGTTTAAAGAACTAGAGGGAGGCAGAGACTGCCACTAGAGAAAGAAAAACTTGGAGAAAGAAAATTGATGTTCCTGACTAACAGTAAACTGAAACGCCACCCCACAACCACCGCACCGATAAAACCACCTTGCCTTTATGGCCATGTTTTGTTACCTGAATGAAAGCTCAGTCATTTTTTCGCCTGAAAACCTAATTACTCTGACCAACTCATTGTTGAGACCACAGACTACCTTTTAGAGTCCCACACTGTTATCTTCTTTAGAATTTACTCCGTACAACCACTTAAAATAGCTTAATAACTGATTACCAAATACCAGATAGTTTTTGACATTAATTTTTTTTCTTTGTCAATTTTTTTTTAATTATTTTTTTGAGTTGCTGTAATAATAGGGTAGCTTATATGGCAAACCCAAATAAAAATTGACAAAGAAAACACCAAAAACTATCTGGTATTTTTTAACTAATTACTAAGCTATGTTGTCTTCTCATTTATTCCTTTTTTGTGGATTTTCATTTGCTCCTCTTGCCTCTTTGTCATGTTAACATGACTATCCCATTATTAGGATTAAATTTTTACAACTCTTCAGAGGTCATATCAGTGATGTTCCATTGCCCACATACGTAATGAACAGAGGGTTGTCCAATACTCCGACAAATTTATGCATGGCATTGTATTGTATTCACTTCACATAACAATACTGTACAAAAGCATATCAATAGAGAATCAGGCAAAACAATAAGAAATTTAACAATGCTATGCATAAATTTGTCGGAGTATTGGACAAGTATGAATGAACAGTGACAATTCCACTAAAATTAACCCTTTCACTCCCAGAGTCAGTTATAGAGACATTCAGGTGATTCTGACATCTGAGTCTGTGGATGAAATCCTGTAGTGTTACCATTCAAATGAAACCTCTTCAGCAGTACTTTCACATGACTCTTTTTATATTTCAGTATTTTACAAATGAAATTTGGGATTCGTCTTGAATTTTGATTTTAGGCACTCTTGGGAGTGAAATTAAATACCGGTAAATAAAAAATTGGAAAAGGGGGTGAAGGATGATTCCTTACCACATCCCAGAGAGCTAATTGTCTCTCATTCATTCTTGAAAATCCCGTTGAAAAAAGCATGTTCATGTCTCCTAAAAAGACTACATGGGATCCCTTGTTTCCTGGATGTCCCATTCCATGCTGAAAATCATGTAAAAAAGCAAACAAATTACAATGTACAATAATCAACTGGGAGGAAATTTCCAAGAGAATGCATCAAAACTGGCTGGATACAGTCATGTATAGCTGCTCATGCTAAACAATTAATTGCTTAACACAGGCAATATCAAACAACATTATTGTGTGGTTCCAGAAAATATCCATAACCCCACTACAGAGGGAATTGGAAATTCCAGAGAGGTGGGGGGTCAAAAGCCCAGGAAACCCAGAGGAAAAGGGGGTTGAAAGGATAAATTAATTTTCAGAGGGTCAACTTCGGTTCATTCTGATGTAAGCTTCAGATATAGTTTGAAAATTGCTACTTTGTAGATCTTTGTTGTGGAATTAAATTAGTTTAACTGCTAAATAAACACTTTGTTAAACGTAAAACAGGTATTCTTTCTCCCAAAGGCGCTTTGGAAGCGATATTGGGGCAGAAACGAGATAAACATTGTCGTTGGGTAGAAGTAACTGCCATTACTCCTTACCAGTCTTCGAGAAGACAGCACTGCGTACCAGGAGTCGTTACATTAACTTATCAAGACCACTTCGACGAGATCCTTCGATGAAATGTCTGCACTGTCTAAACAACCTAAATTTTTAGCTTACCTTCACGATTGACATTAATTACAAGCGTTGTTTATGAACAATCAGTCCGTCCTTTTTAACTTCCCTATGTGGCAACTGGCAAGCGAAGCGCAATCTCATTGACTCGTAGAAGTCGTGTTTTGCTAAGCTCAACAACGAGAATGAACATTTATTGCAAAGTACAAGTATCGCCAAATACGTTTACGGGCTTTCTTGCTACTCTAGCACCTTCAAGTAACGGGCTCTTAACTGAGGGCTAGTATGCAGTGTAATTAATGACTTTAGAGAACTCAACATTCGTTATTCTTTCTACTTGGATCATTTCCCCTTAATTTTGTTTGTGCGTTTTCTTTGTTCATGATCACGTTCATGTTGAAGTATTAACGTTTATCAGCAACATTGCAACTTTTCAAGGGAATTCTGCAATTAAAGCGAACGTTTTACATGCTTTTGTCAAGGTAATTTTACAGATACCTAGTATATCTGTTTGATGTAGAGAAGAACAGTTGGTATTGGTAAGATAATATGTTATGAGTAAGTTATGACCATGTACATTATTATTTTAAACGCTAATAAACAGTACAAACACGTCCTACGATAATCGGAACAGCTTAGCTTCATTCAAATTTGGATCAGTTGCTCCATTTTTAACACTCTCCCTTCTTGAACGAAATTTCCCAGAGGGGTTGGGGAGGTGTTTGTCAAACTGTGGAAAATCTGGAGGGGTGGGGGGGGGGGTTATAGCTTACTTCAAAAAAATGGAAAATCCGGGGAGGAGGGGGGCCCTAAGTGAAATTCCCTGTGTGGTAGGGGTATGGATATTTTCTGGAACCACACATTGTTATTTTAATAGTACATCACAATAGGACTCATAGTTTTAAGTTTCAGTACATGTTTTGATTAAGACTATTGTGTTAATTCAAATGCAATGGTAATTGCAAAATAAACAGATGCTTCTACAAAAAAAAACATTTTCAAAACTATTACTTAAAATCACATTATTACTTAAAATCACATTATTACTTAAAATCATTTTTTCTCAGGTAATGAAATATTTGTATGGAGAAACAAGAAAATACAAAAATAAAAATTTTGAACTCTTTCAACATAATCAGGCCAATTTAAATAATGTGAAGAGAAAGCACTTCCATGTCAAAATGAGGGTTTAAGTGGTCATAGGGTTGCAGTGATAGGGAACCTTTTCCATCAGATTTTATGTTTAATTGTGATAAAGAAGGAATAAACTTACTGCAACAAGTCTTCCTGCTCTGGGATCTATCACTCTTATCTTCTTGTCCTTACAAGAGGATGCTAGTAAACTCCCATTATAGTTGAAAGACAGTGAAAAAATTGTATCAGGATGTCCTTTGAGAATTGTTGCCGCTTCTCTGTCATCGACGATGTCCCATATTCTTACTTCATTGTCATACGCAGCACTGGCGATTACTCCCTCAGCACAGGGATGCCAGCGAATAATGTTAACCTTTCGTGTGTGACCTCTTAAATCAACTAAATATTCATCAAGGTCCATTGAAAGGCCATCTTCAGGAATGTGCCAAATTTTGATTGAGCCATCTTCTGAACTGGAAGCTATTTCTTGGTCATTAAATGGATTCCATTCAATATCTAACACAGGTCGCCCATGGCCTGTTACTTTAGGAGCATCTATAGGGACACGCCCAACCTGAAATCATTATGAAACATTCAGCATTTAAGTCACTTTTACAAACAAGATGGATTAGTATCTTTTCCAGAAGCTTTAAGGTTGTGTCCAAGGGGGCTTTAATTTTATCCTTATTTCCTCCTGTTTTGAATTTCAACCCTTGGGAGCAATGTTTTCAATGTACCTAGTAATTAATCTCCACATAAGGAGTGGAGAAGAGCTACTGTAGAAAAGGAAAAAAAAACAGTGTTGGGGCTCAAAACTGATAAAGAGCTGTGCCACACTGACAAAGGCCTATACCCAAAACATTTGCAGATGTACACAAAATAACACTTTTCACTACTTTTATGCACTTTCTAAAAGTTTTACATGGGCCACGAAAATAGCAGGTGTAACAAAAACTTTAAATTGTTTGTGAAATCAGGTTCTTGAACTGCAACTTAGGTGAGTTCAAAACAGTGATTTTTCTCTATTTTAATGGCACCAGAGACTCTGACGGAATAAAAACCTTAAAAAGAAAACACAAGTACGTGCCCATCATCTACATAGAGGAAAGTAAGTGGTCTGTACCGCTTTTTCAACGGAGAGGTATATTTTACAGGTCTGTTCCACAAGTCACAAGTACAGCACACTGTGTTGCTGACATATACGTGTATACGTATAAACACATTGGATTGGACAGTGTCCCCTGGCATACTAGGTGATGTTTTAGCCTGATTTAGGGCTAGGGGACACTGTTATCTTGTTTATTTGTCCTCTTGCATACTAGGCGATGTTTGAGCCTGATTGAGGGCTAGGAGACACTGTTTAGCTTGTTTATTTGTCCTCTCGCATACTAGGTGATGTTTTAGCCTGATTTAGGGCTAGGAGACACTGTTTAGCTTGTTTATTTGTCCTCTCGCATACTAGGTGATGTTTTAGCCTGATTTAGTGCTAGGGGACACTGTTTATCTTGTTTAGTTATCAGTAACACAGTGACCTGTACGGATGACCTGTGGAATGAGACCTGTAAAAGAAACCTGCCATTTTTTACAGCTCTACACCCAATTTTTTTGAAGTACTCAATTTTCCTGAACCATGTAAGCGCCTACGAAAGAAAAAAACAACTGAAACAAATTAAGCTTACACTGTATTTGAAAAACCTTTCAAATTAACCCATTGACCCCTGAACCGCCCATAACCATCCTTGTTCAACCATGTCCCTTGTACCTCTTGTGATGTCATCAGTTTTAGACAACTTCCTAGGCAACCTTGACCACTAACTTGTGCAGGGAGATGAGATCTTCCAAGCCATACCCAAATGAGCGCGGTTCAGTCAAACAGGCCAGAGAAAAATGCAAAAAGAACAATCATGTAACTTTGACCAGAAAATTCCACTGAAAATCTTGTCCCACTACCTACTAGTACTTTCTTTGAAAAAAATTTCAGAATCCTCGAGTTTTTGCCAAACTTTTTAACCTTTTAACCTGGTAACCTTTTAATCTAGTAAATGCCCAACAAAAGAAAAAAAACGGGGAAGGAAAAGCAAAAGAAACGGGGAGGAGAGAAAGCAAAAGGTAAAAGTCGAGGGCGCAGGGAAACTTTCTAAAAAAAAAAAAACTCCAAATTTTGCTTTCTGCGCATGCCCAAACTTCGAAATCTGTAATTTGGCATCGGGAATCAAAGCTAGTCTAGTGCTCAACTTGTAAACAACGTTCTGGATAGTTTCAATTGTTTGTGACTAGACAGTGACCTAAAAATGGCTTGACACGCTTCAAAAGGCATTTTTTGGCAAAATTTCCAGGAGCCAATGGGTTAAAGAAAGGACAGTGTTTTTTTTTTTTTGGCAATACCTTCTCTTGTTTTAGAGAAATTCAGTTTAAAAGCAGTCATGTTACGACATAAGTGGTCACAGTATGGAGACAAAATAAATTAATAATGGTAATAGGACTGACTGGAGTCCAATTCGGTCTGTAATCATACGAGTGATTAACAGACCAAATTGGACGACACGAAGTCCTGTTACCAATTAATCATATCTATAACAAAATTAGCAAAAGAAAAGGGAGAAAACGTACTGGAGAAGGAATTGACAACAGTTTCACTATACGTAAAAAGAACGTATTCAAGTGTAACTGATCCATCAGCGCACGTGCTCTGACACGTACTGTCCAATTAGTTAGGCATGACGTGTACACTGTCCAATTACACTGTCCTAACTGTCCTATTAATGCTCAAATCATGGCTGGTGATAGCCAATCACATTCGAGAATTTTGTTATAGTTATGATTAATCACAAAATCAAGAAGTATTACTGAAACTTGGCACCAGAAATATACCTTGAGAGACACACAAAGCAATGCATAATTATTGATGTTGCCATGGCAGACCTCTTTCATTCAGGAATGACATTCACTTCTTTACATGGTTGGTGAGACGACTTAGCAAAACACAGGTACTGTGTGTATTTTGAACCGGACTATCTCTTAGTCAGAAATATAATGGTAGTATATCCAAAGTTAAAAGAGACTGTAGCCAAGAGTGTTGCTTTGGTAACATCACAATTTGTACTGTCATATGTCTTTCTAAAGACATAATACTGATTCCAGGTTTCAATTCCCTAAACCCATTCTCTTCAGACTGTATTTCCTAACCTTAGGCATAACTTTGTAGGGGAGCAAACTGGCTCTTTTAAAAATGTCATCTGTGAACATCTTTGACATTTCTTATTCTACCCAAGGGTACCCCACTGTGACAGTGAGTTGGAAAAGGACTGAGAAGTGGGTGGGAACATATACAGGTAGTATATGTCTGACTATTGAACAATAATATTTCCCCAACAACGTTTTCTGTGGCTTTGAAATACAAAGATCTCTGTTAACTTGTCTCTTTTAGTCTAGTGACTTTCAAACAAGCAATTAATTCAGAATTGCAGTAGACCAAGAAACATCTGGAGGGAACACAGATTAAGACCTGTGTTTATGTCTTCTCACATTATGCCAAAATTTTATGTTGGTACTGCTGTGAGTATCAGGCATCAGATTATAAATGCAGAAATCAAAACAAAGTCAAGTGCGTATCAAGATACCTGTCCATGACTTTCTTTCAAAATCTTATCTTATAATCGACCCAAAATATTTTCGTCACCATAGATAAACATAACGAACTTCATGCACAAACAATGCAGTTTTTATTTATTCATGTAATAAAAGGACGGCAGATTTCTGAAGTCGGCAAGGTTAACAAAAGTTGGCACCAACCATGGACGAACGTAAGCTTACGGTTTGTTTTGTCGTAAAAAGGCTTTTAGGTTACGTGTAAATTCCCAACTTACACGGTTCGTTGATTCTAAAATGTCACATCTAGACTGAAAATACACGTTCGAGAAATATTCAAATTTGCATTAAGAACAAAAATAATCTGTTCGGCGGCGGAAAACAATAAAACGATCTTAGCATGTCGTTCCACATAACAGATTTTGGAAACATACAATGAAACGATTTTTAATCAATGCATTCATATCAAGCTGAAATCACCCAGCTTTCTTGCGGCTTTTATATAGTGAACGTGTGTTCTTTAGAATAGAAAGCAAGGAAAGCGTTTTTTAATTGGCCTCGGAGGTTTCTTAATTCACATCTGTTTTCCTTTCGTGCTTGCAATAAACTTTCAATTCTTGCACATAATGAGCATCTTTGCGTCACTACAAATTGACATCAACACAATGCATTGCAAGTAGGAAACATGTCTTGCTTAGCGCTGTACTAAGTCTGGATAATGCAAATGTTTGAGCTTAAATACCTGTCGATGTGGCTCCCAGTAAAGAATCGAATTAATTACCATAATAAAGTGAGAATAAAACTCAAGACTTTGCATCGAACGTAACGATCGACTTTGTAAAACTCCTGGTTTCTCATACAAGTGATCACGACATTTCACAGGCACTTTGCCATGTATACAACGAAGTAGAGTATACTTGAGAAGCCTTGGCAAACAGCAAATGATAAAATTATTTGAACAGCAAACTGACCGGAACCTAGCTTAACTTTGAAGGGGAAAAAGCCATGCAAGCGAAATATTTCAAACACAAATAAACAAACTTAAGCTTACCTGGTCCAAAGGTAGCACTAAAAATGTTCCTCCACCGCTTGATTCCACAGCCACTGCAAGGAATTTAGGATTTACTGCGCAAAGGTTGCCTCCTTCTGTCGAATGAGTTGATAATCTGATCGCTTCATAACACCTCTCTTTCTTGTAAGGGTTCCCAAATACATGCTTAAACTTGGAGGAGCGAGGAACTTTGAACGAACCCCTGGAAGACATGTTCGCTTAAACGCCAAGAAAGCTGACTGGACTCAACCGATGATGCAACTGTCTCGCTTTTCAGCTGTCGCCTAAGGTTTCTAACGCTACATATACAGCTTTGAGCAAACAAGCTAATTGAACACGCCAAAATGCTAAAACAAACCGTCTGTTCAAATCAGTTCTGCAGCTTAGATTGGCGTGATGTCCTCTTCGACTTCTACTGCCCATAAAAGAGACATTGTGATTGGTCACATTTCATAATGCCGTATAATAGACCTATTGTTATTGGTGGATTTCGACACGCGCGAAAACATTCCTTCCCGCTCTATCAACAGATTGAAGTCAAAAATTTCCAGTCGAAAAACTGTTTGCGTTTTACTACATTAATCTTCTCTTTATCTCTCCCCTGAGATGTGAGACCAAAAAATAAAATCACCATTTGTGGAAATATGGTATTTATTTTATATCACGGCTTAAGAGTACAGCAGAACAAAAAGGATTTAATTTTTGTTTATTACACTGCAGCAGTCATTTAGATGGTTTCAGTTTAAGAATTCCCCTGGCATAGTTTGTTTTAATATTATTTTTCAATATATTTTTCGTTCTTTTTTCATATGCTCTATGTTTCTCTCTTGATTTTACTGTTGAACACAGAAAATTATAGTCTATCATGAGTGCACGGAAATTTACTTCATTGTCAGTCTAGGGTCCTAACTACAAAAAGTCCTTTGTTTTGTAGCCGATCAGGCCGGTTGTGATTGTTGTTGTCGTGGTGGCAGCAAAGCTTTGTTTTCAGTAATTGAAATTATTTTGTTAAAGGTTTTTTAATGCGCTCGGATCGGTCCGCGTCGAGAAAAAACATACTGCACCTCTGAAGCTTTACAGTTTTGTATCGACGGAAGTTCTCGGATAATCGATTTTTTAGGGCATTAAATTAAATACAATCAGTGATATTTCCGCTGTGAGGTGCAGTCTTAAATACTGTCAATACTCTTGTCCTCTCACTGTTATGGCTACAAATCAGATTATATTTAACGAATCACGGCGCCAATTTAATAGGGCCTTGTCTTGTCTACTTTGCAAAATAATGCATGGACTATTTGTTAGCGCTTTTTAATTAGCCCGGTTAGAGGTCGATGAGTTCGACATGAGATATTTAGCAGTCGGAGACACGCGAATCAAGAATTCATAGTGAGGAGTATTTCACCCATGATATAGTGAGCATGAGAAGAAATGAGTTCGATTTAAGACATAAACAAAAATCTGCTGTAAACCCTTCCACCAGTCGGATTTAGTTCAATTTCTATCCTGCCCTTCATTAGCTTGAGTGCTTAGTGGCAGGCTCCGAAAAAGGGAGGGAATAAACGGGGGCAATTTACGTTTCGAAAAAATTTGTCGCCTTTCCCTCCCCTTTCGGCGCCTGTCACGCGGGCTAGCCCTTTATTAGACACAATTCATTCGTTGGGACCCCGTTTTACGGCGACCTAAACAGTACTTTAATACCACCAACAGCAACTCGCTATTATCCCCACTTTATTTCCGCACTCATGCAAGTAGGCTAGATTACCAGCCGCTGTTCGGGAAAATGAGCCTGCACTCATCCCACAAACACCGGACTCGAGAGAGCGGCGGAAATCGAGCCTATCATGCAAGTAGCCATTTTAGTTCGTAAAAAAAATTAATACAGCCAGATTGCCCGTTGGAGGCAAGGTGTTCCACTCACTGCACTAAGATGCACTTACCCCAATATGGAAATACTTCAAGGACTCCCGAACTTGAGGGACTCCCATGTAAAAGTGAAAGGAGGTGCCTAACCTTTCAAATTTTCCGATGGGCACTGACCCTCGCCTAGCTACTATAATGTCGTTTTGTGGGCGTGGCATCAATTTTCACCCTCAAAGAGGCCCCCGTAATATTAATTTTCGTTTTCAAAGCTTGTATTGGTTCATTCAACACTTTTTGCTTTAGATTCAGAAATTTTTAGAAACTCTATAGTCCTTAAATAATTATATATCTCAATAACTATGGGCATTGGCTGGGCTAGAAACTACCCCTGAGGGTTCTCCTCAATTATTTCCACCGTTCCACTGGAAAACAGAGTAGTTGTTCCAGGCCGGGCCAGACGGGGTCGCAAGTTATAGCAAGTTTGGAAATGCGAACTTGCGTTGACTTGCGGGTACTTGCGTTTGGTGGACCAAACGGGGAAAAACGTGCGTCAAATTTGAGCTCGATCAAAGTGGACACGTCATCGCAAGCCATCGCAAGTACACGCGAGTCATAGTCAAACGGAGATGCAAGTTGAAAACTTGCATTACTAATTAGGGACCGCGTGAGGGGTGGGCTGAGGGGGCTTTAACCCCCCCCCCCCACTTTTTGGTGCCAAAAAAAAAATAATAAAATAAAACAAATAAAAATTTAAAAAGTTGGAAAATTCATTAGTCAGTGATTAGTTTCAGGGTTAACTGAGTGCTTGGTTTTCCCCAGTTGGATCGAATTTTCATATGGACCAAACAGAAACGGAATACTCCGCCCACAATAGTTCAAATCGCCTTGCTCCCATTTGACTTGTTTAGTTGAAACTCACGTGCGTTCTAAGGAACTGTATCTTGAAGAAATGAAATGAAGTGACATCGCAGTGGTAGTTTCATTTGTATTTCCGCAGTTCACATCATTTTCATTCTTTGTATCTCGAAGAGTTTGAATCTGCTCAGTCTTTTAATTGCAATCGACGGAAGTGACATTCTCGCTATCGGTTGGCCTCTAACTCTCGTGAGCTCTCATTGACTCCCTTCTGCTCTAAAAGAGTACGAACTTTTGTCGACCGTCTCGTTTTTTCTGGTCGGGCATTACGAACTGCAGTCTGTCTCCAGATAGGCCGGATTAACGGCAACAGCATGCTTTGATATTTACTGAAAATCAACGTTACTTCTCTATATACATGTAAACTTTGCAACTAGGATAGCTGCCAAAAGTTTTGCCGAAAGATCTCTTTCGCTCCCAACGACGAGAAATAAGGCATTCATGAAGCAGTCAGGACATACCGACACACTGACTTTGGTGAAATATATAGTTCATGACACTCAGCTCAGCTTTCTTAGTTGGCCTTATTCTGTAATATGACAACAGGTTTGCTTGTACAAGTTTTAAGAAAAATGTTTTTGAGTTTGAGATCTTTGCCGGACACGACTTAAATGTGTGCAAAGATAAAAGGACAGGCTCAAGCGCATTATTTTGGGACTATCCTGGCTATTCCTGTTCCGGTTTAGGAATAACAGAATCCAGAATACTGAATCCCTAAAAGAATGTGATTTTTCCTATTCTGATAAACCAAAACATTCCGACCGCATTCCGTCATTTTGTTATCGTGGATACATAACTGCGGGAAGGGAATAGTGTCCAAACTGTGAAAACACTAACTGTATATTGTCTTCTATTCCGATTAGACCACCAAAACGTGCACTAAGTATCAACATTATTAACCACTGATAGTTTGAAGAGTTTGATACCCTTAGTTTTGCTCTGATCCTTTACTAATGGGTATATATACTTCAATCAATTTATATTGTGCATGGTCCATGTGCTTCCATGTTCCAATTTATGTTGTGCATGTTCTATATAATATGGGTATAGACTGACAACTTTTAACACACTTGGCCGCCCTAGATGCATTGTTAGTCACTAAAAAGGGAAAATTTCGTTTGAGGATGTCACCCACCACCATACCCTGATCGAGTTAGCCCCCCCCCCCCCCCCACTTTAAAAGAGGCCGCGCGGTCCCGGCTCCCTAATGCAAGTTTTCAACTTGCGATAACTTGAGACTCCGTTTGGCCAGGTCTTAAGGCCCTTGCAGGTCTTTTCCGTACATGTCCTGGGCTACGATGAACCGCCCGGAAGTGTTAGAAATACGAAAATGTGGGGAAACTTGTTGCTTTGGATTAATTTTTAAGGGGGCACCTAAACACATCAAACACGCGAAAGCTTGGACCCTTCAAGCGACCAGAAACCTGTGATGATCCACCGTTTTGGGCCTATCTTTGAGGAAATGGAAGGTGTACCATTGCGATTGAAATTATCATGGTAAAGGATAAGGGTTTGCGCCTAGAAGTAGAGCCTCCCCCATCCCTGGGCTGGGAGCCATTAGTATGACCCTTAGGGCCTGGCTAAACTAGGAAACATTGTTGCGGAAACATTGCCGCCGGCAGACGCAAATGTTTCTCCGTTTAGCCGCGCGAGAAACATACGTTGCGGAAGCAAATTTTGCGTTTTGGAAGCAAGGAAATGTTTCTGAATCAAGGCAAAAACATTTTGGCTTCACACACGCAATTTTCGCTTCCGAAACGCATGTTTCCCAGTTTAGTCACCCAAGGAAACAAGTCTGAAAACAATGTTTCCGCAACAATGTTTGCTAGTTTAGCCAGGCCCTTACACATGCACCATCAATGTGATGTTGGTGTGACCCTCAACGGCCCCTACCTTCAGAGGATGATGTAGAACTTTCTTCAGCTGCAGCTTTGCGTGCTGCATATTTGGGTGTGAAGTAAAGTACAAGTTTTGACCATTTTGCTGTAGGCGAGATTTCAGAGCCCTATGAGGCAGACCAGATCGCCACAAACATCCGATGAGTGCCTACAATTGTAGGTCTGATGCGGTAAGTCTGATCCATGATCTCTTCGCAAGGGAAGGCACAGGTAACAGCATATTTTGCTTTTCTTGATCTCAAGCAAGACAAGAATAGGCACCTCATGACGCGAAAGGAAATCTGCAGTAACCTCTCGGCGTAAGCTAACGCACAATGTCAAATATAAGGATTAAGGATATGAACAAAAAAATTCAGTATTTGGTATCATGGACAAGTGCTAGACTGCGAGTAGTCTCTGATTTTGGCGCTGGCGATTTGTGGGACAGGCGAAATACACACACGCGTGCGCGCGAAATTTCGAGGAGACCCGACGCGAAGGGAATTACTTTCCGCGCTCCCTTCGCGTCGGGTCTCTTCGAGATTTCGCGTGCGCGTGTGTGTGTATTTCGCCCGCCACACAATCGCCACCCCCAAAATTAGACACTACTCGCAGTCTAACAAGTACTGTTCTGCGGAAGTAGTGCATCACATTTATGTGATGTGCATGGTCGCTGTCGGTTATTTCGAGTGGTTGCTTATAAAGAGAGCTTCGACTGTAAAACGCAACAGAACTTAATACCTTTTATCGCGTCTACACCCCCCAGATAGAAAGGAGAGTTATCTGAAGCAATTAGGATCGGTTCCACCGAAGCGCTGACAGTATTGTCATTCTTTTCTGCGACAGAGGGTCTCAGCTGATTTTCGAATGCCTATGCGGTGAGCCATCCTCGGCTGTTACCGTAACAGCGGACAACGCGGTAATTGTGACAACGCGCCTCAAGGAATGGGTGTTAAAACACTGGATAAAATGTTACACCACCACTTCATACAATGCGCAGGCTGCTGTAGGTCACTTCATAAACAACATACCTTTTTCGAAAAAAATCGCCTCCTAAGGTGGCTCGCATAATCCTCTTGGCGAGGGAGAGACGTGGATCGGAAATATTAAATGAGAGTTTCGTAAAATTATCTAAGAGCTTAATT
This sequence comes from Siderastrea siderea, assembly GCA_964030785.1. Lineage (NCBI taxonomy): Eukaryota > Metazoa > Cnidaria > Anthozoa > Scleractinia > Rhizangiidae > Siderastrea > Siderastrea siderea. The sequence goes on along the minus strand of OZ034968.1, from coordinate 30,445,054 downwards.
GCTATTTCATACAAAGACGTCACTTCACAAGGATTTTTTGTCTAACAACCCGAAGACTCCGAGAGCTGTAAAGAAATTACCCTCACCTAGACTGCTTACCGAACCAGGACTCCAGACACCAAGACAGTTAATCTAATAAGAAAATAATACGCCAAACAAAATGGCTGAACCTGTTGGTACCTTTATTATTAAGATGACCTTTATATAGAAACTCTTTCTCACATATTTTCAAGTTTGCACCTTATAATCAGATTATGAAGGTACAAAGTAAAGAATTTAAGGAATACCATTACGTTAAATAAATCGACCGCAATGACTGTTATGGAAGTTATGACCAACAAACTCATTTGCTGTCCACATCATAAACCTATCCTAACACTCCACCCCACCCCTTCCCTGCAAGGGATGCTAATCAACACCAGGTTACCCTACCACATTCTGTTAAACACCTGGGCCCCGTTGTTTGAAAGCCAGTTAATGCTAACCTGGGATTAAAATTTAACCAAGGTTCCTGTTTCTCTTGTTGAAAAGAGTTTCCACAGCTCATTTAAGTGGCCGTTTAAGTGACCAAAGTCAACATGTAGGGTAAAAAGGATTTACGTATAGGAATCCTCATTACTTGGTTGTAAGACTGAATTTAAAATTGTTACTAATCATGGGTTAGCTTAATCTTGCTTTGAACAACTGGGCCCTGGGTTGACGAAGAACCCATTGGCACCTGAGCACTGTGATTTTTGAATGCCTGATCTAAGAAAAACAAAATGATGGTACGCACGATGGTTAAGGTCATTCCAGCCTTCCAGAAAAAATTTGAACATGTGCCATTTTGAAAGAAAATCTCACCAAACTATACATCGTTGGTAGGATCAATCAATGTACTTTTGGGAAAAAATACAAACTGCTGGTTGTTTGTATTCCATAAAACAAAACAGCGAACAAACGCCAAAATGACCGTGTGTAATTCAATCAAATTTAATCAAATTTAATCAGGCCTATCTACCTCTATTCCATGCACCAAACCATGCCTAACATTGAAATTCACTCTTTCAAAACTGTGCAAATTTTCCAGTGAGACCATTACCTGATGTAGAGGTTGTGTCTGTTTATACACTGTAACAGTCAATTTAGCAAAAATCAGTAACCATCATGACACAAGTTGCACTCCCCTAACTTTTCTTTACCTCTAAATTGCTATGCAATATACAGCCTAAATTATTGTAACAAGAGTTTCAAAAATACTACTTTTAATATTCAAAATATCCCAGAAGAACTACCACTATGTACATTTTTTAATGGAGAAAGCAAAACTATTTAGAGTTCCTCTTGCCAGTAAAAATGCCTCCATTCTGTTTGCAATCAAACTGTCGTCCTTTAGGCTCCCTAGGAGCATGAGCTTGGTTTCTGAAACAAAGAAAAAGAATAAGTTATATAAAAAATAAGCTGCACGTATAAGACTGCATTTCAATTAAACAAGCCTGGTGGCTTATCACAACTGGGTATTGGATCTGGCTTCTGCAGTGAGGCACTACCTCCTACCTGCCACCTCCACCACCTCCCCCCCTCCCCCACCCCACTCTGCCCCTGGATGGCATGTCCATCACACCCAAGCATAACCCTTTAAGCCCCAACAGTGACCAGGGGTCAATTTAATAAAGAAACTACACTTGTAATTTTTACACATGTAATTTACACGTATAAAGTCCAACTTGTAAAATACAATAATTTAATAAAAGAATTTTCTACTCTGGAACTTACACGTGTAGCAAATTCTCTGCTGGAATGCACTTGTAGGTTACAAGTGTACAATCCAATCTCTCTACTTTAATCTATGGTAATGTATACTCTAATGACAGGTTTATTAAATCCAAAAGACGATTAAAAGTGGCCTCTGAGAAACGAAAATTCACCCGAAATTCCCTTGGATTCTCTGTGTCTAACAGCCGCCTTTCCTCAAAATTTCTAGGTTGCCGGATACTGAGATAACTCAGCAGCTTGTAGAGTTCTTTTTTGCTAGAGGAAAACATATTTTGCCACAAAAATACGCTTTTTACAAGACGTACCCAATGTTTACAAGTGACATGCCACTAGTAATTTGCACTTGTGATTTACAAGTTGGACTCTTGTAAAAGTTTTATTAAATTTGATACTTACCATATTTTACACGTGTAGCACTACACCTGTAATTACAAGTCGGACACTTGTAACTTGGACTTGTTACAATGTTTATTAAACTTGTTTTCGTCTGCACTTTTAAATGGTCCGACTTGTAAATTACAAGTGTAAAAGTTTTATTAAATTGACCCCAGCATCAAATTTCTCTTTATCATATTAGTGCATTATAACACATACAAGTCATGAGAATTAAGGAAATGGCCACCAAAGAGAAAACAATGTGATGTTTAAGCAAATTCTCCCAGCTAATGCCATAAAAAACACGAGGAACAGTGAGGAGAATATGCATGCTGATATTGGGGCTTAAAGGGTTAACATTTCACTGGTACCCACTTATACACTTGGACAGAGAAATAAAGTTTCTTGTCTTGAAAAAAAAAAACAAACAAAAGAAAGAAAACACAATACAAAGACACCTTGAACCGAAAACCTTTGTTTCTTATTTTTAAAAAGTTCACCATACTAAGCAATAGAGCAGAGGCTGGTAGCATATTTGTAAAAATATTACTGCTGGACCTAAATGTTTAACAATACTCACATAAGGCGTTCTAATGCCATATTTGCTCCAGAATGTCACTTGACATTTCCTCTTGTGTCCTGTGCGCTGGTCAAATGACTGACACATGTCAAAAGCTGGGATGTAGACATGAAGTGACGCAGCAGTATCTGTGTGACTAACATTCTCTACACGATGGAGACCTATGCTGTCTGTTAGAAAAGAATAAAATCCACAAAGCAAAGTTAAGGTAGGAATTCCTCATCAAAGCTTACACAAATTTGATATTTTAAGTAGCCCAGGACAAAGGAGAACCAGAGCTGATGAGAATTCAACCCTCAATGTCATATCCTACACCTTTTTCACGACTCTTTTACCTGTCCTGTCCAACTGTTTGAATCAGCCAGAATTTCTCTATGTATCTATGACAATTCTCACTTCAAATGTCTCATGCCCCCTCCTCTTGACCAAGCGTAAGGCTTCATCCACTTTTGACCCTAAGTACTGTACATAAAAGTAATCTCCCAAAGAGAACAAGTTAAAGAGACATAAGTCAGAGCTTGTCTGTTCCTTCTAAACTGTATGCTCTGTAGTCTTATATTATGATTATACAATGATGTATACATGACTTTCATTCCAGGCTCACTTAATACAGACATCCGGATAATTTGAACACTTTTCCATATCCCTTTGGTGTTTAACTTTAATATCCTAATGATTAAATGAGAACTCAACCTACAGAAGCAAATTATACAACATTGTTCTAACACTGATGTAACATGTCTTGCTTCTTCTACTACACACTAGATCATAACTATTTTAATAACTCCTGACACCTACCATTGATGTAGTTGACTTCATTGGTCTCGTAAAATCTTGTTGCTATTGGTTCCATGGGTTTTTCATGTTCAGAATCTAAAGGCCAGGGATACTGTGTTTCCTTAAGCCTTCCATCAAGCACCTTCAGAAAGCAGTGGGCATCAGCATGATCATGAATTGAGCTGAAGGAAAAAAGCAAATTAACCCTTCAAGCCTCAATAGTGACAAGGGTCTAATTTCTCCTTACAATTTCCCTACTTGATCAAACACGCAGGTCACGAGAATAAAGGAAATGATCACCAAAGATAAAATGTCTTGATGTTTGTGCAAATTCTTCCAACTGGTACCATAAGTGATGTGTAAAGAACTAACTAAGGGAATATCCATATTGAAATTGGGGCTGAAAGGGTTAAATAAAAGCATTGCTACTTTGTCTAGACCTAGAGGTGTGGTGATTTAGGTTGAAGGTTGGTGGCAAGATCCACTCTCTCTCACCCTGTTGTTCATTTAGACAAGGCACTAATTCACAGTCCAATTCAGTGTGTCAATTTACTGACACACAACTGTATCAAAACAAAAATGCTTTACACTAAATTAGGTCTTTTTTGGTGACCTGGATACGCTTGGATGTAACCATAAGTAGAAATAAAATTGAAATTGAATTGCCAGTGATACTGCAACCATGGCTCAAACATGTGCAGATGGCCTTCCAACATGTGCCTATTTTGTCTAGTCACATACTAGCTGCATTTAGCATTTGTGGAAACTGGATTTTTTCAAGGAAGACTTTCACAAGTGTTGACTAACATAAACCTGAGCAGATTTTTACTAACGCCGATAACTTTGTCAATAGCACTGCTTTGTTTTCTAAAAACTAAGTGAGATGTTTACACCAACAATATTTCAAATCACACCATGCACGGCTCCACACAATACCAGCATGGCAGTGTTACATTTTCTAGCCCTGCTCAAGCTGATGTGGATGGCACTCAGACAGGGATTTCTTAAGAAAAGTGTGCAGTGCCATGCATGTCATATGATAACCACAGTTATAACATGACATGGCATGTAAAAGTGGAAATATGCACCAATGTGTGGTTCCAGAAAATACCCATACCCCCACCACCAGTGAGGGGGGGGGGGGGGGGGGCAAAAAGGCCCAGGAAATCCTAAAGGGGTGGAGGGGTGAACAGTTAAATTAGTCTCCCAAGGGTCAACATCATATCTCTATGATTGATCACGATCAAGTTTTTTGAAGGTTGCTACTTATCAACTAGGTAGATTTCTTTCTTGTTGACATAAATATTCATTATTGCATTTTACTATTTCATAGACAATTTTGTTTCATCTCAAACAGGTTTTCTTTTCCCAAAAGTACTGCGGATGCGCACTAAAAGCCCGAATCTTCGTTGCATGGTTGTGGCCGCCATTATACTCAAAACAGTCTTCACAAGACATAAACGTATAATGGGGGTGGTTACATTTCTTCAAGGCTTGAATCAGAAGGAAGATGAAGAATGTTCAGTATAAATGTCAATCTCATCCTTCATAAAATAGGGTAGAGACATCAGTTACCGGTTAGTTTACAAGAAGTCAGTCCATCTTGTTGGCGAGTGAAGCGTGACCTCAGATTTACTTGAAAGTTTGCTATGTTCATGACCACGTTCACGGTGAAACTGAAACTGGACTTAAGCTTAATTCAGCCATCATCACTTCAAGGCAATCCTCCATATGATTTATATGCATCGAGGTAAATTTGCAAATACCTTTTTCATTTGCATTATTTTGAAAAAGTCACCATATCTTGTCTTTGTAGGTTCAAGTACAAGTACAAGTATCGTCAAATACGTTTACGGGATTTCTTGCTACTCTTGCACCTTCAAGTAACCGGCTCTTTACTGAGGGCTGGTATGCAGTGTAACGACTTTAGAGAACTCAATATTCGTTACTCTTTATTTTGATCATTTCCCCTTAATTTTGTTTGCGCATTTTCTTTGTTCATGATCTTGTTCATGTTGAAGTAACGTTTATCAGCAACACTGGGACTTTTAAGGGAATTCTTCACTTAAAACGAACGTTTTACGTGCTTTATTGTCAAGGTAAATTTACAGATACCTAGTACATCTGTTTGATGTAGAGAAGAACAGTTGGTATTGGTAAGATAATATGTTATGAGTAAGTTATGTCTATGTACGTTATTATTTTTAACACTAATAAACAGTATAAACACATCCTTCAATAATCGGAATGGCTTAGCTTCATTTAAATTTGGATCATTTTGCTTCATTTTTAACACTTTCCCTTCTTGAACGAAATTTTCTAGAGGGGTTGGGGGGGGGGGGGGGGTGTTTGTCAAACTGTGGAAAATCCGGAGGGATGGGAGGGGGTTATAGCTTACTTCAAAAAACGGAAAATCCGGGGAGGAGGGGGGTCCTAAGTGAAATTCCCTGTGTGGTAGGGGTATGGATATCTTCTGGAACCCCACATTGCAGACTTGCTTTTGGAGCATTTTCTTTAATTTTATACTCATTCTCCTTGAAAATGGACATTTCTGAAGGGGCTGAGGGGTTTATGTCATTCTTGTGGAAAATCCAGAGAGGTGGGGTGGGGGGTAGGTCATCGATTCCTTACAAAATGGAAAATCCAGGGAGGTGGGGGTCCTTAGTGAAATTCCCTTCATGGTGGGGGTATTGATATTTTCTGGAACCACACAATTCAAGTACAAAATATTGGGGCAGACTATACTAATTGTTACCCTCTCTAACCTTACATTAGTGAAAAGACTGTAAAAAGGCTAGAAATGCCAGCAACATATTATATTTACAAAAGTTGCATAAATTGATACATCCCTGTGTATTTTTTTAAGGGCCTGTTCACAAAAAGGTAGAATAACCATAGTATTGTGGTTACCCTAGAAAGAGATATACCTTACCACTCCCATTATAATAATAATAATAATAATAATAATAATAATAACTGTTCTATGAAATATTGACTGTACTATGAAATATGACGTAAATAGTTTAGTTAGTCATTTAGTTTTTAGATAATTTCGTTTAAATCATGACTTGTAATTTATTATTAGAGAGGATTTTTGAAGTTTGTAAAGCACTTTTGATCATATGTGAATGTAAAAAGAGCTATAGAAGTATTAAACATTATTATTATAATAATAATAATAATATTTATTATTAATAATAATAATAAAAATCATAATAGTAGGGATAATTTGCCTACCCGGGAGAACTTTTTGCTTGTTGCTTACTTAAGTCAAATCTCAACTCAATACCAACAAAAGTGGGTAATCTCGATGCTAAGTAATTCAGTAACATGAAAGTAAACTAACTTCTCCCACAAAGGAGAAAGTTCTAATGCTTATTGCAAATTCACTGCTAATAAAGGTTTTCTATCTTGGTGGCTTCACGCCATTGAAACTTATTAACTTGCCAGTCTTCACGCCATTAGCTGGTATGGAAATAATTTCCATTAAACTTCTAAAGGCTGATAATTTGAACTGTACATACAAAAATCAGTTTCCGCACTGAAAAAATTTATCATAATTGGAAAGTTTTGGCACTTGGATCATAGCAGGCAAATCATGCTTAAAAAATCCGGGTCTATGCATAGCAGTGAAATAAGCTGTAAACTCAGTAAATTTTGACTCTTTTTTGACCGACCCCTGTTCTACACTTTCCCAGTTGAGGCACTTGTTCTTTCTTAGTAAATAAAAACCAACAATTGCAGGGGGAAAAAATTAACAATGCCAACAAGTCATGTTGGCGTGATGTTAAATGATGTTTAGCTATGCGTCCAACATTGTTATACAACAAGTATTGGACCTGTTATATAAGAATGTTGGAACGTACATCCGCGGCTTTACTCAAAAAGTATGAACAATAAGGAACCTAAAAACAACTTGCAGTGTCATACAACATTTTTTTTTGTTTTGCTTAATGGTAACCTCTTTATGTTCAATTTGCTTTGCAAGCAAAGGAATCAAAAGAATGAGAATTATAAGATTAGGATACAGTGCTGTTCCCGCCGGGCTGAAACGTCTAGACTTAACATAACTTAGTGGAAGTTATAAGCCGTGTATTGCGTCAGAATATTCAACAGAATATACAATCCACAAAAATACACAGTCGTCAGAATATACAATACATAAAACTAAGTCCAATAAGCTTTAAATATTTGTCATTAAAAATAGTGACACAGTCTCTTGAAACAACAAATGCCAATGAACACCCGTAATAACACCACACGAGCTTTACGTACCTTCCTTGACCTTCACCCCAACATAACACGATCAAGTTGAACTTGCCGTTTCCTTCGTCTACCAAGTTCCTGGTGTACCTAAAACAATTCACACAGCAGCAAAACAGTTAATATTTGCTTTAGGACCCTGTAATTTTTTAAAACCATAAATAAACCACGTCATAAGGTCATTCTAACCTGTGAGGGTCGTAATTCGCGTACTTCGCCCAGTCCGCCGGGTTTGATCGATAGGCGGAGAGAAACGAAATTACCTCCTCAACATTCACATGATCGTCCTCAAAGAGAACATGAAGACCTTTAACAACATCGTCTAGAGTTTCAGGAGATTTCAAACATTTTTTGGCCTCCATAAGAGCGAACGCTTCTCAATCAAACCCAGCAACGGAGAAAACAGCAACGCAATCACTGAACCAGCGCACGTGCGCACGCAATGTGCGTGACGTCAGGCGTTCGTGACGTCATAGACCTCTCCTCCGACAACGCCCCCAAATTGAATTGGCCTGTGTAACGGCAGCTTCCTTCAACAATCCAATCCAATGAACGCAGCCCGGGAAACGCAGTAGAATCTCGAGAACGGGAACACCTGATAACTCGAACTTCTCACTAACTCAAACTGATCGCCATTTTCTACATCAAATGGATTCTTCAACACACACACAAAAGAATACTAGTAAATAAATAGGCGAAAAGTGCATTGAAACTCAGAGCACGGTGGATTATCACAATCCATTCAAAGGCAATATTTCCCTATAACAATATTTATCTCGTTTGGAATTGCTATTCTATCTAGTGTATCGAAGCCGTTAGTTCATTACGAAGCTTACAGGTTAGATCATTGCAAGTTAGAAAAACAATCCTGCGGACTGGGTACCTCATAGCAGACCCTTCTTCGGACTTTTCGGTTTATTGATGGCACTGAAGAATCCATATGATGTGGGATCAAATATCCGATTTCAGATTGTCTGAACTATAAAAGAAAAAAACGGACTTAAAATTAAAGTTGTAAAAACATAAGCCAAGTTTAAGTTCCGGTAGTGCAAGTTTAGCAGCTAACTAGTTCAGCAAGTTTTTAGCGATAATCCCTGCACTTGTTGAACGCTGCTGGGTCTGATTGATCGCAGGCTGCTCATTCGAGAACCGTAAGTCGTAGCCAGTGCACAGCCGCCAACACCACTCAACAAAACACGCTCATTTCTACTTAGAACGGACCTCATCGATAAAGGTGCTTTATGACCTTTTTACAGACTTGCCGAACCATAACAAAAGTAACCGGAGTACAAAGTGTTCGGCAAAAAAGAAATGAAAAGGAAGGACCCCGAAGGAACAGGCTATTTTTTTCCTTTTTTACCTCTGCATTTTTAATGGCTTGTATAAATAAATATCTGTCGTTTGCGACATGCGCGTGCCAGTATGTACAAGAAATATCAAAATTTAATATGAAATTGCCCGGAAACCACCCAGAGAGGCGAAGAGATAAACTTCGTCTAGTTACAAGAAAACCGGTGAATTTAAAACATATATAGATTTACTCACCTTATCGACAGGTTGTGTTGCGTGATGTTCAAGATTGAAATCACCCATCTATTTATAATCAGGAGCCATATCAATCCATATTTTTTGGGGAGGAAAAAATCATAATTTAATTTTCTTCCAAATAATAAAAACGGATCGAGATTGGGATCCCTCTGCTCAAAAATTATCCTTTTTACTATTAAAATTTACACATAAACTTAATATTTTTGCTGTTTGAATTGCGTGCTTTTAAACAAAAAGAAAATTTTATACCTTGGTTTGGACTTCGTACCCAGATCGCTTTTTGACCTCAATTCGACTGAATGTTGATAGCAATTCCATGTTTGTTGTTCCACAGCTCTAAGACGTTTCTTGTGATTAGAATATATACTACTACTCGACTTTTGTTTTGATCATGATTTTCACGATTTCTGTTCTGCTTCATAAAACCGAAACAGCATGCACAGTCATGTACGAACACCTGACCTCAATGACCCCTTGTAACCTGGCCAGTTTAGCTTAGTAACCACGCTCTTCCCACAGCACGCGGTGTTCGAGAAGTTTATACTTCCTCAGACTTATCGTTTTGTCTTGCATTTTAGTCCTTTATATCAGTCTCAGTATCCCTATACTTTACTTTCTACTGAACATTCGATATGGCGACAACAGAGGAAATCGTTGCTCAGTACGAAGAGATGTTTGCTAAACGTTTTACGAGTGAAGATGCGGAGTACATGAAGACGGTAAACAAACCGCAAGCTTCTCCTCCATGCCTGACAGACTGGCTAAACCCTGGCTACAGAGACAGGTGATATTAAAACCCTTACACTAGTGAAAAACTGTCACTCATTTTGCATTTAAGTCATAAATGGATGCTACGTTAATGACAAACTATTATACTACTGACAAACTTGGACAAACTTCTGAAAGCAACCAACTTCAATCAAGTTGCCATAAAAGATTGGCTGGGCTTTACTGAGCCTGTTTAGGGGCCGTTGACTTAATCCTAGCTTAATTAAAGTTGAGCTGTCAGGTCAGACCCTTCCCCCTGCACATGCAAAGTAGTTTAAAATGCACTTCTTCATCTTGCAAATGCTAAAAGGCTTTTAAAACGTGAAGTAACTTAGGATAGATTGTGTAGTATTGTTGTATCCCCACTACGTAGCAGATGGTTACAACATTTTTAGATGGTTATCTGCACCATGCTAACCATTTTTCTGCTGGCATTTACAAATGGTTTAGCTGTGATATTTTTTTGGCTTATACTGAGCAAGCTTCAAAGTGTTTCTGGGCAAATACCATGCAAAAAACATGCCAAGGTCTTCTTGTTTCTACATCTACTTGCATGATACCCATGCAGAAGAGCTTGGGGTATCCCACCTAAAATAAAACCTGGTAGACTGTGTTTTTCCATAGCAATCAGACACCGAAAGAAAGTGAATCATTCTACAACCTTCGTCATTAATATTGGGACACCTTCACATCTCTGGAATTGCCCTCCCCCCCCCCCCCCCCCCCACCCCTGTACAATGTTGATTTTCCCATCCAAAATCAATTTAACTGTAACACAACATTGTTTGGGAGCAGGGGTTTCTTTAAAGTCTGGTTATAGCATGATTGAGTTAAAAAATTAGAATTGATGTAAAATAGGCCAGATTTCTTTAGATGTCCCCAAAATTTTTGTGGAAGGTTGTAGCTACAGATACTATCAATGAATAAACTTTCAGTAAAATTGTAGGGACAGCCAGGTAGATCATAGATACCACAGGCTTTGAAGTAGTATTGAAATATTCAGACAAAGTTCTATTTCTGAACAGTATTTTCTTCATGTCCTACACAGAGGTGTGCTGCTATATTATTACTTTGTATCTCTGAAGTCAAATGCTTTGTCTTGATTGATTCAGAGGCATATATCAGGAGTTTTGACGCTCCTGTTTCAAGGAATGAATGTCTTATCTTTTGAAAGTCACTGAAACAAAACATTGCCATCAGTGTAGGTTGTGTACATTTACTTTTTGGTGAGATATCAATAGCACATTTGTATTGCCAAAATTGTTTTTCAAGAAGCTCAATGAGAGGAGATTTTACTAGGAACTATCTTTGTGTGATAATGATTCAGGTCTATTTTCAATGTTGTTATCTTAAAGAAATATAATAATAATAATAATAATAAATAATAATGATAATAATAATATTTAGACAGGATGCTCTCATCACATATAGTGGTTTTCAGAGAAATCCTGAAAATTATAAGTAAGTGAAATATCAGAAAGAAAATGTACACAATAGTAAGAATATCAATAAAAGTTACATCACATAAAAGTGTCAAAAGAGATAAAAATGAGTATAAAATTATTTTAAGACTGCATTTCTAGCCTGTGTTCTAAGGGGCCGATTACATGAACCAGGCTGGCTTGGTAGAAGGGCTGGCTTGGTCTGCTGAGGTGACTGTTCAGCCCGGTATTACATGAGGTGGGCCAGCCCGCCTGCGGCTAAATTTAGAAGCTGTCGTGTGAAAAGATGGCTCCATCGAACAGCATGAATCAAGTGTTTTTATTTTCGCTAATCCATTATTTTGGCGCATCATTTTCAGTTTTACGTAGCTTTGTGGTCTGATAAACCTTTATGTGTTATATAGAAAGTGAAATATTGATCTTCTGGTGAGCCATTTTGATCTGAAGTGAAAATTAGTGACGAAAAAGTGTTGGCCCGGCAATCACGACTACATGGTAAATTCTCATCCCGGCTAGCCGGGCTGAAAATTTTCCATCTAATCGCAAAGTTGATTTTTAGTGTGTTTCACAGACGTGCCAAGATCCCGGCAAACCGAGCCAGCCTGGCTAAGCGGGCCAGCCTGCCTCATGTAATCGTCCCTTAAAAAGGGATAAAGACGTAACATCCCGAATAGACAGATCCATGAAAACACATGTTCATCTAGTGAACATGACTGTACACAACACTTGATTCAAGAGACAAGACTTTCAGCAGTCCCTTGAGAAGAGAAAAATAACTCACTAAATAGTGGCAACTTCCTAGTACCTTAAAGCTACACTGTAGTTGGAATTGTCTGCCAGTTTTGCCAAGATATTTACATAATGATTGCTATGAATTGTGTAGCAGATGTGGTGCAACACTGACAATGAGCTTGATTGTTTATTTTTACCATTCAGCCACCATGGGCATTCTGATAGCAGAAGTGATAGCAGGGGCTATGAGAGATCCAGACATGACAGTGGACGAGACCACGGCAGGCGGTATGGGGATCAGGGAGACAGGCATGGAGATGATAGATATCGTCACAGAGATGACAGGTATGTTTCAGTCTTATCTGTTTAACAGTAGTCTACAATCTAAGACTAAACTAGTGTAATGCAAAACATTTAATTTTCATGTCAGCAAAATTTGTGCACTCAATTTTGACGACACTTTAATTTCACATTTTTGAAAAACATTGAAAATTCCCTAAATTAAAACGTTGCAAAAAAATTTCTTGTAATAAGGTATTGTCTATGATGTTTGTATAAAGATATCATTTCCAAGCTTATCAAAAAGACCCTTCGTTGTTATCTTTGCATCCAGATATGGTGGGCGCTATCGGGATGATCGTCACAGAGCTTATGAAGATCGTCAGAAACCTGCAACAGAATATGGCTCAAGGGGATACTATGAGTATTTCTACTAAAGAAATACATGTCATAATTGCTTTGTGATGTAACTAACTTCAGAAGTTATCTGCTGTGAGCTTATTTCTTTATGATGTTCATATGACAGTTACTTGTACCGGTATTGTTTGAGTGTCATGACTGGCACAGTTTGGAAGGACCAAGTTATACTTTTCATGTTTGTCCTGCTTCATTTTAAATACAGTTGAATCCTGATAGCTTGAACCATCGGGAAACAAACAACTGTTAAATTGATTGCAGTTAATTTGCAGTATTTTTCCTTTGTCAAAGCAAATAGCACAGATAATCAGCTTTCAATTTCTTTATTTACAGTGGCCGATTTACCTTATTAGCTCATTTGATAAATTCAAGTTTTTGTGTTCCACTTCCCCACTGACACAGCACCTCAGGTTCTTTAAAAAAACCTAAATTCATTTGCTAAATTAATTAGTTGTCTGCAATAAGAGGGAGAAATTAAACAAAGAAAAAATGCACAGCGTTTTGTAATATTTTGTAACTGAAAAGTGCAGAGAGGCAAGAGCCAATAGAAATGGCACGAACCAGAATTAAAGGAAATTGGAAATTGGGCAAGAATGTCATGCTAGCCCACATATAAGGCACTAATAACATTACAATCCTATATGAATATATACACCAACTGATTAACGCACCTGCCTCCACCAACACACACTTTCCTTCACTTGTACTCACTTTCCTTCATTTGTACTCACTTTCCTTCATTTGTACTCACTTCCCTTCACTTGTACTCACTTACCTTCACATTAGTGCCTTATATGTGGGCTAGCATGACGTTCTTGCCCTATATGTGGGCTACCATGACGTTCTGGCCGGAATTTGAATTTGGACTTCCTTGCCCCCTTCCCCCTCCCCCCTCAGGATATTCAAGGAACTGACATGGGTGCCCAAGGCTGGGGTATGGAACATTCCACAGCCTGGGCTCTTTTTTTTTTCTTTTCTTTTGTTTTTCTTTTTTTTTTTTTCTGGGCTCTCAACTTCTGAGCCTGCACGTAGATGTCTCTTACACTTCTTTCCCGTGTTTTCCAATCCGTTGAGGAAGAGGCAGAAGAGGTTTCTGCATGCAGGCTGCTAACTTTCTAGTTTGATTTCCTTGGAATTGTTCTTAAACCTGAATCAAACAGTTTCAGCATCATCCAACATTGTTTCACATAAGTTTGTTGTCCAATGTTGAACAAGGTATTCAAATGAATTCAACAATGCTTTTCACATGTAAGAACAGAAGATAAGTGGATCAACATTATTCAGCATTTAACATGGTGGCCAAATGCATTCAACATGTTGAATTCATCAACAGTGCTGAACAGTGTTGGAAAGAAATGTTGAACCTGTTTGACCAAAGTCTCAGATAACAACCATGTATGAAGGGTGAATTAAAGTAGTCTCTAAGGACGGTGCCTCCTTTTGTTACTGCGCATACATTCTGTGTATCTCAGGATGGTCTGAGAGACTCAGGTCTCTTAAGGATGGTACATACATGATACTGATACAAAGATATTTTTGTTCGGTTTGTGTCTGTGTGGGATAAGCAGATCTTCGCAAGGGCTGTTAGAGTCCAAAAAGGAAATTGGGGGGTAACCACACATTTTCCACAGACAATTGCATTTAAATTTGGGAAGAAAATGCCTTACAGTTTTACAGCTTTTTTAGATTTATGGTTTCTTAATTATCTCTGAGAAATGCGTGAATATCCACAGTTTTCTTTTTGGATTCCAACAGCCCTTGCTAAGATCTGCTTTTGCCCAAAGTTATAACCTGTGCAAAAATACCACTGTCTTAGGAGGCACTATCCTTAATTGAGTTAGAAGTCAAGACAAGCAGTGATCACTTCCCTACTACCACGTACTGAATTGTGCATTCAGTTTTCATGTCACTTGCTCTTAATTAAGACAATGCGTGAACACAAGTGCTGCAGTAAAGTATTTAATAGTGTTCAACTGCTTCTATGTAAGGCTTCATTTGTTAATAAACTAGGAGTAAGCTGTAGAATATTAGGCCTACAAAATGTATCGCCAATGCCTTTTTCTACGCATTAGACTTGTTCATTGTTTGTGTACATTGAAATCTTCACTGCAGGATGCAATCAATTTTCTGTACTTTACATAACGTCGCTTTATAAATAAACTATTTTCAAGCAGGAGAGTTTTCGGTGATTAATTTCCCATGTTTTGTGCCTTTCAAAACATTTTTCTAAAGCAGTTTTCCTACACTAAATGAGATACTGTCACAAGTTTAATCAAGGTAGCCCTGTAAGTCTCGTCGTTTACAACTGCCGGCGTGTGTATAGATCTAGCCTCAGCTCGCGGTGGCGGCTTGTATCAGGGCTAGAACTAGCAAACTACCCCCGGGCAAGAACTAGCAAACTACTTTTAGATCGATTTTAGGCCACACATTGTAGAGGCTGAGCTCAAAATCACAAAAGAAAAGTAAACATATGTAATTGTAGGGCTACAATATATTTTTGTGGAAGAAAGCCGTACCTGCGACTAAGTCTGTGCCATTTTGGCTGGAAAGACAATGCTGGAAGTTCACTTTTATCCATCTACTGATTTCTTATTTACCTGCTGATAGACATTGCTGTTAAATAATAAGATAGATATTGCTATTAATATTGGTATTATTTTTCGCTCTTTAACTGGGTTTTACAGTCAATCAAACCCGCTGAAAACAGCCCGCAGAACTGCTACGAATACGTGAATTAATTGTTCTTGTTGGGCATTCTTAGATATCTACAGCCCTTGACTCCCTTCAAGGGATCATTAGATATCTCCTGACAAGCTCTTCTTTCATTCTTTAGCGAAGGATCCAGCACCTCTAACTCAGGAGCCTGAAATGTGCCGTTAATCTGCCGTCTTTTAAACTTCATTTTCAGTCCAATTAGCCGCGCTACCACAGCCCAGTTGGCTTGCCCGCTAGATGCCTTCGTTGCAGTTTCCTCGGCTTTCTTATCGCTGGTTAAATCACATCCTTTATTCAAAGGTTTCATGGGATTTTTGGCTTTTTCTTTATTATTATAGTTGTCGGGCAACTGCCCTCTCTTTGATGTGGTCGCTCGATTCCGTATGTTGTCGCATTTTTGTAGCAGATTTTGTCCTTGTTTTCCAAACGTTTCGTTCCCGATGTCTTTTTGTGCGCCAGTTGCTGAAGTTCTCATCTGGTGAAGCGCGGGTCTTGTTACTGCCTTTGTTTCTCTCTCAAACTGAACTTTTTTTCGTCCGTTTTGGTTACTCGTTCTATCACCTGCAATACTCCAATTGGAACCGGTCGTAGCGATACTCTGAGAAGGTTTTCTCGTTTCTGCCGGGCTAGAATTACTACTGTTCGCGGGGATAGAGGAAATAAGCCTCAAACTCGGATGTGTTCTTTGACGGTGCAAATATGGAGTTAAGTTACTAATATTACTCCTTGCAGGAGGGCGTCCATTTTTCTTTGTATTTTCAGATCCTTTCATCCTTATTTCAGGGAGGCTGTCGGTCACCCGTTCGCGACCAGAGAAAGGCCTCATCATCCCTTTCAATTTTGTCTCTTGTCTGGAAAGAAACTCCACTTTCTTAAACGACAAGAGAGCTCTTTCTTTTTCCATCTGTCTTTGGATTACATGGCGATAGCGGTCAAGTTGATTTTGCTTTTGATTTTTAAGCGCTTCGGTTAGTCTTTCTTGTTCCGTGGCCAAGGCATACGAATGTAACGGACTCCATAATGGTCTACTCGGGCCACAATCCCGATATATTATGTTGGTAAATGCTGTTCCTGACCGGAAAGGTCAAAACATACTGAAAAACAGCTTAAAGGGGCTACGTCACGACGATTTTGCTATTTTAGGTCAATTCCGTGCTAAAATCATTACTATGTACCTTTACTTATACACAAAATGCTCCTGTAAAACTATGAGGAAGATATCAAATGAATTCTATCAGGGAGAGCTAATCACAATAATTTTGGGGGCGATTTTTGAAAACATAGCATCAAAACTTGAAAAAATTGGCCCAATTTTTTCAAGTTTCAATCCATTTTCATCCATGCCATCGGCAGCGACAGACGGCAGGAAACAGTTTCAGTCCAATAAGATAGTCTTTAATAACAATGCCAGACCATTATTTTTGGAATTCAATTGACGCGAAGACACTTTTTAGCATTTTAAAAAATACTAACATAGCGTGACATAACCCCTTTAAAAGTCCTGGGATGGTGCACCATCCGTTTTAAGAGCTGATAGTATTCTATTAGAGGTGCGATAATTGAGATCGTTAACACATCGTAATTAACTTTTCTCACCGTTAACGAGAACGTTAACACAATCTTTCATGAAGTTTGTAACAAATTGGTGAAATCACGCAGTGAATTTTAATTTGTCGTTTTCTTTTTTACAAGAACGAATTTGGCCCTTACGAGGGTTTCCTGTACACGGTAGTTTTAATTTTCATCGTTTTTTTCCCCCAAGAATGCCCACCAAGTCTGGCAACTAGCAAATTTCACTTTGCATAAGACCTGTAAAAGAGAAGGCACCTCAAGAAAGAAGGTTAATAATTAAAACCACACGTAACTGACTAACAATTTGACTTTATGCTGAGAGATAAAAATTGATATCTTTTGGAAGTTGTCGGGTGAGATTATGGGCGGTCTCTGGATATTTCCTTTTTGCAACCTTTTGAATGAAAACTGTTCGTATATGAATAGCTAGTTAATGACTTTGTGTTCTTCACTGAAATATAACAAACGTAACGGTAATGGTGGGCGGTACGTGACGCTGTGACGTACAAATTAGATGACACCCTTCTGTATGCAGCTATGGTTTTCAATCGTAGTCCTGAAACAAGAGCACTTTGCGTAGAAACAATTGAAATGTGTTTTACCGTTTACTTGGCTGAACAACGTTTTCAGCCGCTCACACGTGCGCTGAATTGTAGGGTGCCACAGACAGTCTTTTTTGCTAGCAACGGACCGTCGGGAGGGCCCTAGCGAAGAAACGTGGGGACTATCAAAAACTAATGACAAATAAATAGAAAAGGCTAGGAACAGACTAGCACTGAAAAGTTTGTTTAAACTAATGAGCAGGTACAGCTGAAGTCACTTGGAAAAAGGTTTCTGCTGATTCCGACGACAATTGAACAAACTGTCCTCATGCATAAACTAGTTAAGTGGATGAATGCCTTTAGCCTATATTTCATTCAAAGATTGTACATTCCTTTCAGTTCAAAAATATTCCCAGATTTAAACATTTCCGTTGCATAAAAATATAATAAATTGCAAAGAACAAGTCTTTATTCAATGAAACGAGCATTGCATAATGAATAATGTCGGCGATTGAATTTCCTTTGACATTTCCGCTTAATTCAATCTAAATACAATCACGATTGAGCCTCTCTAAAACGTGCCCTAAAGGGACAGACTTAAATGTCCTTTAAGAGATGTGTGGGTGGTTGTTTGCCATTTACGCGAAGAAGTAGGTTGTTGGACTGTGTATGATAATGGATGCGAGCAAAATCCCCAAATAGACATTCCTATTGGAAAGGCTTCAATAGTGTTCCATCGGCCTGAATTTCAAGGCTCAACCTCGTTCCCCATGGTCTTTGGCTCAATGCAGGGTTCAATTCTACCTGTTGCCATCCCCCCCCCGGGCACACCCCCGGGGATTTGCAATTTGTTTCTTACTTGGCAGTCTGTTCCCCACCCCCGAGCACGCAGAAAGAGACAATTCCCCACCCCCGGGACTCCTCATCGACCACAAATACGTTGTTTTGTGTTCAAAACACTAATAACGATATTGATTTCCGTACAATAGCACAACCAGACGTTTTGACAAGAACTTAAACGCTTTTCTAGAGTTTACTGAACGAAGGATAGTACATAGTGTTAAAAAACATGGACACTACGTTGAAAAAGAAAACTGAAGAAAAAAGTCTAACCGCACTGCCATTCGGCTGGCAAGTAAAGAAATGTTCTTCACCTCGTGTTTTATTCTAAATATAGCACATGCATAAAAGAGGTCCGGTGAGCAAATTGATGACAGCATTTTAAAGGAGTTTTTCTTAGCTTGTTTCACGAGAAGACTGGACTGAGATCTCTGTTTAATATAAAGCCGCGCATCTGTTTCATACAAATACGCTGAAGAAATATTTCTATGTTTGTGATGAACGCCATCCATTCGAGTACGCATCAAACGCACAGATTTGCACAGATTTGAATACAGATTTTAATTTGGAGAGATTATTCTTCTCCAACCAGTCTGCTACAAATTCTAGAGATTTTCCCTGGAAATAAGCAGTCTTCTCTACGCGGTCCGGCGCCATTGTGTCAACTGAAAAGTGATGAGCTGGTGACGTGCTTCACAAGAAAAACCAGAAGTTATTTTCGGTTTGTCCCGCCCCCCTACCCCCGGGACAAAACTGTTTCAAACAATTCCCCACCCCCGGGCCCGAAGGGCTGGACTTGTCCCGGGGGTTGCCCGGGGGGGGGATGGTAACAGGTAAAATTGAACAGTCGCCACCATATTGGATTGCCAACTGAGAAAGATCCTGGGAACCGGAGGCTAGAATTTACTGGGAAAACTGGGAGCCAAACTGAGTAGACATTCATACGTTCAAAATTGGCGAAAGGTCTGAGAATGGTAAATACTTAACACACTCCTATTTAACCTCACCTTTTTTATTTACAAGTCGCCTATCTTTTATCAAGCAAACCGCGGGCCGCGATTAGCAATTAACTGAAAGGCTAATCGAGGCGGGTTACAAAATAACAGCCTGATCTGCAGGTGATGAAAGGGAAGGGGAAAGGGTGTTAGGAACTGGACGAGATGCAAGCACAGAATACAAGGTAGAGAAGAGGTCACCTTCGTCAAACTGATGAATTATGTGCCTTGAAGCATCATCCAACTGAAGTACAAGCCAAACTCGCGCTTTGAAAAACGAAGATCATTTAAGCCTATTAGCGGCTAGTCAACATGATCAATTGCTTGTTAATCCCTTGTCTTTGTTCCCTGACACACTTTTCCACCGGGAGTCACAATTTAACATCCTCATCATAACGCTAATCCGCTTATTACTAATTGGTGTTTTTGTATACCGAAAAAACATCGTAGCGAGCAGAGGAAGCCAACATAGATCTCTTATCGCTTAAAAAAAAATTTCCAAGGTTGTTTAAACATCTATTTAATGAAGGTTTTTTAATTCTTGTCCTCATGGTCGATTAACCAGCAGTATGTCACATAAAAAAGTGTTAAGTAAGAGATCGGACACATTATTTTATTATTGTGCGATACTGGAGTTCTATCTGCGTTTTAATGCCAGTCACGGTGGAGCTACGTCACGGATAACACAACTTGAAAAAACTGGCAAGTTTTTTCAAGTTTGCCATTCGTAATCCTTCTTAATCTCCCTCAGTTGTAACCATCCTTGTTTAGTTTTGGTTTATTGTTACTTCTTTGGTGTTTTTCTACCTTAGGAAACTATTATTTTGAGGTTTCCTTCAATTAGAGATAATTTTGTCTGATCAGAAAAATGAATGAAAACGCCGTGACATAGTTCCTTTAAAACACTGTCCTAAACCTGGAAAAATAAGGCAAAGATTTCCTTGTCGTTAGCTATAATTATGACTTCACCCAAGTTGAACTTACTATTAAAGACTCGCCGAGACATGATTCAGCTTTAGGCGAACTTTATGACAGATTAGCCACGAAGAAAAGGCTTTCCGTTCCGACGTTGACAACATGTCAAGCAACACAAGAACTCCTTCTAAAGAAACCTGGAGGAGAAAGAAACGAAGTGAATATAAAAAAGTTGCAGCCTGTTTTATCAGATACTGGCACCATTTTTCCATCTAATTTACCTCTAGCACGAAGAAGGGGGAGTGAAATTCTTCAGCGTGAGAAAACAAGGGCGCTAAACCGACAGCTTTCGTTACCAGAGAAACCTATCATTATCGAAATAGATCACGGCGATGAAGCCGGGAACGAAGACCAATATGGCTCCAACCCAGACGTGGTCCCGTTCAAGAACAGCCTGAAAGTTCCAGCCCCGTTTGCTTCTCTGGGGACTCAGCTGCCTCGATCCCCAACAGCATTCTGTAGCTCTGAGTCCGCTAGACCTGCAAAAGAGTGTCTCATTACCCGCCTCCCCGCGCTTCAGCCGCCGTCGTGCTGCGACGTGGAACCCAGAACAGAGCCAAGAGCGGAAAGATGTGTTTGCGAGACTCGGAAACGCGGCACAAAAGCTAACATCGATGAGTGTGGATGATGAGGAGCCCAGGGAGATGCTGGGAGAGGTAAGTTGTATTAAATATATATACTATGTATATGGAGGGTCTATTTTGTAAGAGAACCCTAAAACTGAGTAACAAATAATGTCTTAGTTTGGATGCGTCTGTCAAATATATATACTGTATGGAGGGTCTATTTTCTGAGAGAACCCTAAAACTGAGTAACAAATAATGTCTAAGTTTGGATGCGTCTGTTAAATATATAATTATGCTGTATGGAGGGTCTATTTTGTGAAGAGAACCCTAAAACGTGAGTAACAAATAATAATGTCTAAGTTTGGATGTGTCTGTTCCATCATCACCGATGAAATGGTGGGAAGAAACGACGTATAGCGCACTCTTTTTTCTGAGGAAGGTGATGCAAAGAGTTGATGCCTCATTGCCTCTCATAGTTGACAGTTTCTCAAACAGACGTGTGCCAGGAGCCTGCGTGCATTGAATTCATTACTGAGAGTAAGATGTATATTCACGTCCAGTGTATAAGAGAAGACTATTAAAAAATACCGTAGATCTCTAGAAATGCAAAGCTAAGACAGAAAAATTGGATTTGACGAGGAACAATGATTATGATTGATAATGATAATTTATTATGATTTATTCGACTCTCGTCATTATGAGGGGGGAGGGGTGTGGGGGTAGATAATGCCACCAGTTGAGGGATTCGACCGTCTTAATCTGAGTAGTATGTATTACTGATACTTATATTTCTTAAAGAATCTCGGGTGCGGATCCGAGCCGTGTGGAAGAGAAACATGAATAAGATCAAACTGCTATTTGTTCATGTAATTAAAACAATGCACTTCATGAAGACTGGAGGAACCACAGCTTGCACTCTGATGGCCAACTGTACCAGAGAAATGTCTTTGCAGGTCGATGATCAGATATTTTCCTCTTGGCATACTACCCAAGATTTCCTTTAGTCAGTTGTCTGTCTTTAGACCAGGACTGTGACAGAAAGTCAGCCCAAGCTTATGTTTTTGAGCAGCGTGGTTTGCTGAAAAATATTCAAGTACATATGAATAAAATGTTTTACCTTAACGAATACTTCTATGGTGTGTTTTTCTTACCGTTTGTATATGGAGTGGGCATATTCAAAGCGATTTAGGTACTACGTTTCCCTTGGACACGGGCCTACCACTCACACTTTTCCAATGATGGACACAAGACTTCCCCCTAAGGTTTTTATGTGACCCATCCATTGGGCTGTTTTCTTTTCCATTTTGTTTCCGAAATAGGGCTTTATTTCATGTACCGTCGATGCCTTAGAAACGTGGCACTGGTACTCTCAAAATGTTCTCTTAATCAAATCCTAGCTGTCTATGGGGTTTGTGCCTGGGTTTAAGAGAAGAGCAATTGGTAAATAATTCTGCAAGAATGTTAACGGGATTTTCGTTCAAGATCGCCTCAGTTACGCAAATAGCAAGCTGGCTTCTTGACCGGAACCGTCACCAGGAGGAGTGGTAGGAGTTTAAAGATGTCCTGAGAATGTTTTTGATTGCAGTTCAAAGGAAACCTGTCAGTACTACACACTCACAATACCAGCTAACAACTGATGAAAAAATAGTGCTAATTTTCCACCTTTTAACAATTTAATTCTATTCCCAAAAGTTAACGAAAGTTAACAGCTCATTTATTTGACAATACCTTGTTAAGTGGGCAAGGGACTTCAGTACAAGAAAACGCAGCTGGTACAAGATGAAAATTGTTTTGATGCCATCAAATTCTCAGGTGTATCCTGAACCAATTGCAAAACGCATTGCTTTAAGTTAGGAGAATTTATATTCAGGGAGGTTCAACTTCAAACTTGTCTTCCCATGAGACCTTTTTATTTTGATTTCATTTCCATTCGCTGGAGAATTGGAACATGCTCGATTGAATCACCGCGTAATTTGGAACAGGAAAACCGTAAAAGAAACCTCTCACTTTCTCATGCATCAAAACTCACTGACATATAATATTCCGTCACACTCTGAACGCATTTCTCGGTATTCTGTTGTAGTCCTAAAATGTTAATGTAGGGGCTGTATGTCTAATCCGGAATATAGATTTCTGCAATGTTTCCCACGGTAACACGTGATGCGATGTTCGGGACCATTTGATCAGATCACTACATGGGCTATCATAAAGATGCGCTTTTCCTGGCTAAGGACACCAGCGTCCCATTAAATGCCGGTTCGGGGTAGCCAATTGAAGAGTGAATCAATTTAATCTCAAAGATGATTTGTGATTACAAGCTTCGTTAAACATCTTAGCCTTTTGTTATTGGTCTCTTAAACAGAAAATACATGGGAAGTAATTCGCACTTTTTAACATGGCTGTGTCTTCATATCCAGTGTCTGTATCAATGAATTTCGATACACGGGAAAAAAGCTTTAGAGTAAAAAATGAATCGTTGAGTTGAACAAATCGAGTAACCACAGATAATATAATTACTTTCTCCAATCCATTATAAACTCACTCAAAAGACGTATTGCCTCTTTTTCGCTATGGTTCTCGTAACAAAAGCCCGAGTGAAATTTTTTCCAAACAAGATCTCGAGTTTTCTGGAGTAAATTAGTTTCAAGTTGTTTTAGCACTGATAGCTATCTGGAATAACGAGGCTAAAGAGTTTTACCAATGGCTCACGGTCATTGTACGTTCGACGAGCTTGCCAAAAAGGATGCCATATGCAGTGTGAAGGTTAAGAAGGCCTTAGACATAAACTCGACCTACGATAAAGACTTAAAGAAAGGACTGTCTTGTTTACAGAAAGAACGAAGGAGTTTCATGAACTCTCTGACTAAACAAAAGCAAGATTTCGTGCAAAGGACATCCAAACTGCCATCTATTCACCTCACTCGATCGGGTCACGGGAGAGCAAAAATTCAGAAAAAAGTTACCATATCTGTTGCAATGCATGGTTAAATGACGATTCGAACCGACGTAACGGTTCGCCAGTAATGGAAGTACGATCTGGTAGCCAAGCTTCTAGCAGAGAAACCAATAATTAAAATTGTTCCGTGAAAAAAGCAATATTTCTGACAGAGGATCCATGAAAAGCGAAGATGATGGGCTTCTAGCTGGAGCTGAAAGCCCACTACTAACTAACTGGCTTTCAAAAACACCAAAAGACATGGAAAGGACTTCCAAACTGCCAAGGGAGGAAAACGGCTCAGGAAAACTAACCTCCCAAGCGTTAGATGTTGTACCGCCACGTTCACCAACCTTGCTTCGCTTTTACCTTTCAAACACACCAGACACTAATGAGGACATTGAATTGGCTCAGAGTCGCTCCCTGCCCTTTTCACCTCGGATTTCTAGACGACGCGCAAACATTCTAGACAGTCCAAGGAACTTGGGCCAGGCCAGTAGTTGGAACAATTTAAAAATGGCTGTTGATCGTTCACTGTCCACACCGATAACAGGTGCAAGGTCGCGGGCCGAATCCGCACCGTTTGACTTTGAGGTAAATTAGTTTGACTGCAGTCAATCTAGATGGTGTCCGGGTTTAATATTCGGTGCTGATGTTTGTTGCCAGAGAGAGTACCACGCTACTGTTTGTACCGTATCGTACAAAAGTCAGTTATGTTAAGGTGTGCAATATAGTCATTATGCGCAAGACTTACTTGTGCTAAATTGTCATCTTATCAACGACGCTAAGCGTTCGTTATACTTCGCTGGACATTCACGACCAGCTCTTCCCTGAAAAAAGAAATAGACCAACAAAAAATGGACCCTGCGACAAAAATTTTACCTTGCCGGTAAAATGGCCAAATTTTGGGTCTAGTACAGTAGCCATTTTTATGTTGAAGAAATCGCCGACAGTTCTGAAATCTGAGGTTAACCCAGATAATTTTTATATACTATATTAATTCGTCCAGTGCGGACTGAATCGGAAACAAAGCTTCTGTGTTATTTCAAATTATATAACTGAGGTATATAATTATATAAAAGAATCATCACGCTGATGATAGGAAACGTCAGTCAATGTCATCACAAACAGTCCTTCTCAGAACTACACTCACCCGGGCGATCATACTTTACCGACTTCTGACTGATATGACTCCTAGGTTCAAACCATTTGCAGTGCTAATAAATCGTCACTGATTAAGACGCATACGTTTTTAAATATATATCGTCAGATGTACACAGTTGTACAAATACTTGAGTAAATAATTGAGTATTTTCCAAACCAATTTTTTCCGCAAATTTGTGATGTTCACAAGAGCGTGTTACGTTTGACCCAATAAATCAATTACTGTGATCTTGAAGGAATATAATTGAAGACTGTTCAAATGTAATTTATGCGTAATCCTCTTTCAAATGCTAGGAGCGAAAATGCACCCTACTTGGAAGCCGGCAAAGTTTACCATAAATCGCGTCAAATTTCCAATCTTTTCCTTAATTTAATACCTAAAATATTCTGGCACAAACAGCTGCCGGGTGCGTACATTAAACACTTCTGTAATCAGGCAATCGTGACTCCATATACTCCCAGGGAGAACTTTTGTCTTGTTGTTTAAATAACCGAAAGTGATTACAGCAAAATACAATAGTACCAGGTACATAACATACATGTACGCTGTGTACAGTTGTGTTAACTGGCCCCTAAGTAGTACGGCCATAGGTAATTATGGCTCCTGATGATATTATTACTGGACAACAATTTTCGGGCTATTGAGTAACATTAATAATGAACCTCAATTGTTGCATTGACTGTGAATCAGAAGGAATCGGCAGGCGAAATCTTGCAAACAAACAAACAAACAAACAAACAACTTGCAAATTCAAATTTATGGATGGGGGTAGCAAGTCAGTACCTGCAAACTTTCGTCATCGCTTTATTATTTATGTGCCAATATTGGTAATCAAACATGCAGTTATTGAGCTTAGTTTTCGTCCTCCTAAACATAGTACTGAATTATTTGCTTTTCTCGAGCAACTCTCAGTCCCCCATCTCAGTACAAATTGTTGCTTAAAGATTTATAAGAAGTTGATTTTGAATGTTGACGGGCGGAACTTGAATATGTTTTCTGAGAGACTCTTGTAGTTTCAGGAGAATAAGGGAGGAAAAAATTAAGGGAAAACTTTTAGCGAGACATCATTTTTTCTTTTCCGAAATCCTTAAATCTGGAACGGCTACTCTATTCGTTCTAGTTTTGGTACGGAGCAATCAAAAGTGTAACCAGAACTGAAATTCCAGATTGCAATTTGAAAAATACCGAGAAAAAGTAACGGACCACTGGAATCTAATTTAGAGGGCCTTTCATTTCAATGGCCACACTTCTGATTTTCCCCGGCATAGATCAGTTCGTAGGTGACTAGAACCATATTCCATGATTTGGGGTTTGTCAGTTTAATTGGAAGCCCTGGATGAAGGATTCTACGAGACAATAGACATTAACAACTAGCGAAAATGTGTAACTTACAGAGAAAGAAGAAATACTACTAAAACATACACACTGTACTTTAATCACCAAGAAAGTACATCAGGCCCCCGTTCATGGAAAGCCGATTAGCGTTAATCGAGGGTTAAATCTTGCTAATCGAGGATGAAAATTTATCCTTCGGTTAGATTCTGTTACTGAAAGCACGATTAACACTAACCAACTGATAAACAAGGGGTTAAATTTAATCCACCTAGTGAGGGCGATTAACTCACTAATCGGGAAGAGAACTTAAACTTGATCAAAACAAACAAAATGGCGCACTTAAATTTTGCGATATTGTAAGTTTAATTGAGTAAGGAAAAAGAAAGAAGGCAATTTATGCTAGATAAATTACTCTCAGCAACTTAAGTAACAAATAATTTTGTTGTCGGCACAAATTGGAGAGGTAATCGACTAAGTTTTGGGCGCAAAAACCTGCACGGCGAAATGTGATGGAGCAAAAAAGACCACAAAGACGCAAATCGTGTAGTCGAGTTTTCGATTTTAGTATATATTTTTAAACACTATTAAACAATTCCATCAATAGCTCTAAAAATTCTATTAAACAGTAACTCTGGAAATGTGGCTTCAGTAAATAGGATCTTCACAAAGCTGAATTTATGAACCGATCTTCAGGACGACGAGTAAGCTTATGATAAAACGAAACTGAAAACCATGAATTTCGAAGCCATCTTTCATCGCAAGCGATAGTGCGAATAATCAACTTTTCACGGAACAATTTGCCGGTTTTGGGTTTCTACAGAAGAATTATTGAATGAAATAAAATATTTATGGCAATTTTGCAAAAGCAGGAGGAGATGTTTTATTGAAATAACGTAAATATAAGAAAAAAATGTTGACGATTAATTAAAGCGAAGTTGTTGTCGTTCTCAAACAATGCAGACACTGAAACAGAGGTTTTTCACTGATTTACAACAAAAACAAAATGTCAAATTTCTGTACCAGGCGAACGTAACAAAGCAGTTAGGCTACAAATATCAAAGACAATTATTCGGCACAAATCAGTACTTTATTGTTAACATTTTTCCGAGAGGCAAGCCTTGCTTTGTAGCTCAAAATAGTTTCGATTGCTGAAAGAATCAAGAGGTAGAGAACTCACCGATTTTCAGATATAGCTCACATTTCACCTCGAATCAGCATCACTTTGCACTGAACCGTGATTTGCACTTTTTTTTTCTTTGAGGAAAGGTTTGAAGTTTTGTTTTGTCACAACCAGACAACGGGCAAATCGTACCGCTGTCAAATATCGACAATAGACTACAACAGGTATCGCTTGGTAAAACGAGTATCGGAGTCGACTTTTTTCTCCCGCTCTGTCGTTTTCCCGCGCTTTTATATGCTGGTAACTTGTTTAACCGGTTTGATATGAGTTTAACCGAGGGATAGTTAAACGAGCAATAACTCTGCTTTCAGGAACGCCTTTTTATCCCTGGATTAGTTATTCTAGAGATGAGGAATTTAATCGTGGATTAACTGCCAATCGGGGGTAGATTAATCGGCTTTCCAGGAACCGGGGCCTGGGGTATTGAACGAAAAGCAACGATCACTTTTCTTTTCAATTTGTGAATCGTTGTTGTTTTAGTATTGTTTCTCGTCCAACCATTCTTGGCCCAAAAAAACTTCAGTTTAAATTGTCTGCTCTAATTCTAATAAAAAGCAGTGGAAGGGGACTTAACTATTTTTTTGTCATATTTTAGGAGGCGAATAAAGCCCAGCTTTCACCACAGGCTCCCTTGGCTCCTCAAATCAGACGATCAAGCGCTATGGGAGTTGACCAATCACACATGTTTCACGATGATCCACTCCTCTTACCAAGACTACTTGAGGCACGTGGGTCGTTGCCAAGTTTGTCTACTGAGGGAGGGGAGAGTAACAGACGGCGAGTGAACAGCTTTTCCCCTGATAAACTCTCACACGAGTTGTCTCCACGCAAAGACGCACTTAAACATCGCATTGCTTCACCAAGTCTTTCAGAAAAGCAGACACATCCATTAAGTATAGGAAATGAGTGGCTCAGTGAACCGTCTTCCAATGCTGAAAGGAAGGAAAAGAATCGCCAAGAGCGGATGGTAACAGTCCATTTTGGTGGTGTAGCGATGATGACGACAACAACGATGAATTTGACGAAGCAAGCAACACCTTCGTTACAAAAATGAAAGGGAAGAAGGTTCATTCTATGGACGAGATTAAAAATACCAGTTACCTGCACATGAAATCTCCAGAACACTGGCTCCAAAGATGGGCAAAGTACCAATAAGTTTGCTGTCATAATCCATTGTTATCGGGCACACGAAGCTTCCTCACGAATCAATGTCTACTGACACAGAGAAAGAAGACGACGTAGGCGAGGTTTTTGAGGAGGACTGAACAGAATGGATTTGAGGAAAACAAGTTTTCCCGACTGAAGACGCTGTTAACCGATCAGAAAACTCAGAAACTCAGGAAAGTGGATTGGAAAATAACGATAGTGTTCACAGCAATTCCGAACTTCAAGAAAATTGTATGGATTTGTAAAGTTTGTAATTTGCAGTTCAGGCCGGTGAGGGATCGCTGATGATTAATGTTATGCTGATTATCATTAGTGCATGCCAAAGTCGCAATTAAGTTTTATGTGACGCGGTTACTGAGTCTGACTTGAAGGACGGTTGTGAAATCTTAGGAGAGTTTCATGTGTTCGTATTACGTTGAGATATGTGTAAGTAATCATGGTTTCACTTTAGAATTTCATGCACAGACTAGAAAGTTATAACTGTCTCGTACAGCGCCACT
This sequence comes from Siderastrea siderea, assembly GCA_964030785.1. Lineage (NCBI taxonomy): Eukaryota > Metazoa > Cnidaria > Anthozoa > Scleractinia > Rhizangiidae > Siderastrea > Siderastrea siderea. Next base: position 30,415,631 of record OZ034968.1, on the reverse strand, counting down.
TTTAACTGGATCGCAGGAAAGCACTGCTCCATAGCTTTCATTTGAATGCCGATAAGGGATTTTATCCACAGACTCAACATGCAGTAACAAACATTCCTTACAGCATAATACACAGTATAACAGCCGACTACTGCTTAGAAGATTCCACTTGTGTGGTCACATTTTACGATTTCAACCACAAACGCAAAAGCCGCTATAAACACCCTGTGCAACGTCATGTACGGCAGAAGATAGTTTGATCCGATAGCTTTCACCAAACGGATAATTTCAGGATTTCAAGTAGAGATTAAAAAGTCCGATCCACCGTAACTTGTGCAGAATAATTACCAGTACTAGCTTTACTAGGAAAGTAATGCTCAGTAGTTTTCACTTGAATATTCAACTTTAGGATTTGATACAAAAGCTCAAGAGTTAGGACCACCTTAATTGGTTAGAGTCATAACTCTGGGGGTGAAAGGATTGTGTAGACTCACACACCCGTTACACAAGTAGCGATCATTTGCCGGGTTAAAGAGGCATGAGCGTTGTAGAGTTTGTTGCGCAGTGTTTGTAAATAAATTATAAGTAATAATAGATTCTGAATTTAAGCACGTTTGTTTCTGGGCCATAACTTGAGCTAGCAAATTATCAGAATAGATGGGGATGTTTTATCAGCCTTAGATTGGGTTTCAATTGTCGAAGCCATATTGCATTCTGTGAGACGATACTTCAAGCTGAATAAAATCTAATAAACTAGACTACTGCTTATCAGAAAACAAGAGTAACTTTTCTTTTTCAATTCCACATAGGCAAGGCGTATAAATAAATAAACCCCTGGGCGATTGCCAATATTTTGAGAGGAGCCCCTAAAATTTACCGTTTTGTGGTTGGGGAGTAAATCTCAAGAAGTTCTAAGCCACATTAACTGTCATTTTAACAATTTTTATGTTTATTTGCATAAGTAATACCTTTACCTTACCTTGATTCCTTTCCCAGGGTGGGAAATATAGGGCCGGAAGTTATAAGTAACACAGATCCTGTAAATTCTCAAGCACTAGCACTGGTGTTGTAAGCAAAAACTTGACCTCAACAAGCTCTATCTAATTTTGGAGCTTTTTTTATTTGAAACTTTTCTGACTTTTCTTATTCCATTCTAGGAATGCCAAAAATATGGAATATCGATTCCCAAAAACGCACTTCTTCACCCTCCTTGCTTACAAATCGCAGGCACCTATCATCTCTCCAGTTCGCGATAAGGTAGATTCTGATGGAGACTCCCTGTCGCGCGACAACTCTAGTCTAGTGGTCAGCAGCGATGGAAGCCATCCTTTTCCGACTAAGCCAGTAGCTTTTCAGAGGAAAGAAATTCGGCGCGCTTAAACCGCATTGCGTTCATTCTGTTATCAGGAGCAGAGTAAGCAGTTTGATGTAAAGATACTACTGAAAACAGGATAGTTTGCTCGGTACAAGCTGTAGCAAGTATCATCTGGAGCGAAATAGTCCCAGAAGAACCCAAGATCTGTTTCTTTTGCGTTTCGATCTCCTTTTTTTAAAACTCCAAAACAGAAATGAAGGCACTGGGGAAGAGAAAAAATTTTGCTGCTTTTGTACGTACGAATGCGCGCGCAGTAAATAGCCATATATGGATAACAGTTGTATTTATGACATAAAATTTTCCGTTCGTTTGAGTCTTGAGACAAATGGAGCTGTCTCGCGAACATATACTCATGTTTAGGCAGGGAAAAATGACATTCCGACAACGTCAAAGTGCTTTTGATTTACAGATCCTTTTTTCTAACTTTGTTAGGAGACTCGCCTCTTCCAGGTAATGCCATAAAAGAAGGAAATGCTTTTTAAATCAAGATTTTCTTTTTTCAGCAAGCTGTTTAATCGTAAAGCGCAACGTTCGAGCATAGAGACTGTTATGAGACGTATTTTTGTGGCTCTAAGTGTTCTCGCCAAAGATACTAAACAAATCCTTGAAACCTTCTAATATTTCTGTTTTGATTTAAGATAGCAACTGGTAGCTATAGTCGTTTGAAATATGTTTTGCGGTGACTCGTCCGGTTCTGGAGTTTCCCATTTGTTTGTTTGGATCCGTTACTAAGGTTGTTTATTTTTGACGAATGAAATCGAGCGCGCGCTTTTTTGGAACGTTTGATTCATGACTCATGATTTGGTTATTGTTCGGCTCCAGAAACGTTACTTCTCTTCTTCATTACGCACTGAACCGATACGGTTTTGTCCGTGTGGTTTTGCTTGTTTTCTTCAGTGTTGATATCATCTACATTATAAATGCTTGTGATTCTGATTCCGTTATAAACATTAAAACCCAGCCTTTAACCCAGGTAGCACTCTAACCTAGCATGAATCTTAACTGAGTTTATGGTTGCTTGGTCGGTCGGTTGGTTAGTCCAATTGTTTCTTGTTTCTTGTTAAAATTCCAACTTTTACACTTGCCTTTTTCGGATTCTTTATCGAAAGATTTTTTTCCATTTTAAGTAAACAAAACAGACAAAGGAAAAACAGCCGGAAAGACAACACACCACAGACAATGCAGGCACTAAATTTACGTTTGCAAACTAACTTCTTTAACTAATGGAAAAGAATTAACAATCTACGATTAGCAAGGTTATCCACTCATTTTTCTCGTCAAGCGAATGCAAGAACTGACTAACTTACAGTGGTTTCCACCTTTTCCCAAATGTTTTGTCACTCGGCTCGTTTTCTCTTGCACGTGATCTGGCTTTCCAATTGATTTTCTTTTAGAAAAGCTGAGAAAGGCTGTTTGTTTTTTGTCTGACTGAAGAAAAACCTGCGCTGCTGCCTCTGAGAACAACAACGGCATGGACGAAATATGTATGTCTTAACACAGCGTGGAAAATTTTGGATGGTAGATGATTTTTTTTGTGTGTGTAGGTGTGTGAGCTTTCGGTTTTCCAATTCACCATCCTTTCTGGGGAGACGAATTGGAAGAACGAAAAACTCACTGTGTTGAAGTAATAGGCTAAACAGTGAGGAACAGCAGATGGTACTCCTTTGGTCTCAAAATAAACCAGCAACCTTAAAGACCTTGTTTACTGAGTGATTTTGTGCCATTTTTACACATTGGTACTGCGGTGGTGTTGGCAGTGACTATGAACAATAATGATACAATCGGAGGAAAATAAACTATTTTATTATATACAAAAGAAATTTGTTTATCATACATCACTAAGCTGAAAGAGCTAAACGTGAGGAAAGCGAAGGTTCTTTATGGACAAAACTTGTTTGGATCCGTGAAAACTCGCTGACCTGTGTAATCCTCTGGACTGTGGAGAAGCTGTCTGTCTTTGAAATGTGCCGCCATTCTTCATCTCCTAAAATTCACAAAAAAATAAAACAAAACTATTTTAAAATGAACTATTTGGCTTGCATACTGCACAAGCAAACAATATAGATTCTCGTGGCTTATTGTCGGTGTTTGTTAGCTGAATGAATGGTATTACAGCGCTAGAGTATCCCTTCTTGGCCATTCTTTTCCCCAGAATTGCCCACCTCCTGTCGTACTCACTTTAACATGTAGGTGGAGAAAAAAGCTGTGAAAAAAGTTGTCTTCCAAGGAAGCAATTTATGCCTGAGGCTGAACGAACTACCGAATCTGTGATCTTTACGGGCCCGACTTTATAAAGGGGCTATTTCAACTACAAAATCAAAATACTTTTCCGTTGCTTCTGTTTCTAAACAAATATCGAATACTTTCAGAACGTTAGAATAAGCCTTTTCGTCGAAATCCTTCGAAAATTTCGGACTGCTGAGCATTTAGTCTTGAAACATCCGTACCCGGCTGCCGGGTATCTAGACACTGCCTTCTTCCAAAGACGTTACTTCAAAAATGGACACATACCTTGACTGCCTTGAGCGAATTCTTTGATTCGCTATCAATCTGCTCTGGTCCTAGTAGAGTAACAAGTTCACTGTGCTTTGGATTCCAGGTAGTCGCCCTTTTCCGCAGTGGAACGGAGGAGGTCAACTTACTCTCACGGCTTATTTTATTTAGTTCATTTCTGTCCAAAGAACACGTACGATACGGTCGCTGTACCAGATATTGCATTGGTGGTCGCGGAGGAAGTGGGCTTTACATTGCTACCCATTACCTTATTCCAAAATGGCGGAAAATACATTATTCTTTCGTCTCCATGTTAATTGGCCCTTGTCGCCTCGTTTTAAGCCAGATATTCCTTTGAATTCTGCAGATGGGATCGAGGCAACAAGGGCCAATTAACAAAAAGACAAAAGAGTAAAATATATTTTCTGCCATTTTGGAATAAGGTGTATTCTTGTCTTTTTGAGACTAGACTGCGAACAGTCTTCCTCTTTTCCTCAGATCCTACGCGCGAGTGGAAATGCTCGCGCACCTCAATCTTCTCGCCAGCTTCTCGCTAAAATTAGGTGAAGAAGAGACTGCTCACAGTCTATTTTGAGACCGGACTCTGCCTTAAATGCTGACGTCACTTTATGTGTGTTACGTCATGATGTTGACATCGAATATCGAAAAAATGTCAAATATCGGTAATTATTCAACAAATTGCCACTATGCCCATATATGGTAAGGAAGCCCTCAATATCTGTCATCCGTACATGACAGATATCCTGCGATATACGTAAATGACCATATTTGGAAGTGAACTGCAGATTTTCTTTCATTGCTTGTTTGGCGGCCATTTTGAAAAGCGAGGCAGTTTTAGCAGTGTTCTCCGGAAATTTTAACTCCCTGGAAGAAACTTTCCACGATTAAATGCTCTCAAAAAGTCAACAAGTATCACGGCTTCAGCTCACAAAGATATCCAGAGGTTGACTTGGAATTTTCATAGTGAGAACTCAACCAAGAAAATGGTATTGCGAACGAAGCAGCACACTAGCTTGCTCACAGAAAGTTGTGAAGTTGAAAAGATTTTAATTCACAGGAAGAGGACTTATTCTCGGTACGGTAGCAATTTTTTTTTACTCTGTCTTCTCATTTCCAAACATGAGTTTGTAAATACGTCTTTTTTAAGTGAACGGTAGTAAACTTCGATTTCTTGAAGTTCTGTTTTGATTTTTATTACGTGTTGCTAGCTTTTAGCGTATTCATCACGGAACCATAGTTTTTCTCGTTGTGAAAACGGTAGTCGATGAGCATTTGTTGAATAATAAAACAATTATCCTGCTCAATCTTGCGGAATATCCCCTGATTTAGCCAACTCGGCCTACGGCCTCGTCGGCTAAGTATCAGGTGATATTCCGCGCGATTTCGCAGGATAATTGTTAAATATCGTACTTGTATCAAACCGATTTGAAAAACTAGGATTGGCCTGCCCTTAATTGTCACTTATCTCCAGTATTAGGCTTATACTGCTTCGAACAATCGTGCCTTTATCATCACCTGACATGATTGCCGATATCAAATTTCGCGTTTCCCTTTTAATTAAGCTTCAAATTTAATTTGTTGCATTTGTCAATTAAATGGCCCTTGAGCAAATGCAACGTCTTGCCCTGCCCTTTTAGGGGGAGGGGGGGGGGGTGGGGGCATCTATTTCTGATTTCATGCTCTTAATCAAAAGGGAAGATTCAAGGAAGTACTGAAAATGTCGGACAGTTTTGAGCCTGACCGGGTGGTGATGGGTGGTGAGTGGGGAGGGGGGATGGCGGGTTGTGGAAATTGACGAAAATCATTAGTTTGCCATGGATTTCAACTTCCACGTATCCTCGGTCCCTAGGGAATCTCCACGAACAAAATCTCATATACGAATCATTTGCACCATACGTAGGATTGAATGAAAGTTGCACTTGTACTGAGCAGCTTCGGACTGCTGAGGTCAAGACTTTCTGCTATCTTCCAGTCTTACTCGGTATCATTCGCACAAAGTGGTATGGTTGCACTTCGGCTATAAGAGCAGTGGACCATTAGAATTCAAAGCCGTTAATTGTTTATTTGTTTTTACTGTGATATTAACTTGCATATTTTTTTCGACAAACTCTGAAAATATATAAAACAAACAGAATCCCAAGACATTTCGATGAGCAGTCGTGATGCACGTGTTCCGAGTTTGTCCTCTACTTGTCACTTGGTTCACGCGACGTTCATATTACTATAGATATCCTTCTACTTCGGTACACACGAAAAAAACAAGAATCATCTGCGTCTATTTGGTTTGGGTGTTAGGCAGTGGTTTGGAGTAGGTTCGAGGAAGTCTTCAACACGTTACAGACACGTTAAGGGTTTGTGCTGAAGTAAAGAAATCCGACGAACATTGTACGTAGTACATAGTGATCCAGTCGACCAATTTAACCTACCTGGTTCCCTTCCTTTTTGTTACACCATACTCTTGAAACGGGACTAAGCCGTTCCGTTTATAAAACAATTTGATCCTGACACTGACTTCGAATTCGGTCAATGATCAATATGAAACAACATCATACCAGCTGAACATTTAATTTAATTAGAAGCATGCATAAGAACAGAAGCAAGTCTGAGGTGTAGTTCTTGCTTGCTTAAAGGCATGCAGGACATTCTTGGCCTAAATATTGTCGCTCTTCTGCCTTTTTCTTTGGTAATGCTCGGAGATTAAACTACAGGAACAGAAATTCGCCTCGGCATGTGGCTGTTCTGTGTTGCTGGAATCAAAGTTTTCTGAACGTTGAAGTAGCTATTAAAGGAGCTATGTCACGGATAACGCATCTTGAAAAAATTGGCAAGTTTTTTCAAGTTCGTCTTTCGTAATCCGTCTTAATCTCTCTCAGTTGTAACCACCCTTGTTTAGTTTTGGTTTATTATTACTTCTTTGGTGTTTTTCTAAGTTAGGAAACTATTATTTTGAGGTTTCCTTCAATGAGAAAATAATTTTGTCGATCAGAAAAATGAATGAAAACGCCGTGACATAGTTCCTTTAACGTTCAAGTTTGTGAGCTTGTTTTCTTTGTTAGTATTCGTTTTCGTTGTCGTTTGCTCGCAATTGTCATTTGTTCTTCCCTCATTTTTAGCACAGAATTATTTTCATTCGTTGCCGCTTGCCGTGTGCATGTTTTCCTTTGTTTGTTGCTTCAGGAACTAAAAGGCGTTGCTCGGCTGTGAGAATTTGGAAATGAAGATGAAACTATTTCACGTCCAACACTAACTGCGTTCTTTCGCGGAGCAGGTTTATCAGCAGTTATTTTCCGCTTGAATCCGAAACTAATGTTTCTCTTGACTGTTTCTCTAATAAAATCGTGCCTTCTGCCCCAAAGCTGAAACAAGAAAGCCTAATGGGCATTTTAACCGGCCGTTCTGACCGTCCCCACTCCTAGTTTTCACAAATGTTAGCTTGATCCTGCATTCTACGAACTGGCGTGACAAAATGTGTGATTGTGTGACACAATATTTTGATTACAGCGTTACTGGATGACGTAATGTTTAAACTCTGATGACTCAGCTTATCTTTCTTATCGCTTTTATTTCTGCTGAAAAACGCAAATTCACTTAAACGTTGAATGTCGGTATAAATTTGCCCACAACTGAGGATGCTTACAAAGGGATGACGAAATATTTACTGTTGTGCCTAGACCGTGAATACAAAGAGTAGCCCCGCAGCTCTTAACAACCTCTAATTTCATTGGACCTTGGTATCACGCAGCTCTATTGTCTTCGGGGCTAGGGTCCATTGTTTTGTTGTTTGGTGTATTGTTTTCTCAGCAAATCAGAGAAGACCTTGTAAGAGCTGCGACATCGCCCAATACAAACAGTGAACATAGCAGTAGAATCAAAATATAACGCTTGATAAACACGAGCTCGAGCAGATCGTCAGAGTCTGGGGCACGTTAAGGCATATCTCATGACGTGATGTTTAAATCTGGTTTGCTAAACCGGGAATCCCCATGCAAAGTAAACAAGTTGTCTCGGAACGGCTACGAACTAGATTTCGCACTTACAAAATTATGCGCCGATCAATTCGAAACTTCAATATCCTCCCCCCCGGGCATACCCCGGGCATTTGACTTTGCATCGTGCCCGGGGAGGGGGAATTTGAACCAGATTTACCTCTAGTTCTGACATATACGCCCGTGAGTTTTTTTTCGGTTTTTGCAGGGTTTGAAGGATTTACAAGATAGAATTTCGCCTTTGTTGGTCAATAACTCTTTCAAAAGGGTCTTTAAAAGAAGTTTGAAGGTGTCATTACGACATATCTCTCTCTGAAAGGTATGTAAACTGTTTGATTAAAGACGAAATTTGTCTTTGTGGAGAGGTAGTTCAGTTCTAATTGGTGGGGCTTTTGAACGGCTTTTTTGCCCCGAGGGGAGGGAATTTGAACAAGCCAATCTTCAAAAGTTCAAATGCCCGGGGAGTCGCCCGGTGGGGATGTTGAACTTTCGAATTGATCGGCGCATTACCTCAAACCGAACCAACACCACTCCTTATTAATGACCCATTCCTTCGTCTTTATGCAATTAAAATCAACTTTTCGCGTCAAATAAACACTAATCTCTCTCCCTTCTCAAGAACTATGGTGTATCGATGGTGCAATCCACTAATTGCATCATCATACTAGTGCCAATCCCTTCTGTTCCTAAGCCACTGTTCCTTACCGCGCTAATAAGCTAGCTGTCGTTTCTCTCCTCTGCGAAATACAGGTTACCCAATTTGAAAACTTACAATCCACTTCGGAAACTGTCCCCCCATAAAACGCCAAGGGAAACTGCTTCTCACGCAGCACAATATTACACCGCTGCTATACAAAACGCAATTTTCAAAACAAATCACATTCACAGAAGCGCGATATGCTCCTCACATTCACAAATCCTTCCACTCCCACATTTTTACATCCCTCAAATGTCAATCCCCATTACAAAACTCCTGCGCTAAAAACATTTTCACCATAACCACTAACTAGATCAAACAACACAGCCAATTTTGCATTCAATCCTATTAGCTGCTTCACTCGGTTGCGCATGCGTTATACAAGACAAATACAGAAACTCCAAACTTAACAACCCTTCGCCGTTCATATCTTAAGTACTGTAAATTTTTAAAAAGACAAGAACGCACGAAGGTAACATTCAGCAGACTAATATGCGCATGCGTCTTATATAAGACAGTACCACTCTTGAGTACCCGTACCACAAGCTTTACAGCACTTTGTTCTTATGTTAAGCCAACTGACCCAAAAAAAACAGGAGAAAAAAACCGTGTCCATTTAATAAGCCGGCAGTCGCCATATGGCGACGGCCAGTTAATAACGCTGCTCGTTTCTCTTTGTCCAACTGTTCTAAAGCAATTGAGAGACTTTCATTCTCCTTGGCGTTCATCTCAATTGCTTTCTTCACATCCACGGATGGAAGAAGAAATCTTGGTAAAGGATCTCTTATTGCTCACAAGCGTGCAGTTTAACACTGATGGAAATGCGATGCATCTTTTCGTGGAATTTGAAAGAACAAACACCGCTGTGAAGCCCCCTTTGTGGCCAATACAAAAGAGAACAATGCTTACCTAAATAGAACCGTATCCATCACTTAGAGTTTTCAGATCCGGCCCCAAAAAGAGGACAAAGCATCTCCAACATAGCAATGATATCGTAGTTTTGGAGACCTGGTCCCACTATCAGGACCGAAATATAAGTGTCTGTAACACAGAGAGGCGTTTGTAATAAGGTGGTATATTGTTCTTTTTAATTTTAGTCACCCTGGGACCAGTTAACTGAATTGTCTATTGTAAGTATAGTGTCCATAACTTAACAGTCTTCGTTTTCTCTCTGTCTCTCTTTCTCGACTCCCATACCTAGATGTTTCCAGTCCGATGACGATTTACACTAACAGTTTTTATCAAGTTTATGATTCTGGGGGATAAAACTGATTAAGTAATTGCCCGTAAGAAAGCGCACTCTGGCTATAATTTTACCGCTTCTCACAAGAAGAAACTGCTAGGTGCTGCTGGAGTGTTCTAGAATGCATGATCACAAGTTGGTTCTCTTCCAGGTAAATTAAACACGTTTTCTTTTGTAAGCGACTTTTTCGCTATTGTTGTCATGTGAGGCCCGTGTCTCGTTAACGCATTGTTTTTAAGAAGCTGTATATCTTGTAAACGGTAATTAAGCGCTTAACTTAATTTAATAATTGTTAAACTGATTGGTTTTGGTTGTTCACACCTACAACATTATTTTTACCTTGTTGCGGATCGAGCAACCGTATGTGTCCACGCTGTATAAATTGAGAAGTTAATAGAATAATATATAGATTTAGCCAAGGCAAAAAGCGGAGCTTCACAGTTCTCTTTCATGCTTATTGGTCCATAAAATACAGTAAATTTTAGTTGTGCAGCTGTTCCCCAAGAGGTGAAAAACAGCAAGGGAAAACATGCGGACCGCTGAGGAAGCTGTAAGTTGGCTTATTTTTCTTCAAAGAGAAGACTTCAACACGACTTTCACCGACAGCCCTTCTTGTAAAAACTACAATTGCTAAAAAAAAAACCCACTTAAGTTGCGTCCGGTAGCGACTCGACAGACTTTTCCATGCAAATACGTATTTCTCACTGATTCCAATGCATCCCTCTGGCTATTTAGTTCTGTTAACCATGAAACATTTCTCGAAATCTATTTTGCTTAAATAAATAATATTTTCCCGGCATCAAACCGTTTACTGACAAAAATTACCCAAAAAATGTTTTCGGAAACTTTCAAGCACACGCATAATTTTCAATACAAAATGGCACAAGTTTTTCAACCGCGAAGTATTAATCGGGCAGTTTCAAGAACACATCCTGAACTAATTTTAGGAAGCTTTTAGAGTCTCATTTTAGACAAAGTAGACTTAAACCGAGAAATGCTTTGCTTTCATTTCGATCTGTAACTAAAGAAACACTGAAATGGCTTACCGGTTAAAAACAAAACGAACACGAAAACATGCCACACTGAACTCACTCAAGGAAACGGCGATTCTAAGTTTAGTCGCTAAATTGGGACAGAAATGTCATTCACTTCAAACGAGGAAACCAAAATATATAACAATATAAGGGAGATAAAATATTCCACAACTGAACAAAAAACATAAGGAACTTTACACTAAGACTAACTTTAAAATGACGACAGAGCGACTCTTCAGGTGTTGAATACTAAATTACGAATTATGCGCCGATCAATTCAAAACTTCAACATCCCCCCCGGGCATACCCCGGGCATTTGACGGAGCATCGTGCCCGGGGAGGGGGGAATTTGAACGTTGCGTTGGAAGGGTGGGGAATTTGAGCCTGGTTTATCGCTTGTTCTGATGTAATACGCCCATGAGTTTTTTCCGGTTTTTGCAGGGTTTGACGGATTTACAAGATAGAATTTCGCCTTTGATAGTGAATAACTCTTTCAAAAGGGTCTTTATAAGAAGTTTGAATGTGTCATTACGGCATATCTCTCTCTGAAAGGCGGGTAAAGCGTTTGATTGCAGACGAAATTTGTCTTTGAGGCGAGGTTGTTCAGTACTAATTGATGGGGCATTTGAACGGCTTTTTTGCCCCAAGGGGAGGGAATTTGAACAAGCCAATCTTCGAAAGTTCAAATGCCCGGGGGGTTGCCCGGGGGAGGGGGATGTTGAACTTTCGAATTGATCGGCGCATTAGTCAAAACAACCCAATGCATATGCGTTGCCGAAGAAAAACAACCTACATTGAAAAAACAACACAGACAGTCTAGAATAGTCACGATTTCCACTTTTCTAATAAAATACACTAGAATTGCTCTAATAGAATATTGAAAATTACGCACTAAAGTTCAAAAGGAAATTGAGCTTAATTATGTTAAGCCTAAATATCAGATTGCTCACTAATGAAAATTCCTTTAATGAATAAACACAGAAAAATGGACAAGAAACCTTCAAAAACATGAAATGTCATTCACATACAAGGCATTTGAATTGTTTGCCTAGGAAAGCAAACTGCATTCAATTTTCCCCTCTAGTGAAGTTATTCGCAAGCCGGCAAACGGGAACTGCAAGGTAATTTCACAGCTATTTTGAACTAGTTTCTAAAACATTTCAAGAAAATTACCGTAATTTACTAAACATGTAAAGTCGCTCAATTAAACAATTTTTACAATGTAAATCCACAATCAAATCTGTAATTTACTTTACCACTGGACTGAAAGAAGGACTTGAAAATCTAAAGGAAAGTCGCCGGGTTCTTTCCAGATCTCCTTTAGCTTTGAAAAAAACAAGAATGTCCTCGAACAAGGATTTCTTGCCTTCAAGATCTCCAATATCTTCTATATGCGCCATCGAGATTGAATCAATCCTTTTCCTTTTCATGATGAATTGATACAAGTCTTCATTCCAAGAATGTATTACAATTATTGTATTGAAAATCGAGCGTACGAGCAACCAGCCGCCATATTGTTTACTTCAGATACAAGAAAAGATGGCATTCCGCCTCCCCCGGTCGGGTTGTCTTGGGACTCCCCTCACCCTCCCCCAGAGTCGGTACGGACTGACGGACGGACGGACGGACGTACGCTGACGTCAGAACAAAAATTTTTCGGATCAACGGGTTACCAAATTTGCTTACCCATGGTGCTCCGCGAGCTCCGCTATAATTGTCAAAGTCGAGTTTCTGTCTCTCCTCAGAGGCAGCTGTGGACATGAAGTTGCCGAGTGAATCGAATTAATATATAGATTTAGCCAAGCCTAAAAGCGGAGCCCCCCTTTTTGTTTTGTTTGTTTTTTTGCTGGCAGATATTAATTTGTGAAAATATCTCATTCAAGTCGTTAAATTAAAAAAACAAAAAACAAAAGAAAAAACAAAAGAAAAAAATTTCCACCCTTGCTGGGAGCCGAACCCAGGTCGTCGGCGTACGAAGCTCGATATTCGTCCAATAGTTTCAACCAATCATCTTACAACCCAACTTCTCACAAAGATATGACTATACGGACCCTGACAAGACGCGCGCACCTAGTTTGTGACTCACCTGACAGCTTAACGGACGAAATCAAGTACTTAGACAACGTTTTCAACAAGAACAATTACAAGCGGGACTTTACTAGACACAACACTTACAGAAACTCCGAACCAAACGCTACGAACACTAACGCGACACCTGTCACTACTGCAACCATACCTTACATCAAAGGGACTTCTGAAACTATCACACGAATCCTACAACCCTACAACATCCGCGTTGCTCACAAACCTATCACTACTTTACGACAGCTACTGACGAACGTTAAAGACAAAGACGAACCGAGCGACAGACGGGGAGCAGTTTATAAAATCAACTGCTGCGACTGCCAGGCCACTTATATCGGTGAGACATGCAGAAATCTGAACGTCCGACTGACTGAACACAAACGAGCGACTAGAAATGCTGATATCAACAATCACATTGCTGAGCACCATCTAAAAACAAACCACAGAATCGACTGGGACTCTGCTGAATGCGTTACCTACAGTACGGACTACTATCAACGAATCACTCTGGAAAGCTGATTTACTAACTTAGAACAAACACCACTGAACCGTTGCCAACAGCAACCTGCACCTTACAAACGACTGATTGCCGACAATAACAAGACAGACAAACAATAGACAAACCGACTTATTTGACTAACAATAGACCAACGGACATTTAACCAACAAAAGACGGATCGAAACGCACCAATCACGTTTAACAGTCTTCACAGCCAATAACATCACGGCTTAACTGACAGACGACCAATAACATCACGAGATCGTCGACCAATCAGGACAACGACCAGAGACTTATAACATCTACTGACGATTCACAGTTCACTTGACTCTGATGATGACCTCCGCTCAGGTTGTCGAAACGTCAGTCAATGTCACCTCAAACAGTCCTTCTCAGGACTACACTCACCCGGACGATCACAATTTACCGAATTACTGATTTCTTTGTTCGTGACAGGCTGCCTATCAGCATGAAAATGCTGGTGTTTTTCCTGGCAAAATGTGTTCGGAACGCCGTAAAAACCATGGTTGTGAACAGAAAAAACCAAAAAGCACTAGCTCTGCTATATTTGGCATCGAAACCGCTGCGAAAAGCTGCGAACTCAAGCGGTGTGCCGACCGAGTTCGAACAGAACCGGCAAGGCAAATTTGAACTTTTCGCCTGAACTTTATCGCCTAATTTTTTTCGCCTAAATTGAACTTTTCCCCTTCCACCAAAAAGACAACTGAGTATTCTTTTGAACTTTTTTTTTTCCATTAACAAATTTGTTTTTGACTTGTGTTGTCTTTGCTCGTTTTGCTACAACGCGGGTCAACATGCGATTTCGCGCCAAAAACACATGGGATTCAGCACAGGGTTATATCCAGTGTATGAAGTGTATTGGTAACCATGTGGTGCAGACGGACGGACGGACGGACGTACGTACGGACGGTCACGTGACTATACGTCACTACCAAAACTTCTTGGCTTGATAGGTTACCAAATTTCCTTAGCAATGGAGCTCCGCTGACGCGCTAGCGCGCTGGCTCCGCTATAACGGCATTTCATTGTCACCGACTCTCTCCCTATTACGTATTCTATGATGTAGCGGTACTTTTCCGCCTGCTTTGTGTTGTGGAGGGAGGGGAGGGAGGAAAGGCAAAAAGGAGCAGATGGTACCAATTTTTAACTGTAACATGATTTTTTACTACTTTTTTTTATGACAACCATGAGAACCATGAATTTGAGAATTCTTTTTTTAAAATATGGTGTGTTAAAGTGCCACTGGGACGAAAATTCATAGGTTTATTTCGGCCAAATTCTGTCGCAGAATATCGCGTTGTGTCTTTATTTCCCCAGAAAACTGAACAACAAACCTTCCATCCTAATATTTTTTAGCTCCAAAGTCGCGTAAAATGTATCCGCCATTACTGAAAACGTGTTCCTTGGTGATTGCGCAATTTAATAGCTTGTGACGTCAGAGGCTCACCTCAGTCGCGTTTCCTTGTGTTTTGACTGAAGATGTCTACCATCGACTGAAAAACCTCCAAAGAGTATTTCTACGATTCGGAACAGTCTTTAGCTTCTGAAGCATCTGAGGATTCGTTTCATTTGGCAAATGAAGAATTTTTCTTACAGTACGATGTAAGAACTGATGTGAGGTTTCAACTAATAATCTTGTCAACAAACTGTTTAAAGTATTTTTCTCGCCATATTATTTGAGTTATTTGGCGGGAGTTCAAAACATAAGTGAAATATGCTTATACAATGATTGTAGTCCAGGCCCCAGTTGCTCAAAAAGTGGATAACTCTTTTTCAACGGATAAGTCGCTGTCCGGCGGATAAAATTTATCGCTTGCTTCATCTCGGTTGTTCAGAGCTTGGATAGCGCTTTCCAGCCAGCTGTTCAGCCGCTATCCAGTGGATAAAGTTGTCTATTCCAAGGTAGGTTGTGTAAATTTTATCCACTGAATTCCCTATTCGAAAACCCTATTCTAAGAATTGATCTTTTCAGCTGAGGAAATTTAGACAAAACACCTATAAAAACTATAGACTCTGATGCTCGCGAATTCTCAACCATGGGTCGATGGTATTGTTGGTGTGGGAGAAAATAAAAGAAGCTATACTTTGTCTGCCGTTGTTTATGATATGTGCATTATATACTATAAAAAAGCATTGAGATTTTTGGCCATTCTTGGCATAGCCTGGGGAACTTTCTTGAAAAACCGTAATTGGTGTAGTCAGCTGTCATAGCTATCATAGTACAGTGGTCACTTAACACATTGAAACACAAGTGTTTGGCGCTGCTAAATATTTTAAACAGTTTTTATAGAATTCTTTTTCCGAGCCGAAAGAAGTGAAATAAATCAAAACCTTTTTTCAAGAACTGGAGGCCTTGTGTGACGGGAATCTAAATATTTGCAGTCAAAATTAAAAGCCACAAGGAAAATTTTCCGCTACTCAACAACAACATGCGGACCGCCGAGGAAGCGAAGCTTTCGCTTGCCTTATTCGCTGCATAATAATAACAACTTGATATTTAATCATTTTTCCTAGTAGTTCATACACTAAGATTGCTATGACGGTTGCAAAAAATAACACTGTTAAACCCTTAGGCAAATAGTGGCGTGTGATATTTTTTCCCAACTTCAATTTCCACGCACCGACGAGCCGATCTATTAAACACTTTATCTCGAACAACAACAACAACAACATTTTATTTGCATTCCCAATTACAAATGCCATTGCACATAGAAAAGAGAAAGAAAAAAAGTTGCGAAATCGATTAATTTACAATTCCTGTATCTATTGATCCATTTCTTAATGCAAAAGCTTCGTAAATGATGTTCCCTAACTTTTTACAAGTGAAAGCGTCAGTGCTATTTAAGAGAAATACAATTTTGTCATGAGCATTTAAGAATCGAAATCGGAATATTTACTAATAATATCGTCCATTAAAAATTTTCTAATTGCATCATATCTATTGCAAGATAAGAGGAAGTGTACTTCGTTTTTAACTTCATTTGAACTGCAGCATTGACAAATTCTCAGATGCTCAGGGAGTTTAGGGGTGGAATGTCTGCCATTTTCAATTCTTAGGTTGTAATTACCTAACCTAAGTTTTGCTGCTGCCCGAACAATAATGTCAATTGACTTTTCACCGACAGGAAATAAAGAGAGAAAAGTTTCTCCACATTCAGGGTGGTATGTCATAAAATAAATGTCAATGCTTCTAAGCGATTACTGTTCTGAAATTAACAGACGTCGAATTAAAAAACGGAAAAGATAAGCAGTACAAACTATATCGGCTAATTAATCACGGCGGTCAGGCCTGCATTCGCCGAGGATCTTCGCGCTAGCAGACGGCAGAACTAAAAGGGTTTTCCACGACGATAATAAATTTTAAATACGTTAAAAGAAAATCAGTTTTCCACAATGGTGGATGCGTTGAAAAGGAAACAAACTATCACTTCAACTGCGTTATAAGATTAGCTACCTTTCGTCTTGTTCGCGCAGACAATGTTTTTTCCGGTTCTTTTTTCCATATAGTTGGAATGGGCAATGAAATGATCGTCCTCTGGGATCTTGCGACATGAACAGCCCTTTGAAAAACCTCGTCCGTGAAGTGATCAAAACGGCCTCTCAGGTTGAAATTCACACTGTGTGTGAGTACGAACATTGTCCTTTTTTCTACTGCAGGTCCGCTCGCAGGGCTTCGATGAAGCGAAATACCAGCTCGGTGGTTGGATTTATTATGCACTTATCAATTGAAATCCCGACCCCCCCCCACCCCGGGCCAAGGTGGGGATTTTACTTGACATCATTGCAAATCTTAACAAACCCCTACCCTACTGGGGCATATTGACTGGTAAAACCCCCCCCCAGGTGGGGAAACCTTCGTCATACCTTAACTAGTACTGACCTTATATTTGAGTGGGAAGTCTCAAGCTGTGATATGTTTAGAGGGTTTAATAGACGTTCTTAGAGCCGTTTAAAAACTTTGTGTCATTGTGTGTGCTAGCTGGATGGCACTTGGTATGGTTTTTGGGCTCAGTTTGAATGCAAGATCTCTAGGAGCCTCTAAATAAGTGATGTTATCTGAAAGGATCTGTTAAATTTTTAAGAATGTGATTTGATGTTTGCTTGTGGTTTCCTGCAAGACCTGTATATTTCTTTATGCACCGATCAATTTGAAACTTCAACATCCCGCCTTCCCGCGCATACCCCAGGCATTTGACTGTGCATTGTGCCCGGGGAGGGGACATTTGAACGTTGTGTTGGAAGGGTGGGGAATTTGAACCTCATTTATCTCTCGTTCTGACGTAATACGCCCGTGAGTTTTTTCGGTTTTTACAGGGTTTGACGGATTTACAAGGGGGAAGTGCTTTGTTAGTGAATAACTCAAAAAGATCTTTAAAAGAAATTTGAAGGTGTCATTCTGGCATATCTCTATCTCTCTCGTGTTAAGCGTTTGATTGAAGACGAAATTTGTCTTTGAGGAGAGGTAGTTCACTACTAATTGGTGGGACATTTGAACAGCTTTTTTTCCTCAACGGGAGGGAATTTGAACAAGCCCATCTTCAAAAGTTCAAATGCCCGGGGGGTTGACAAGGATGGGGGGAATGTTGAACTTTCGAATTGATCGGCGCATTATCACGGATGTCATATATAGTCTAAAGCATCCAAGGTATTCTGTGACTCTTGCAGTTTCGGCTGATCTTATAAAAGCTACAGCTTCTTGAGTTGTCGTTTTAACTCCACTTTCATGGTTGTGGTTGAAATATATGGAAGTAGAATTCTTGGAGTTACCTCCATTGTCTTATGGCGTTACTAGCATCCAACATATCAGATACATGTAGATCTCAAGCAGTCTAACTGCACTAAGTAATTCTCAAAGAGGTCATGACATTGTTTCAGTGACTTCTCTCTGCCTGGATTTTCTAAACCTCCATTTATAAAGTCTGCAGTAGTTAAAATGCTGATTAAGTCTCATGCATGCTTCTCGTATTGTGTTATTTCTCGAGCAATACTGCTGTTTCGACTCTTTTGTGAGTCTCGTCAGTTGCTCCAAGATAGTCTCTAGGTATGGGTGAGTGTTAACTCCATTCTGTAGCTGATACAGTTCTGACCGTTTATATATCTTTCACAGCGGTTGAGTGGATGGAAAAATCGCGCATGTTTTTCTATTGGTTGTTTAATATCAACCACGGGGAGGCCGTATCCTGGCCAATAGGCTGTTGAGATTTTCGATCCTTATTTTTGCCAAGCTCAATCTGTAATCTCAAAAGGCTATTGTATGACTTTCCCCAGAGGCTTGTTATTTTCTAGCCACAAGAAAGAGCTTTCCTGTCTAGAAACCTTTTGATATATGTTATATCACAGTCGTTCTACCTCTGAATTAAACTCCGTTTATACTTCTTATTTAGAGGCTTCTAGAGATCTTGCAATCAAACTGAGCCCAAAAACCATTCTAAGTGCCAGCCAGCTAGCACACATGATGGCACAAAGTTTTTAAACGGCTCTAAGAACGTCTGTTAAACCCTCCAAACATATCACAGCTTGAGACTTCCCTCTAATTGTCGTTTGTAACGCAATACTGGCCAGCACTATCTGGTCTCAAACATATACCAAGAGAGAAATGGTACCAGAAATTTTCAAGGAGCCTCCTCTCTTATCGCACAGAAGAGGGAAATCTCTCAAAGACATTCTAGTTAAAGCTAAGCTACAAAGGCTTAGAAAATACCACATACGAACTGTACAGGAGTTGTGTTGGCCCGTCAACCCCTTCTAACTAAAACTGAAACAAAACTACAAAGCACGGCCGAGCAATCCAGGAAACGACACCAGTGACCATGTGCAGAAATTACCGTGAGGAAACTAGGCACGAGTCAAATCCCCACCTCGCTCCCCCACTTCGAGGAATGTGCAAAGCAAATCCCGAGAAATCCCCCACCCCCACGGGCGAATCGTGCCTTCCAATACCATAAAAATCCCCACATTCCCCCACCTTGGCCCGGGGTGGGGGGTGGGGGGTCGGGATTTCAATTGATAAGTGCATTATATTGTTGTAGCATTGTACAACACAAGTACTACCTGTCATTACTGCTGCAGCAAGGAAGATTTCAAAGTCGTGCAACAAACACTTGGGAAGAAATCGTTCCTCGAGGACAGTTTAATTTCCCGTGGCTAGGTTTGAGGTGAGCCTCTGACGTCACTTCCGCTCATTCGCAAGCCAGCTTCCGGAACAAGGGCCAGTAATGGCGGCCGCAAAATCTCGACAAAAACCGTCCGAAAAAAGCGACTTCTAGTTGTCGTATCAAGTTGAAATTTGGCATGGTGACTAAGAACCACAAACTCTGTTGGGAAATGTAAAAATATGGAATACCAAAATTCTGGTCTCAGTGGCACTTTAAGAAAACAAAATACCAGTAAATATCATACCGTGAGACAAAGGCTTGAGTGGTGGACTTTGGTATCTACATAAAAATGGAAGAAAAAAATATAGGAACGCCGC
Organism: Siderastrea siderea; assembly: GCA_964030785.1. Lineage (NCBI taxonomy): Eukaryota > Metazoa > Cnidaria > Anthozoa > Scleractinia > Rhizangiidae > Siderastrea > Siderastrea siderea. The sequence goes on along the minus strand of OZ034968.1, from coordinate 30,395,726 downwards.
GCTTCGTTAGCTTATGCGTTTGTCTGCGGTTATGCTTATTTCTTTAGTGAAAACCGCCACATGGGAGTTAATAGTTTCTCTTTTCTTCGGACATAAAGTAAACCACATAACTGAGAAAACATTCTCAATCAAAATTTCAGCTTTTATTGTTGCAAATACAGTGACCTTTATTACAGCTCTTTTCAGTGGTAAATAAAAATAGTCAGAAAAACTTCCTTCTTTTCTCGTAATATTTCATAATCAGTTTACAACTACGTGTTATGATTAGGCTCTGCACCGAAACCTTGGAACGAAACTCGTCTGAAACTGTTCTGAAATTTCCTCGTTAACTGAGGCACGTGCACATGGCAGTCTTGTAAAGTCTTTGAGATAATTTCAACTTCCTCGTCTAATCTACCGATTGAGCAGCTGGGTTGGTGAAAGATTGGAGCCTGCAAAGATCTCTTCCTGTTTAATACCTTTCTGTACCGGGATAATGTTAAGTCTCCTAAAGCAAAGGCTGCGTTAGTCTGAAGCAGGGATGGATCTGAAGTAGTGGCACTGGTTTTATTATCGCTTGCTCGCGGAGTATCTGAACTGTGGAAAATGTCGTGAAGAGTTTGGCGATGTAGCCATGCTGGTTTGGCTGTGGTCTCGGCGTTTTTCGTTTGTCCGATTTCAGCGACCGACCTCCTTCTCTTAAGAATCGATTTCTCTTGGTGAACGCTCGGGCTAGTCGGCCAAGAGTGTACTCGCATGTTCGACTCGACGCCACTGTTCCTTTCTAAGACCCCATCTCTGTCAATCGCAGTGTACCTTTCACTAATAGAATGCAACGATTCATCACTTGATGATTGCACCATATCTTTCTTTATTCCAGAATGACCCTTACTCTGAGCAAGCGTGGGAGCCTTTTTATCATTTTCTAACCCAGTTTGAACCTTACTCACATTTGAAGCCGGCAAGCTGGGCAATTTCCCAACACCGGGATGTGGCATCGCCCTATTATGAGTTGCAAATAAATGTGCCCCAGTAGAACACTCCAAATCGTCCCTAGCTTTTCTGTTAATCGGTAAAGTCTGGTTCGTATTGCTGGATCGTCTCAAAACGTCAGGCATACTTTCCCGCCTTCGTCGCTGGTGCCTCAAGAAAGCGTCCTTCTTCAAAATTATCTCGTTCAGCGCAGCTCTTTTCTTGATTTCCACATCTTGTAGCGTCTTCATCAAGTCTTCTTCGCAGCCAACATTTTTCTCTATGGCTTTTCTGACGTTATGGCTGAGTTTGATGTTGGGAAGTTTAGTTTTCTTATCGGCTTGCGGCATACCTCTGCCTTGCTCAGAGACTGTGCCAAAATGGAGGTGCTGTGAATTCACCTTGGTCTTTTGTTAAATCGCCTTTGCGTCACCGGCACCCACTTGAAGGTGACAATTTATTCAACAAAACCACGCATTACAAATTAATGCGGCAAACTCAAAGACTTTATTACGGGACCATTACATGACAACACATTCCGTGAGCTCTCAAGGTTTGTCGAGCTGTTGAATCAGAGTGTATTGAGCCCCTGTGATGTAATACTTACCTACTTTTAAAAGAAGCTGGGTCATTTTGTTGGATGTTTGGTGCAAGTTTAGTTAGAGAGCAATTAATTACCGGTAGGAAAACCGCCATTGTCCTACTGAAAGAAAGATAACAATTACTTCATTAAAATAAAACTCAAGCTAACTGAATTCTTTTTGTTCTTGTAGCTTAAAGCTTTGATTTGTTTAACTCAATACATGACTTGCATACTAAACTTGGAAAATTGTCTTGATTTTATCTCGACAGACTTCAAAGCCAGATAATTGAGAAAGAGTCCGGTTGGAATGGACTTGAGGAAACTCGAACAGCGGAAAGCCCATACGAGATAGCTATGAAAGTACAGGTGTAATTCTTGAAAGAATAAATGCTCCAAATTCGGAAGTTTCAAAAAAATATACAGGTTTCCTATGGGGCGCCAAGTGTAAAAATATTATTTACACAATATTTTGGTATATTTTGTGTTATTTAGTATATGGCAAATAAAGTCGCTTGGTTATTTATAAATTACCAATTGAACGACCTTTGCGTGACTTTGCGATTTATAAATCGGATGCAACGTGACTTTGCGATTTATAAATCTCAAGGCACATGACTTTGTGATTTATAAATCGCAGCAACATAACTTTGCGATTTATAAATCGCAACCAACGTAACTTTGCGATTTACAAATTGCATGTTATATTTTCTGTGCAAAAGTGAGATTTATAAATCGCAAAGGGGTGCTTTACTTTGTAAATAGCAAATGTGTGATTTATAAATAACAAAAGTGCGATATATAAATCGCAGAAAGCAAACCAGTGTTTGCGGGCTCGGCCTTAGTCAGTGGTATTTCTAAAGAAAGTTCAAGCCGTTTAGGCGGGAAGCTCAGAAAAAATATGGCGGAAAGCGATTCCCTGGCAAGAAGGCTGTCCATTGCCGCATCCAGAGCCATTACAGAGGCCCTAGCCACTCAAGACGAAAGGCAGCATATCATGGTTAGGACATATTTCTTTTGGTCATTAATTTTCTGCTGAAACAATCCGTATTCTTTTCTTCTTGTTCGTCATGAAGCGGCGATCGTCAGGCTTGTACTACTACAATCTGGTACCCAGAGTCCACTGGCTTATTGGTCAGCGGGAGGGCGTCAGTAGAGACTCTGGGATACTATCAAAATCACTAGAGTGGTAAAAGCGCCGTTGGGAATTTGAACTGTCGGCGGCTAAATTCTTATCACGTGGTTTAAAAGAAAATGTCTCGTGATCGCAATGAGAAGCACCACGTGAGGTAAAGCTCTGCACCATCTGCTTCCATTCCTTCGGAGTCGCTTCCATCGTTTCTAACGAAAAACGACTAGAACATGGATCTGGATTTCCAACTGAAAGTGCATTTCAATGCTGGTGGAGTTCAGACGGTACAAAAACGTTTTCTTGACCGAAGTTTTCTTACAAAAGCAAAGTTAATGACTGACTTTCCAAAAGAGGTTTCCGATCGGCGGTTCTCACAACACGAATCACATGACAATTTTTTTAGACCATGAGACCAAATTTTTTTAAAGCCACGTGATAAGAATTTAGCCGCCGCCAAATCAAATTCCCAACGGCCGTTTTACCACTCTAGTGATTTTGATAGTAATGGGATTTTTTATCCCAGAAAACGTGGGATTCCGGTTTTAGTGCGCATGCTTAAGTTCAAAACGGAAGTCAAATGTCCGAAATTAAATGGCAGCCCTGTAATCCGTACACCAGAAGGCAGCTCTAGGCACAGTTGATTCTTACACACGATTGAAGGCAGTTGAAATTTTTGAATAAGAGGAGTAGAGTGAAAGATAGAGCGTCTGGCGCCTTCTCTGGTAACGTCTCTGGAGCCTTCGGTGAGTGTCTGTCTTTAATACTTTGGTATCAGAAAATTATAAATACGCATTGAGTTCCACATCTTAATTATCCTGCTTTATCTTCCAAATCTTTCATATCTTATTTACAATCCCAATGTGTATGGATAGCAAAATCGTTGGACGTTACTTTGGTCATCGAAGTATTTTAGGCTTTACATCAGATTTTCGTATTACCATTGTAGAGTTCTATTTTTTTCTAGATTTTGGTATGGAATTCGAATACTGATTCGTTTGACCATTTTCTTGCACATAAAAAAAAGTAATAAATTATTATCGTTTTTCACAACAATTTGCTGTGAGATGCATATTTGCTTTAAATGCGTTTTTGGCCTGAATTGTTCCTCTATTGAAAAGGGCATTCCAATATTTCATCATGCGCTCTCCTCCTCCTTATCTTCCAGTGTCATCTATTATATTGCATGACGAAGACACTCAGCTAAAGACCTTGCAGTCCGTGATTGAAGATCTTGTTTTCCTGGTCATCAGTTAAGCCCAGCCTTAAAATGAGAAATACATGAGTATGTGCCTCATTTGCACAACACATTCACAACGTTTATTACCTAACAGTTATTGCTAGTCAGAGTATAGGTTCAATTTATTTCCAGGACAACACAGGCATCTAAGCATATATGACAATAGAGACACGCAAATTTAAGCCTCCTGCAATCGGAAGCTGTCAGTGTCTGTGTGGGGGGGGGGGGGGGGGGAGGAGTACTTTCCCATAAAGGGTTTGGGTTTTTTTAGCCAATCTGGAAAAAAATAGGCTGTATACCTTTAGACTTTGAAGCTAAATTGGAATTTCCAGAGGCATGAGGGAGTCCAAACTGATGCAAAAACCTTCCTTGAGAGGGGTATGGTATTTCCTGGATCCACACAATTTTGTGATGTAGAGGTAAAAAAGTTATGTCGGTTATAGCTATATACATCCTTGTAATGTTAATATTTCAAAGGAAATTCTAGGCAAATAATCAGAACCACAGAAAAAATAGGAGATTGCCAGATCAGCTCCACTGCTAACAAACATTATATTTACAAAAAATCAGTTATATTCAGATTTGTTTTGTAGTGGTTGTATGTTTTGCAGCGGTTGTAAGGCTAGCTGTGGAGGGACATGGACAATTTTCTTTTTATTATAATTTTGAAGCTCTGCTTTTTAAAGATTCACAAAAATACTCACTTCAAAATACCAGTGAAAATCAAAAAGGTTACAGGTTGATAGTCCTGGTCACATATTATTTTCACATCTTAAATTATGATTAACAAAATATAGCGTGCATGAATACATGAGCCCTTTAGCTTGATTGTAACTGGAACTTACTTAAACAAAACATCAATATGTCAGATAGATTAACCTTACTATTAAGGTGTTCAGTTCCAGGGATAAAGGTCATGACCTTTTGGATAAGGCTGAGCTCCCTTCCACATCTCCATATGCTATGAGTTATGATTTGATCTTTTTCTTCTTTTTGACAACTGGAACACAATTGTGGCAAGGAAATCAAGAACTACAGTCCTGAGCTCTCTTTTTCATGTCCTCAATTATGAGTGTATGCAGTATACTGACCCAGTGAAGTTCAGTGACGGTGGTTTTGTTTCTTTTCTGAAAATGTGCACAACTGAGGGGCCATGTTTTCCATGTTTCTTTTTACACACTCAGTGACAGCTTCACCTTTAATTTGTTCCCGCAGTTAACATGTTGAATGAAAAAGTATTTGGAAGAATCTAGTATTTCGACACTCGGGTCTCTCAAAGACTTTATAGTTGCATACAGTGTCACTATCCTTTTGCATTAAGAACGTGTGTTGAACATTCAAATAATAACACAACTGTTTAATTATAATAAATCTTGACAAAAGTAAGATTTGTTTAAAATGTTTCGACGACGAAAGATTTAGTTCCGTCATTAAAAAAATGCAGCTTATATTAACTTTAAGTACTCCAGAAGAGCTTGACCTTTATTATATTGGACTGGGAAAACTTTTCTTTTGCAATAAAATTGATTAAAAATTTTGCAATATATTATTTATTACATGTCTGGATAGATTTACCTCCACTTTCTCATAACTATCTTCCGCGTCTGTAGGCTTTTGTAGAGGCTTAGAAAGATTGGTTAAGAACAGAGAGACCCTCGTTCTTGCTCTGTGCTCGTTTTCAATTTTCCTCCGTTTTAAGCCGTGCGAAGGACTTCTATCCGCGATGGTTCTTCTCTAGTTTTAACTTTCAGTCATTGTACATGAAGCTACTTTTCCTCTTTTCCCTTTCTTTGTTAGCGCAGATATTGTTAAAAGTGTCAACCTTTTCAATTATCCCCTTTATTTGATGACAGGATCGGCAAATTGGAGTTGCTACAAACCAGTAAAACGTCAATGTCGTGTTCCGTCGATCGAGTCAGCTATAAGCAGAACGGCCGCGGCAATGATCTTCCATCGAGACTGCTTGTATTTTCACGGTGATTCATCGTCAGACGACAGCATTGCATAGCAAATTACCGCACAAAAACGGCTTAAGTTATTCAGACTGGTGCCCGTCCGAAAAATGCTTTATTTACTATCAAACTTTCAATGAACCTGAGTTGGTCGCAAGCTTCCGGTTTGTTGGCTACAAGCTACTCAATCAGCCAATCAAAAAAATTATAGTTTTCCTTAGGTTTCCGGTTCAGTGAAATTTCCGCCGTTCCCTTTGTTTTACGATCAGCCAATCAAAAAAATAGATTTTTCCCATTATCCCAGAGTCTCTACTGGCGCCCTCCCGCTGACCAAAAAGCCAGTGGACTCTGGGTACGAGATTGGTACTACTACATCTGTGAAGTAACACTTATATTGCATTTTATGTTTCTGAATCCGTAGAGTGGTTCTGCTGCTAACCAAGTGCCAGCCAATCCAGTTCAGGTATGTAAAGAACCTAACTCATAGCTAGTATCTATGACAATGAAGGTTTTATCTCTTCCAGCTTCTGCTCTTTGCATATGCTGAAAACGTTAGAATGGACTGGACTACAAAAACAAGGAGTAAAATTTCCAACAGTTAACACCAGACTTGCATAATCAGGACTCAATACGCGTTTGAAATAAATAAATAACGAAAGAAATAAGTACAAGAATGAGTGAATAAATGGAAGAAAGGATTAATAGTCCAACGAAGCAACAATTAAGCGGCCTAATTTAGATTTTACAACTGTTCTTTTTTCTTCTAGGATGAAGCCCCAGGAAGTTACTTGTCAATAAGAAGTAACGTAGAGTTTTCCCAACAGTCGCCGGCAAGTTTGAGGTAAAGCTTTATAATATTACACCGGTAGAAAGTGTAGCCACTTGTTTCCCGTTCGTGCTATAAAAGAGTAAGGCTATTATGGCATTATTACAACAGCTTCTTCTGTGTACTTCCTATTAACAATATAAAATATGTTTATTTTAGTTATGCCAGAAGACCCGGTAGACCCCGTAAAACTGTCTCCAGAGAACTCCTGGAAAATCTTCTGCGTCTAAAAGTGTCTGTTTCTGAAATCGCTAGTTTCTTTAATGTATCCCGACCAGTGATCTACAAAGCCATAAGGGAATTCCAAATAGATTACAGCAAATTTTCAGACTTACATGATGATCAACTGCAAGAGGTTGTCACTTCTGTAAAAGAGCATCATCCGCGTGCTGGAGAAGTAATGGTTCAGGGCCATTTAAGAGCTCAAGGAGTCCATGTACAGCGTGACCGGTTGCGTTCCGCTATTCATCAGATCGATCCGATTGGTGCTGCAACGAGAAGGAGACCCCCAGTACGACGAAGGGTGTATTCGGTGCCTTGTCCAAATTATGTTTGGCACATTGATGGTAATCATAAGCTTATTCGATGGAGGATGGTTCTCCACCATGCTGTCGACGGCTTCAGTCGTCTAGTTTTATTTGGCAAGTGTTCCAATAACAACAGGGCATCCACTGTACTGGCCCTATATCAGGAAGCAATGCGTAAATATGGGCGTCCCTTTAGAGTGAGAACGGATCACGGTGGGGAGAATGTAGATGTGTGGCACGACATGAACACTGCCTGAGGAGAAGATGCCAGGCCAGTTATCGTTGGGAGTTCGGTGCATAATCAGCAGATTGAACGTCATAACCGAGCCGTCAATGAACAAGTATTTGATGGTTTTAAGGAGGAATTTGACGATCTTGAGAGGCAAGGAATTTTAGATCCTTTAAACGATACCGATATGTTCTGTCTACACTATGTTTACTTACCAAGGATAAATAAAAGATTATCGGAATTTATTGATGCCCACAACAACCACACTCTTTCCACTGAAGGAAACAATTCGCCGGCGCAATTATTTTGGGTGAATCTCCACCTCACAGCATTTCAAGGTGGCACTACCGCCGATGTTGCATGGCGTGGTGTAAATGTTCAAGACTTAATGACGAGTCAAACACTACCACACGTTAACGTTCCTGATACTCCAAATCCACTATACGGCGCCTCTTTCTTGCAGCTACAACGTGTCGTTGATCCCCTTGCACCTGCTAGGGGTACGGACCTCTACCGTCGCACCGTTGAGTTGGTTGGAAGAGCAATGCAAAATTGAGTTACCGATAAGCCAAGGATGAAATGTACAATGAAACGGAGTGAAACTGGGAGGGAAATTCCAAGGGGGTGTCCATTTTGTTTCGCATGTTTGTATTTAATAGTTTATTTTCTTTCTGTGAGGTATATCCACACATCAAACAGTTTCCGGGCTCAAGATAGTGCCTTAAGAGCAAAAGAATCTTTTCCAGAAAGCCTTTCTAATATCAAGTTAGAAATGAGGATCGATTTATTTTCTTACGGTCTAACTGTAACATTTATTGGACATTCACGGAAAAGTAACGTTGCTTATGTAATTAATACATTTTCCACAGTGTTATCAACGCTAAATCTGTTTACAAATCACGAACAATTTCCTGGACCAGTGACATTAACCTTCCTTACAATAATTTTTCCATATGAAAACTGCAGATAAGACTTTATTCTCGCAAGAAAACGTTATAGACAACCACCGGTTCCCTCGATTAGGGAGTTTTCCAGTGAAGTGGCTTAACATAAGAATGTCACCACAGAGACATTAACAAATTTTATTATTCCACTCTTGCGCCTTTTTACCATATTAGGTCAACAGAACGCGCAAAATAAGCTACGGTAGATTTAAATTTTCATCTTCCTTTAGACTTCTTGCATGTTAATATATGATAAAAAATCGAGAACAAAGGAATATATGATTTTAACCAATGATAAAAATGGCGTCCCTCATTGTTCAGCTATTATCCAGCAACCACACACAATGTTTATTTTTTAGTTTGCTAGAACGTCTCATCGAAGAGAAAGAAAAAACGCAAACCGACTAACAGTATCCTAACCCAAGGAAAGCAACTTGTGAGAGACTGATCACATGAAAGAAATATTAACAGTGCTTGAATGAAGCTATCAAAAGTATGTAAATGAACCTCAGCCTTGGCCTGGAATCTACACTGTTTTGTTTGCACAGGTAACTAAATAAAGGTTAATGTGAAAACAAGAACTTGTGCGTGGTGACAACTAGCAAACCTCAGGTCCGAAAATTATTTCTGTCCAAAACAGGGCGAGTTCAGTATGGAGTAGTCCATTTTTTCTTTAAAATCATCATAGCTTTCATAAATGGTTGGCAATCTCAAAGTAGTTGAGCAAGTGTTAGCAGTGGGGAAAGCCGTATCAGTAAAAGAGATAGTTGGAATGGTATCAAACCCCAGAGTTGGGGGTACGTCCGCGGCTGTGGCAAAAGCCAGGACATCTCCCAGAGTTGCTTGGGCGTCTCCACCTGAAAATAAAATAGAAAGAAAAAACCCTTCAAAACGTTTTATTGCATGTAAATTTTCTTTTAGCAGTAAATCATGGTAAAACTGGATTCCGAGATTACTTTTTGGCCCACGAAGGGTATGAATCATTTGATGACCGTAATTGAGAGACGGGAATTAAGAGGTTATGGTCGTTGTGCTGACACTTATAGTCAAGAATAATTTTCCGGAACGAATGATGCGGACGTCAACAGAATGAAATGATGACCAAGGTGAGAATTATGTTTCTTGGTAAAATGGATGCAGTTGTTAATGCGATTGGAAATATTGTCTTAGGTTTGGCCACAAGAGGAGGAATAGATTTAGGTTCTGTAACTCACTTTCACAGTCTTGCAGATAGCCCCTCCAGTAAACAATGGCCAACTCTTGTTTGGTTCTTTCGTTGGATCCCTGTTCAGCAAAGTCGATGCTGAACAGGTCGTCCACTGTTTGGGCATCTAGCGGGCGCATGTTTTCTTTGGTGAAGACTTCGCGGAACTGTTCCGGATTGGCCTGCATTACGTCCAGGACACCTAGGGTTTGCAGGCCCTTCTTTAAGTCATCCAGAAGGAACCTCGTGGAATCAACAAGAATGTGGCGGGTTATAATTTTACCATACCACTCTTTCTTGTCCAGTGATGATGGCACTGGACTGGCTCTTTGGGCGTCCAATATTTGTTGAATGGCTTGGTTATTGAGATAACCTTGCAATTCTTCAATTGTTGTTGCGTTTATTATCTGTCAAAAAACGTAACATTTGAGATTGTCCTTCTTACTTGTTTTCAAAAGCCTATTTTAAAGTCAAAGTTCAAGACTTTCGTTTGGACAAATCATAACATGTTTAGGTATCTAAATGGTTTAAGGGAATAAATAAGCTTCGAGCAAAATAACCCAGGACATTTTTTGTGACGTAACGTTAAGTACAAAACAGCAACAACAATAACAGCAGGATACTTTAACCTGAAAATATGATTTACAAAGTGAATCTCACCTGTGTAATTATCTCTTTCAATTCTGGGTTTGGAACATCTTCCAGACGTGGTAGCTTTACATCGGGTCCATACGCAATGGCATTAAACAACGTGGGACAGAAGAAATTACCAGCAGGACCTCCATGTACCAATGACCATGCTAACACTACACCCACAAGGCGGTAAAAGTCGATCTCGCGAGCTAAAAACGAATTAAAAACAGAATCAGTCTTGGCTAAATTTAGTTTCTATGGTTTTGCTATGGTCAACAGCATATGTAGTAACCATATGATAATACATCCATTGAATGAAATGATGTGAACTGCGAAAATACAAATCGATGAATTCAATAAATTGGCTTGCTCCCAATGTACTATGGGTCTTCATAGCCAGGTTGGTAGAACACTGCTGCGCGAACGCAGAGGCCACAGGTTCCAATCCCGTAGAAACTCCGAAGATCATTTTTTCCAAGCTTAATTCACGATTGCTTTAATTTCGATTACAACTGCGATGGTCATATCTTTGATACATTCATTCCAGGCTATAATAAAATACATACCAATTGAATTTGGATATAAAGAGCGACATCCTTCAGGCCCAATGAAGATGCCAGAGTCTTCGTTGGCCGCCTTCACTAACAATCTGAAAAATTCCCTTTTGGGACCTCCCACGTCGATGGCCCCTTCGCTTTTCCCCTCGTTGTCGGCAAACCTCACGGAAACTCGGTGTAGTGTGGAAAACCTTTTTTGCATCAGTTGGAGGCAGGTGTCTGACCAAATGGCACTTCTTCGCACATTTATGTAACAGGCTTCATCCGTATTGATCTTTATTTGGAGTTCCTGAAGTATCTCAGACAACGTTTTGTTATTCCTAAAAAGGGAAAGTGTACAAGACAATTACAAAGTCGCCGGGGCCATGTATGGTATATCAAATTGTATAGCTAACATATCGAAGCCGAAAACCCCTCTGTTTAAAATCTACTTGAAAGTGGCATTCACTGAAAGATACGGAGTTGTTAAAGGGAGGAATAGATATTACCTCTCGAGATTAAGAATTGTGATGTATGAATTTATTATTGTGTCTGTCTAGTCTGTTTATAGTGTTCTGTCTTTTATAGTATAGCCAAGTAAAAATGCAATGAACCAGGACGAAAGTGACAACACGAAGAAATTCGCGGGCTGAGCTCCTGCTCAATTTTGGTGGTCGTTGTCGTGGTTCTTAAGCTGCCTAGTGCGACGTCATAAAAAAACGAACCTGTCATTCAAAACTAAATTACGAAAACGACATGATCGCGTTCACGGAGAAGAAAATAATGATTTATATAACCTCAGTGATACTTTTCTACTAGTTAACAGCAGTCTGAAATTCAATATACCTCGCTGCAGAACTATCCGCATTCCAATCGCCATCATCACATTTGTCACCGTCGTCGTCGTCGTAATCGGGGTCTATATCAACGTCTTCGTCAATGAGAGACACGTAGGCGCTGTAGAATACCAACAAAAAAGAAGATGTATTGACGATGGGTTAAGGCCCTAGAGGGAAAGCATTCTGTGACAAATATCAAACAACTATTTCACCGGAATAAATCGGGGTTAGTTTGTGGCCGTGTGCCTTCTGGCTGACGATTGACAGCTACTTCTGTCGGACAGCCGACATCAGGGTGGTTGCTTGTTTGGTCACTATCTGGTTGCCCGACACATGGTGGGTTGCTGTCCTTTGGCTTGTTCTCAGTAAAAACTGGCTGATACAGAAAGCTGTCATCTTCAGATTCAAGATCAGAGTTACCCTACAGTAGGACAGAGATGGTATTACAAGGAATTTGTGTATTTTGGAGACTAATTTTTAGTTAAGCGTATTCCCTAGGTTCAACCTTGAGGGGCATTCTTTTTCTTCTTGTTTGCCACTGTCACACTTACATTTCTTTCCGTACCAAGAGTCCAAGAGGCTTTTTGGTCAGCGGGTGGTCGCTGGGAGAGATTCTAGGGTAATGCAAAAAAAATCTATTTTTTCTATTGGCTGTCGATTGGCTGTTCACTGTAGCAAAACTAAGAACCGTTAACCTCAGGATTTCTGCGGTAACAATTCCATTACCCCAGAGTTTCTCCCGGCGACCGTCCGCTGACCAAGAAGCCTGAAGGCTTTGGGTACGAGATTGCGCTAGGTCGAGCGATCGGGACGAGAACGCCTGGGTACTAGGCTGCGCCATTCTCTCCTGTTTGTAGAGCCACCGTGAAGTTAATAAGTAAACTGACTGATTGTAATAACTTATGTTACCGTTTCATCGTTCCTGTTCAGCGAGCGTAAAGTTCCACATTTGACATAATATATAGTGTGTCCCTGGAACATATGGACAAGACCTGGCTGGCATCCCAAACAAAGGAGGAGGAAGTTTTGGGAATACAGAGTTTTTTCGTTCCTGGCAGAGTGCTATTAGAAAATCAAAGTAAAGGTGTTAGGACTCAAACTTCTTAAGGGGGGGGGGGGGGGGGGGCAGTGATTTACAGTTTCCCGATTAAAAATAGTCAGGCTAGGTTTCTTAAGGGGGCGGGGATAGTGATTAACAACATCCTTCTTTAAAAGAACCAAGCTAAGTTTCGCAAGTGGGTGGGGGAAAGTGATTAACAGAATCCCGAGATAGATTAATCAGACTAGGCTTCAGAACTCGCGTTGCTAGGGATTTGTGCTGTGATTTTCACACCAGTTATGGGCCACTTGAAGTCCATTTTGAGTTTATTTGCGGTGATTTTCAGACACGTCTGATTCATTAGTATTGCCGCTCGAATGAGTAACACACTATAGCAAACGAAACAAATATTCCCTGGTCGTGGAAAAATCGTTCACTTTTGATTAATAATGTACATAAACTAAAAAATATTACTAAAGCATCAATTATGCAATTAAAAAACAACATTAAACATAAAATAACTTCTGAAGAGTTGAAGTTGAAGTCTAAACAGTCATTAAGAACGAAAAACAAAAAAACAGTTCAAGCAACGCCCAGCAATACATTATCCTTATCCCTAACTTGGTTTCGCAGAAAAACCATTGTGGGATGGTTATTGGGTTTTGATGTATATATTTTTTGCCGTTATGTGGATCATTTGTTTTTCGTCATTTCGGAGAGGAAGTACCAGATCTTACCTCAGGTAGTGAAACGGAAGAATTTCTTCGTCCACCACTCCAAAACTTGGACCAAAGAGGCTTGTAATTTCCCGGGCGATGTCCCTTGCCTTCCAGGACGAGTCGATGCTGGCTTCACCTACAAGCCCAGCCTCCTGTAAAGTTGCTCTGGATTCCCCCCTTGGGATGGGGATGGAGGACGTTATCTTTTTGCTGGGCGGCAGACATATCACGGTCTTACTGTAAATTTTTTTCTTGGTGTTGATGGAGGTTCTTCGGCGTTTGGCCGCGGGCTGCGCAGTACCTCTCGAACTAATTGAGGGCAAAGGGAATCGGGATGCCTGCGCCTGTGTTGAAAAGCAACTATTAAAATAAAAAGTGGGAAACTGAACGACAACATGAAAATGTATCACTTCTTTTAATTACTATTTTCTTTTTACGAATTACCAAGGCAGGTTCCTTGGGTTTCAAGTCCATTTTGGGTGTTTTGGGTGTTTCAATTACCGAAATTCAAGCCAGGCTGATAATGATATACACTGGAAGTTAGACAGCAAGCAGTTATTATTTTTCTACAGAAATACAGGAGCGCGAGCGAAAAATCGGGGAAATCCTTGGAGGGAGCGGCGAAGCCATGACCCGCGAGGAACGAGAGCTCCTTGCAGCTCGAGCCTCGCGGGTTCGTCTCGCGGATTTTTCGCGGGCGCTCTTGTATCCCTGAAGGAAAATAACGACTGCTCGCAATCTAGTTGGCAGCAGTTTGTACTAGTGGACAGTATTAAATTATCTTTTTACTCAGAAAAGCAATGCAAATTGCCTAATACGAAATATTCTCAAACGGACACGTTGTAGGTAACGCGACACACTTGAGCCGTTCATCTTGCAAAATGAAGGTCATCTACCGACCTAACACACACAGAAAAAAAGATAACAATAATAACAAGAATGTACATACCTGAGTTTGGACTGCCGGCAGATTAGGTGCCAGTTGGTTAGCAGCAGCAGAACCACTCTACAGATTTGATAAACATGTAAACCAGTCAGGACGGTAAAGGGAGCACGTGAGTCAAGCCAGCGCCGATCGCCAGCTGGTTATATTAGAGACGAACAAAAAGCCAATGAAGCGGCATGTTTTGATTACAGAGAAAAAATGTCCTTACCGGCATGTGCTGAGTCTGTTCTTGGGTGGCTAGAGCCTCGCTGATGGCCACCGAAACGGCTGTGGAAAGTCGCCTTGCCAGCGCTTCTCTATCCGCCATATTTCCTATACTTTTCCCGCCAAATCTACGCGGCTTTTTTGGTTTGAGATACCACTGACTAAGGCCGAGCCCGCAAATAATGGTTTGCGGATTGCGATTTATATATATCATATTCGCTCACTTGCGATTTATAAATCGCACATTTGCTATTTACAAAGCAAACTTTTGCGATTTATAAGTCGCACATTTGCACAGAAAATGGAAATGCAGTTTATAAATCGCAAAGTTACGTTGCTTGCGATTTATAAATCGCAAAGTTATGTTGCTGCGATTTATAAATCGCAAAGTCACGCAAAGGTCGTACAATTGGTAATTTATAAATAACCAAGCGACTTTATTTGCAATATACTAAGTAACACAAAATATACCAAATCATTGTGTAAATAATATTTTTACACTTGGCGCCCCATAGTTTTCTCGCTATAGGAATTCATAGTATAGCTTTAATCGAAAGTTTCGTTTGTATTCAAAGAAGATTCACAACTAAAAAAAGCTTAATGTGGCAGTATCCGGTGTAGCATGTTTTGGCAGGCTGTAAAAAATATTTAAATATTTGGTTACAATAAAAAGAAAATGTTTTGGCAGGCTTACTTAATCAATCCAGTCATATTGCATTTGGGCGCAAAGGTAACGTTTAAATTTTTCGTAATTGTTCTATTGTTGTCAAAGGAGTGAAAATCACGCTCCAAAAGAAACAATAAAATTAAATACACTGCAAAACTTACGCAAACTACAGCAAATGAGATCTGATTAGCATTTCTTTCTCGAAATAGTTATTTAACTAATTATTAAACTGTCCTGGTTTTTTTTCTAAAACCATCTCTTATAAACGAAAATGGTTTATGTGATTCAGAGTTTAAAATAATACGGAACAGAATACATTTAACCTTCCTTTATATTTTGCGACTTTGATCAGGTGAAAGCATTTCTAACACTTCAAAGAAACTGTCGTACAACCTGGTGCAAATCCAGTAATAATGACTAACGACCTCGAGTCGCCCAGTAGCTCAGTGATTAGAGCACCCGACCGGTGTACGGAAGGTCACGGGTTCGATTCCTGTCGGTAACTCAGCTTTTTTTCTTTGTCCCACGCTCGTGGCAAATTGAACTGATTCTACTGATCTTTCTTACCAAACAAGTGTTTGCAGACAAACCACCTCTTGGTTAGCTTCAAGGACTTAGCCGATTTTGGTTTCTTGAATTCACTCATGTTACCACGACCCGATAAGCTATCAGCTTTAATAATGATCGTGTTTAAATAAAGGTATATCTATCTAATTAATGGCTAAGCTAAATCAGGCCTTGCTTTGGGCTATTTTCACTCACGTTCGGAATGTGCAACTTATAAAGGTGTATGCCATATTGAAACAATGCAGGAATCCCTTGAGTGGATTCGATAGCGTCCGTGAGTACAATCACAGACACACCACAACAATAAAGCTACTTGATGAAGCTAACATTCATAAAACTGTGTTATTTGTTAATTTATGTTAATTTACACAGGATAAATGACAAATACCGCCCCCCCCCCCCCAAAAAAAACCTTTAAACGCCCATAGTTTTCAGCGTTGAAATGACACATTACGTTTGGAAATGACAGTTAAAACAGTATTTTCGTTCCCAGTCTCTTTTTCTTCCCACTCTCTCTCTCTCTCTCTCTCACTCTCTCTCTCTCTCTCTCTCTCTCTCTCTCTCTCTCTCTCTCTCTCTCTCTCTCTCTCTCTCTCTCTCTCTCTCTCTCTCTCTCTCTCTCTCTCTCTCTCTCTCTCTCTCTCTCTCTGAACACATGAGCAACTAAGCCTTGTAGCGTGCCGCACGAAAGATCTAGGATAAAACAAGGATTACCAGGTAAAAGAATTAATTGACAAATAACACTGATTTATCAAACCTTATCAAGACGTAAAATTGAATACGTCATTTCATCGATCCTGCAAAGACAGGCGCCCCTCATGGCTGCCGATCGCGGCCAGGGGATCAAGTCCGCGCGAACGCCTCCAGAGGGCGGTAGCAGTGAGATGGCCCGGCTGTATTCGGAGACTACGTCACCCCAACTGAAGATTAAAAGTATAAGTTTTAATTAAACATGAAATAAATAGCTCAAAGGCCATTAAATACCCTTAATTACGCTAGATTTGAGACTGGTCAGTGAATGATCACCATAGCTGTATAAGAGATCAGTGTCCGCTTATTATGGGAGCTTTGCAACGCTCATACCAAGAGAAAATAAGGGGACAGAGAGGGATTCTGAGGGCGTTGGCTGGGATATGTCAATTCCACAAAAGTTATTTATAGACTGGCTTTTGAACGGAAGCCTGTTTCCCGAAACGTCCGCATCAATACCATTTCCCTTGTTTTTCGAAGTCGTTTTCATCGACAAAACGTAAGACCACTTGGTCCGCCATTACAAGCAAAATTTTGAATGGTACTTCAAACAACAGATCGAGGTTGCCTTTATGTGGACGTCCTGAATTCAGACTTCCGTTGCAAATGGCCGTCTAAAAATAACTTTTCCGAACTTGACATATCCCACAGCCTGGTCTGGCAGTGTCCCTCTCTGTCCCCTTATTTTCTCTTGCTCATACTAAACGTTATTAATATTGTACGTGGAGGGAAGCTGTTTTTTGTCTTACACAATGCTGAACATGGCAAAAAATGACTGAATACTTGGAATGCCCATTTGTGACTATACGCCGAGCTAGCCATAAGCTCCAACGAACTGAAACGTTTCTAAATACAATGCCGATCGTAGGAAAGAGACCGTATAGTAGGACTGGTCCTTGGTGATTAGATCATGAGTAATACACACTTAAGGGAGCTTGGAAACAACAGAATGCCTAAAAGCAGAATACGACCAGTTGTACGACTACATCACGCAAGGGGCTATTATTCGCTCTCGTGCAACCTGGTACGAGCTGGGTGAAAAAAACAACAAATATTTCTTGAATTTAGAAAAATCAAACAAGAAGAAGAGCAGTGTCCGTAAAATATTTACCAGGGATGGAAAACTAACTAACAACCCCAAAAAGATTATGGATGAGCTGGAATCATTTTATGCTGACCTTTACGATGGTAGCAGTTGCCCATCAGATTCAGCCACCTCCATGTTTTTAGATAACTCTACGGGATTTCCAGCATTAGCTGATGACTCGAGGAAAATTTGTGAAGGGAAATTAGGATACAGTGAATGTTTCAGTGTGTTGGGAACCTTTCCTAAAAATAAAACTCCCGGAAATGACGGTTTGACAATTGAATTCTACCTGGCATTCTGGCCCTTGTTCGGAAGGCTATTAGTAGACAGTCTGAACTACGCCTTTGAGTTTGGAGAGCTTTCGAATTCACAGAAACAAGCCATAATAACCTTAATAGAAAAGAAAGGCAAGGATAAAAGGATGATTAGAAACTGGCGCCCCATGCATATCCTTGATTAATGTTGATGCGAAGATAGCGTCTAAAACGCTGGCAAAACGTTTGGAAAAGGTTTTACCCGAAAAAATACACTCTAACCAAAACGCGTTTGTTAAAGGAAGATCTATTTTTGACGCAATCAGAACAATTGATGATTTGATGGAGTATACTAAAGAGAAGGATCCACCCGGAATTTTAGTAGCTATTGATTTTGAAAAGGCTTTTGACACCCTTAATCTCAATTTTTTAATAAGAACACTACACAAGTTTAATTTTGGCCCTTCTTTTATTCAGTGGATTCGAAGATTGTACAAAAACGTAAAAAGTTGTGTAATGAACAATGGTTTTACAACAGGCCCCTTCACGTTAAGCAGAGGAGTCCGCCAAGGCGATCCACTTTCACCGTATCTCTTCATCATTGCGTTAGAAACTCTAACTATCAAGATTAGAAATGACGATTCAATCAAACGATTTAAAATAGGAGGAGAAACTACTAAACTTTCTTTATTTGCGGATGATATGACCTGTTTTGTACGAGACAAGGAATCTTATGCTTCCCTCTTTGTTATTCTGGAATCCTTTGGATCATGCTCTGGTTTGCGTGTGAATCACGAAAAAACGGAGATTTTAGCACTTGATAATAGTATTCTACACGAGAATGATTTTAATAACCATAGGGTTTGTGAAATTATTAAGATCTTGGGAGTTTATTTTGGTTATGACGAAAAACAGAGGAACGACTTAAATTTCCGACAAACATTAAAATCTATTAAAAAATCGATCAACATGTGGAAATGGAGGAACTTATCTCTTTTGGGCAAAATCCAAATTATTAAAACTTTCGCAATTCCCATGTCAATGTTCAGAGCATCAGTAATTCCGATATCCAATGACCTTGTTAAAGAAGCTAATTCGATCTTCTACAACTTTATTTGGAATGGAAAAGATAAAGTTAAGCGCTGTGCGCTCATTTCAGATATTGATAAAGGCGGGCTGAAGATGCTAGATATCGAGTCTATGGTCAGTGCTAGACGTGTCATTTGTTTAAAGAAATTCTTAGAAGACTACCCAAATACTTGGAAATCGATTTTAAACAGTTTTATTTTACCTGTTGGTGGGAGTCTAGTTCTGCATTGCAACTTTGACACCGTCGAATTAAAAACTCAGCTCCCGAATATTACAAAGAATGTTTTGACGCATGGTCAGGTTTAAATAGTAGCACGCCTGTCACTTTTAATGATATTATGAACGAGATCATTTGGAATAATAAGTTTATCTGCATTGATAAAAAGTCTGTCTATAGAAATGATCTAGTTAACTTAGGAATCGTAAAGGTGGGCGACCTTATTACGGATAACAATCTTTTCTTGCACGAAGACCCCTATGTGCCGATCTCTCCTGAACAACGTTTCTTTATTATGGGAGTCGTTCACTCCCTTCCATCGGATTGGAAAACGATTATTAGATCTTCTGTCTGTACAAATGAAATAAAACCCATCCCTTGCACACCAAATATTAAACTAAACTGTGGCTCTGTCCCTATCCCTGATGTCACCTCTAAACAGATATACGACTCTTTTTTGCGCAAAAAACAAACTCCTCAGACAGCTCAACAAAAATTAACAGACAAGTACTCAGAGACATCCATTAACTGGGAAAAGGTTTACTCTCTCCCTTTCCGTACTACACTTGATTCCAAACTGAGAGAATTTCAATACAAAATTCTTAACAACATTGTCTTTACAAATGATAAATTATTTCGCTTTGGCCTTTCGCAATCCCCTAATTGTACGTTTTGCAATGAAGAACCAGAATCCATCGAACATTTACTCTCCCGTTGTAAAGTGTCTTCTGAATTTTGAAAGAAGTCTTGTCCTGGCTGAAAGATAATAACATAATTATAGAATCCTTAAATGAGATAGGTTTGTTTTTAGGGAATTTTGCAAAAAGGGAAGATTTCTTTATAATTAATCACATTCTGTTATTAGGTAAATATTACATTTATGTAAGGAAATGTCATGGAAGCTTACCCTCATTGAGAGGTTTTATTGCCAGGATAAGACGTGTTTATAACATCGAACTCCATATTGCGAGGGAGAGGAATAAACTCACTACTCATTTTAAAAAATGGGAAAAGTTGGTAGCTGTCATGAACACTCAGTAGAAAATAACCTTGTTATATCTAGTTGGTCTTCTTCACTTTTAGTTAACAACTATTTGCTTTGTATTTAATTTTTTCGTAACGTGTACAGTAATCAAGCTATTGTAAGTAATATATTGTAAGTACTGTAACGTGTATTGTAAGTAAGTTTCTGAAAGTAATGTATTGTAAGTACTGTAACGCTTTTTGTAAGTTAAGTGACTGTAGGTAATGTATCCTAAGTACTGTATTGTGTTGTTGCAAAAAAAAAATTAACAAATTACGAAAAAAAAAATAAAAAAAGAAAAGTTCAAATCGTACCCCTCGATATTGCCCGTGGGCTTACGGGAATGGCCGTTTACAAGAATGGCCACTTCAAGAAAGGTAACTACAGAGTTTTGTATGAGAGTTGAGAGTTCCAACGTGATTTTGTCAAGGCAGCCGTAACTGGAGCTGCCCGCTTACCAGAATGTCCGATCAGAGAGCTTTGACAGAGTTAAAAAGCTATCGATCATGCAGTGTTCAGCAGACACTGGCTTAACCAGAACTATATATTACTTTTTTTATTCCTAAGTAGTTAATTGCTCTTTTCAAAATTAGTGCGGTTTATTATTAGATATACAATTATCTGTCTTATCAGTCTACATTCTAAACTGAAAATTAAACAATCAACGAAAGGATTTTTTCCATATCGTGTCGTCGCTGGGTCTACCTTGTATTTTAAGTACGTGCTAATAAATTCAAGTCAGCTAGCGTAATGGGATTAGTGATTGAGAAAGAATAGAAATGCCAAGAGCTCGTCCAGTTTTGGTTAAATCTGAAGTCACTCTTGGTGATTCCCTTTCATACTAGGCGAACAATTGTGCACCTAGGGTTGTGTTTATTCGAAGATTAAGACAGATTTATCCTCATCTAAAGTAACTTTTACGACAACAGTTGATCAACTGAGGTACAAGTTGTTTATAGCCTCGAGTACAATAAAATGCATTGTGCGATTATTTGTTTGAGCAATCATTGTTTGTTTGTTCAAGCTCACTACAAAGCGAGAGCAGAGTCCCAGAGAGAAGCACTTTACCTCGAGCTGGCAGACTATTAACAACATCAATCTCTGCCTCTCTTATTTGTACTCCTGAACCACAATGAAGGACCAACTTCCAACGACATGAAAAAAGCCATCAGCAGAAACGCAAAAACTGATGAAGATTTATCCCGTGTCCTGAAACAACTCGATAAAGAGAAGAAACTGGCAATCGAGCAACTGTCAAGAAAACAAGACCTCTTTAAGAAAGAACTTGTCGAGAGAAGGGACCAATGAATTCAAAGACCAGTTTTTCAAGCCTCGAAATGCTTCAGACACAGATCAGCCACGCATAAGAGCAAACGGCCTGCTAAGAAGGGGGCTTCGGAGAGCTTATTCTGTCAACGACATCCAAAGACCTTCTTTCGTTGGACAGCTACCACCCGTGCTAAACAAAAGACACAGCTATCCAGTTTCGCCAATGCCACACAACGAAAAGATGGGAGGCGAAATAACAACGCCTAGACGCAAGAATGCCATCATCAGTTGTGAATTCAAGACTATAAATCGACCACCACAAGGCGACAAGAAATTCACGAATTACGACCGCCAAGAGTCGCAACCAACTTACCAAGCTCACAAAACCTTTGCGAAGTCGTTCACAAAAATTCAAGACTGCACCACTCAAAATGCTATTCTAAGGCATTCCGCTATTGAGACTACTCTGAACAATTCCCGCCTGCTTCAGAGAAGAAGGGTCACTTTACACAATCTAATGGCGTCAGTTGAGTAGACGTGCGTTAAGTTCCTGAAGTAGAATCTGTTGTAATTAAGATACTAGGCTGTCCTTCATTTGTAACCTGGTTTATCGAGGAGCATTATTTAACTGCAGTCGCCAGTAGACGGCTTTGGCATTGTCGAATAGTGCATATATGCACTGTGTTAATTTGTAACAGCTTATAGTAAGCTTTTATGGAATAAATTGGACTTGTCGTAAAATTACCATTTGGTCGCTCTATTGTTTCATACCTGGAACCAATTTAATAAAACATTTACAAGTGTAATTTACAAGTGTAGCTATTGTTTCAGAGGTGGAAAACAATAGCTAGACTTGTATATTACACCTGAAAGTGACCCCTGGACCAGTATACCTTTTGTTTTTCTTTTATTTCTTGTCCTTTCGAGGAGAGTCAAGACAGTAATAGCAGACCGGCCTAACTTCAACCCTCTGCAGTCAAAAGTCCGGTTTTTAACTTTGAGTTTGTGGATCTAAATTCAAAAACTGTGATTAGCTTTTACCAACAATTTCTCGTGTTGTTTCTCTTTATCATATCTCTCAAATGCGCCAAACTGAAATTTAGGTGGATTTTTGTTACCTGGCCTAAGGAGTTCCTTAGAATGGTCAAGACAAACTCGCCCAAAAACGCGAGCCTGAAAATCTTATATATATATCAGAAAGGTTGCTACCACCTGAACTTTCTGTCCTTTAGTTTGCGTATTGGGTTAGTTGTGAAAAGGTATATAAACCGTTTTCCTTTGTTTTTCCGCCCTCGGGTGACGGGGATTCAGTGATTCTAATTATAGATGGTTCAGTTATAGTCTAATAAATCATCTTGACACCTGCGACACCATTGGGACCAGGTTCAAGTGGCCGCTAAGGTTCTTAGGACCTTCAAGTCACTGTGCTACAGTTACTGCGGCTTTCAGCTTTGAGTCTGTGAACCATTCAGTTGAAAGCTCCTAGGCGGTAATGGCTGTTAAAAATGTTACTTTATAGTTCAATTTTCAGCATATTATCTTAATTTTCTACCGTCAACCCTCTAAAACAAACTGCTGTGCCACCACTAAGTAGCGCGAAAAGCCAACGTTCAACCATAGTTACTCGAGGGACTGGTTATGAAACCTTACAAATTTCAAAGGCCAAAACAAAGGTGCTGCAATTTATGTTGAAAGTTCTACGACCCTGCACAATCTTTTGTTTTACGTTCGCACTCTATGGCTGAATAACTTAACAGTGACCTTTTTATTGGTTCGTTGCTCATGCAAAATTCAAACCTATTGTTGTTTGCGCAGGGTCAAGGTTAAAAACGGTAACAAAAACATAAGACAAAAGACTTCGCTGAGCTTCATAACCAGATTCTTTTATTAACTATGGTTCAACATATTCAGTTGGTTAGAACAAAAACACATGGCACCCGTTATCTAAGAAAAGGGTGATCCTGGTTCATACTATTCTCGCGGTGATCAACTTATGGAAGGATAAAGAGGTATTTGTACAATTTTACGGCATTAAATTCATCTTACACTTCGATGCACTCTTCTAACCGAGGTTTCTCGATATTCTGTTCAGTTGTGCATAGTGCATCTTCGTCTTTGTAGGAATTGTGAATTGTTGTTCGTGCATGTTCAGACCGGCTAACGCAACAGTCGAGTGCCTTCGAATGTTGTGTTGAGCAGTGCGGGTTTGTGATTTTTTGAAAGATTGGCTAACTACCATTTTGTAACCCTCGTTCGTGACACTGGTCATCTTCTTCCTCCGGCTCTCCATAGCTATCGCTGCAATTAATCAAAGCGTTCTCTGTAGTCGAGGTGAGTACATTTCTCTTCCACCGTTGCGGCTTAACTCATCGCCCTCACTGCCTCGAAACGCCAAAACTGGAAGGCTGTGTCGACTGGTATTTTGCATCAGAGAATCAGAGGGCGTTGGAAAATTAATTTTGCGCCGAAACAGGCATTGCAAAAACAAAAATTTAAAGGAGGTTGCCGGACAATTTTGTGATAACGCTTTGGATGATGTATATGGTTTTGCACGGCACTATGACTCTGCCAAAAGTCACAGCTATTTAGCACAGCCCCGACAAAAATAAAACTAACGTTTTTGCTTGCCTAAAGAATAGGTGTCCTGACCGATCGTATTGTACGATCCAGACCTTTTTATTACTTTTTCATTGTATTCAGTTATAAAGCTCGCTCTTGTTTCTCCATGACGGTTTCTTGGGAGGAACATTGCATTTAATGCTGGCAAGTACATTCTACATAATCTGTAAATATGAAGGCCCACCGCGATAGTTTCAGAAAAGTGCTCTGGCGATACCAGACCTCGACGCGCCTCACGGAAAGTAAACAAGTTGCTGGGCAATGGAGAGTGGATCCAATTAAGACGGGATTATCAGGTTTTGTTTTTGTTGACCTGATAACGTATTCCATCCACGTACCATGAAGGAATAAGGGTGCAATAAATGTATTTTTACTCTCCGAAATTCCCAGGACCGCTTTTATCGGGAGACAGTTGCTAGCGGGGAACGAGAATGGTTTAATGTTATTAAAGATGTGTTTATTGTTCATCGTGGTGTAAGATAGGAAAGATGAACGTTTATTCGTTTGTCTCACGATGTAATCGCGAGTTGCTGATCGTGACGTTTCGACTGCAATACTGCTAGTCTTCATCAGGTGATGAGGTCGATTGTTTACGTGTTGCTATTTGTAGCATGTTGGTTCGCTGCTATTGGTGCATTTCGATCGTCATTATTATTCCAACTATTAGATGTTGTTCCCTCACAGGGCTGCTTTGTGGTTGATCGGATGTTGTGCTTTTTGATCGTAGGTATCCAAGCTTCAGGAATTTCGATTCCACTATCTCTGTTGATGTTATTAAGATGAAGTCTTATATGGATAGCCTCTTTGACCCTACGTGTGTACCGTGTGTATCAATAAACTTAACTTTTTTCCAAATAGGAAGATGCCCCGTTTCGTTGGCGTGTTCCGAAACTGCGGAGGTTTGCGTACGAGCAAGCCGTATATCTCTGTCGTGTTCTTTTATGATTTCTTGCATCGCTCTGTTGAGAATGGTTTAGTTCGATAGTCCACCCTATCCCTTCCCCCTCCCCACTAAGCTTCCCGCCACGTCCCACTTTCTGTGGTGCTGATTTTGTGAAGTAACAACCCTAGTTACTTTCGGATGAAGCAGCTTTTTTCTATCACTCTCGGGATGGTGCCACTTCCATGTATGGGGCCCTGTCCTACAATTTAAATTCAGAAGTTCTCTTTTAACCCCCAAATTAAAATTGAGCCATATCGGTGAGTAAAATACAGTACCATTTTGGGGGCCAACTTGGCTCTCTAATTAAGGTTATAATAGTCCTGTTTACAGGGGCTGTGCTGGCACCAAAGGGCCAAATTGGGCCCCACTGTGGGCTGTTTCGGTTTTCAGTGGGGCTTGTTTTGACCCTGCAGTGACTGACATAACTCTACAGTGGGCTGCATCAGCTCCAGGGCCCTCTGGGTTAATTTGGCATTTTGGGGCTGAAACAGATCTTTTGAATTTATAGTGTAGTTAGTTTACCAGTGTTCCAACGTGGCTGTCACAGTAAGATGAAGTTCTTTTCAAATCTCAGGTCTTTGCTCATTTCAATATTAACCAGGCGTAGGACAGTCAAGGTACATATTTAATCAACAAAGAACTATCGATTATGCATTAAATTATTGATTGCAAGTGAAAGAAAAACGTTAGTTGTACGTAGCCTGAAATTTGTTATATTAGTTTTAAGTGAACAATTAGATCTCTTTCAAAGTCGGCAGTGTGCTAAAGTGTAAGTTTCTCACTGCCATTTCGGCATATTTAACACATCACCTGTTTCATGTACAAAAACGATTTTGCTATGTTGGACAGTCAGAGATTGTTCAATCGCGCATCAACAACGTTCGTGACGTTGTTTGATCCTGAAGGCGGCGTAATTATACGCTTTTCACAAAGAAATTGTACTTTAAAACAAAGGATGTCCGCTTTTCACGGTACAAAAGCCAGCGCTTAACACTTTGAGACACACTTTGTCGCAACCCTCTACCCTAGCTGTTAGAGCCATTGGCTTCTCCCTCTGTGCACTGCATTGCCATGAAGGATCAGCTGGAAAGATGTCTTCATCCAACTGCCGACATGAAAAAAGCCATCGACAGAAACGCAAAACAAGACGAAGACCTTCCGATTATTCTCAAACAGATCGACAGAGAGAAGAGTGGCTCTCAGTCAACTGTCGAGAAAACAAGACGCTTTTAAGAAACAAGTGCTCAAGAGACAGCAGATTCTGTCGAAGCAATTTAAAGTCCAGCTTTTCTAGCGATGAAACGTGGAGGGCACAGATCGGCCACGCCCTGATGAAATGGAGATAGCGAGCCGTGAGTTTCGTAGCCTCCCACGCAGTCGTTTTTAGGGGAGTCGTATCACCCTCCTCCCCACAAACGCCTGCTTACCGGACGTCAACATTCCTTTCCGCCGCTTAACCAATCATATTGTACCTACTTATGGCTGGTAGGTTGACCTTGACCGCAGGACGCTTTCGCGGGAACACATGCTGATAAACAGACGCGCGGTATAAATTTTAAAATGTAAAGTAAAAGGCCATCTCAAAATCGTTCTTGAATGCAGGGGTAACTAAGTCTCCTAAGCTTTCAAATGGCAAGTTAAACTTCAAAATCGGTGCTTAGATTTTGATGAAATAATTTTATTTATGTGCTCGATAAACCCTGTTTAGGAATAATATTTACGATATCGCGTTGCAATCCCACGAGGCACTATATAAAATTTTTCCAAAAGCATGAAATCGCTGGTTAAATGCGGGGATAATTATAACTACATTCTCTGAGCTCTCAAATGGTTCATTAAACTTAAAAGTGTAGGATTATGTATACTCTATAAGCTTTCAAGTGCAACATTAAACTTGGAAATCCCTCGAGAGATTTTAAAACTGATAAATTCAACGCAAGAGATAAGCTCTGTGTAATCGCAATGGTGATTGTAAACTAGACTACGCGTTATAAACTAGGACTAGCAGTCCCTTCTGCTTTAATAGGGAATATCGTGCGAAAAGAGCATGCGAACGCACGTTGCAAAAATCTCCTTCGTCCCTCGACGCAAAGATGGTCAAAGACAGCAGAAACGTTAATGGATATGCCAGCGAATTGAGTATGACAGATTTCGCCGCCGAAACGCACTTGGTTGTTGTGCCATGTGTGATATTTTCATCTCATTCATCGGTTTATCATCTCGCTCGGTCCTTTGTCGTCTTACCCTTTGTCTTTTCAAGTCGTAGAAGTCTCTTATATCCCTTTGCATTGTATTGGCTCCAGCAGTTTGAGAAGCGCTGAAGTCTTCACCGACCGTCCGTTTGATCAGGCGAGGAAGATCGACAACGCTTTGTCAGAAAATTCGAACTCTTTCGATCGATAACGGGATAAAAGCGTCGCACAGGAAACACTTTTATTCACACGCAATATATTTTCCCGATGTTTCAGCCATAATTGGCCATTCTAGAAGTAAAAAATATATTCCAACTTCCCGGCACCAGCATCTCTGAACAAAAACAATCACGGGAAATACAGAAGCGTACATTATAACGATTAATTTGATTGGTCTTCGTCAGACAATGCCTCAATGGTGATTGGTTAGATTGCCTAGCAAGTAAAACAATGGGAAAGGAATATCGAACTCGGGTAAGCGGGCGTTTGTGGGGAGGAGGGTAATACGACTCCCCTAAAAACGACTGCGTGGGATAGCCTGCGTAGCAAGCGTTTCCGTAAGGTTTTCCGCACGTTCGAGGCATTTTTCGTTTTTTAGCCGCGCGAACATTGGGACGAGCGCAAAAAAGTGCGTGACGTCCCCTCCCCCGTCACGCACTTTTTTGCACTCGCCCCAATGTTCGCGCGGCTAAAAAACGAAAAATGCCTCGAACGTGCGGAAAACCTCACGGAAACGCTTGCTACGCAGGCTAGCGTGGGAGGCTATGAGTTTCGACGATGGTCTTGTGAAGAAACCCACCACGCTCCCACGGTTCATCTACCCACCTTGCTAAATAAAAGACACAGCCTTCCATGTTCAGATTTCCGAAGCGACAATAATGGCGAGTCAAGCCTTAAGAGAGAAAGCGAAATAGCCTCTTCTGGTCACAAGATGACAACTAATCAATCCTACAAGAAAGCACAAAGCTGTACAACGCAATACTCCACCCAGAGGCACTCGGCTGCTACATTCGCTGGCCTAGCCATGACGAATAATTCACGACTTCTACAAAGACGAAGAGTCACTATGCCCAACTTAATGAGACCTTGCATGGAGCATGAGTTGGAAACAGTCCTAGGGCTATAAGAAGACTTTGCAAGTTAACAGCCAAGAACGGTATTAAATGAAATTTTTAAAACCTTTTTTATTTGCTTTTGTGCTCTTCGGTTTTAATTTCCTTGTTTAGTGATCACGACTAACATTTTACAAGAAGGCCATTAAAAGCGGGCATGCATTAAGAGGACTCGACGTCAACTGAAGACATTGTATAGAAGGAATTGTGTTCTAGATAGTTTGGCTTAAAGGAGCACAGTCACGAAGATTCGCAGATTTCTGGTCAAAACTTTGCTAAAATTATCGGTAGCTAACTTTATCCATGCCCAACATTGTGTTTGAACATTTAGATGAACATATTAACTTAATTTCATTGAGAGAAAACAAACCATGACCATTTAATATCGATTTAATTTCAACACGCTGAAAGAATTTGAAAAGTTTAGCCTAATTTTTTCAAATTGCAATCCATTTCCATCCGTGCCATCCGTAGCAACAGATGACAGAAGATAGTTTCAGTGAAGTAATATAGTCATTGGTAACAAAACTAGACCATTATTTGTGGGCTTTCATTGATGTGAGGACATATTTTTGATTTTTAAAGTGAACTAAAATAGCTGGTTGTCGGGGACACTGTTTACAAAAATAAATTAACACGTAAAATAGAATGATAAATATGATGTGCTAGAAATGAGTTTGAGCTTGGATAATAGAGATGTATACGGAAACACCTCAAACACATTAAGGGGCGGGAACTAGGAAAAGCTCAGAATAAACTTGTTCTTTTCTTTTGCTTTCCGGGTACGTGGATGGAATTTATAATAAGGAACTCAATAACAAAACCTGGTAATCCCTTCATAATTGGTTGAACAAACACAGCATGAAATCATGGATTTACGAATGTTTATATCACGCGTAAACATACGTAAATAAAAGGCCTTTTCTTTACGCATCGGTTCCGTGGTGCGTAAAGACGCGTAAATTCACAGAACGCGTAATGGCTGCGTAAAGGACAATAAAGATTTGTAAAGCACAAAAATGAAGATGGATGTAATTAGCTGTCCTTATTTGTGAAAATAGAGAAAGAAATGAAATTTTTACGTCTCCATATTCATTCAGGATTTTCCCGCTGTATTTTGTCTGGCATTGCTGTCAATACTTTACGGCTCTTTAACCCTGTTTACGAATCTTTACGCACTGCTGTTTAAGCTCTTTACGATTCTTTATCCTTCTTTACGCGCAATACATTTTCTAATTGACAGGTTATTTTTGCAGAAGACAGGCAAAAATGAAATATAAGGTGATCATCAACGATTTTCCTCTTGTATTTTGAGCGGCTTTGCTGTGGCCACTTAATAAAATTTACGCCTCTTTTCAGCCCATTACGAATCTTTAAGCACCGTTCTTTACGCTCTTTACGACTTTTTATCCTTGATTACGCGCAAACTTTCCATCAATTTGCAGTTTATTATTTAACGAAATACAGAGAGAAATGAAATATGTGTGTCCATGACAATAGTCATGACATTTAATAAAATCATGAAGGAAAGTGACTCGTCAGAAAGAGGTTAGCGAAAACTCATGCATTGGGCTCTGGATTTGTCAACCTTTCATTTAATCATGTAATTTTATAAGCAATGACAAGGAATGTTAATCTTATCGTAAGGCTGTTGATCACGGATTATAACAGAAAGCGTCTTAGTGTAAACTTCACTGATTTATCTTTTCACGTATCTTTTCAACCTCAGGCGAAATGAAAAAAAAAATCAAATTACAAAACTGGTTTCTTGCCTAACCTCGTGAAAAGGAAAAAAATTGGGTCAAAAAGAAAAAAATTGGGCAGTTGTAGAAAAAAATTTGCTGGAAATAATTCCCTCCCCGAGGCGTAGCTCTAAGGGAACTGGAAATGAGATGAGGCGGCGGATTTGATCAGCGGTTTCCGTGTTAGCGTCACTTCGTGGCGTCCATTTTGAAATTACACGAAAGTGTGATATTTCTTCAACGTCTTTGAAAGGTAAAAAACGAGAATTTACTCCATTTGATTTCTGGAATAGTGCTTGGTGATCCCACAAAGCTTCGTAGAGAGTTTTAAAACCACCTCTATCACGCACAAATGCAAAATCGTCGTGGATTTAAACAGATTTAAACTGGCGGGATGTTTGAACTTGAACTTGAACCACGCTTCGATGAGGCTTGTTAAGCTAAGTTTTCTTCTCCTATTCTGGATTGGATCTCCCCATTCACGGAAATACAGGAAACAGAGGTAAGTCGTCTTTCTTTTAGTCTCCACGCAGATGATTATGATGTGTAGTAACTTACAATGTAGGTTTTCAATATTGTTTGCGAACACGTTCACTCAAAGAGAACCGACATTGTAAGTTTTTAACTAAGAAAAATATTCGAAATTCCATTAATGTTCTTGTAGTTTAGTTTTTGAAATCGGATTGCCTTCATCAAATCTACTTTGCTGAAGATTTGACTGTTAGAGAAAGGTTTGCAAATAAATATAGGGACCAATTATATGAGCAGGGAATTTATATATTTTGAAACTACTAAAAGTGGCATAGTTTATGTGGGCTCCCTGTGAATAGACTTGCCAGAATCTCGGCAAATCAAGCCAGGCCTAGTTAGCAGGGCTAACCAGGGTACTATTGATCCCAGACATCCTTTCAAATGGCTGAAATTTTGCATCGCTTCACAGACCGTTGATTTCACGCTGCGGTTTCAAAATAGTAATCACGTGATCACAAGTTTGTTGACCGCAAGCTAACCACAAAATCTGTAACGTTGAACATGGGACAAATGAATTTCAACCCGCAATCATCACATATCCTAAAATAATGCCATCTCCTGAATTAAATATCACCTTATACTGGTTATAAACATTATCTTAAGGGAAAATTCGGGAAAAGTGTTATCTGAGGACTTGAAATGCGGCGGCTAGTAAAAATTCATTCAGCGAAAGTTGAGTGTTGTCGAGCTTGAGTCAACAAATTTAGTTCTTGCGGTGAACAAACTTGTGATCATGTGATCATTTTTTTCAAACCGCGGAGTGAAACCAACGGTCCGTGAAGCAACACAAAATTCAAGCCATTTGAAAGGACATCTGGGATCAATAGTATTTGGCAATGCCGAAACATCCCTATTAACATGGAATATTGTGAAGAATATTTACATCTGAGTTCAGTTAAATGGAATCACTTCAATGGTTTTCTGTTTGGTCCTTGTAGCTCTATATGGTGCATTTGTACAGTTTGAAGGGTTTTGCAAATCATTCAACTGTGTGTAATAAGAGAAAAAAACAAGGAAGGAAAACTGCATTTTAGACTGGCCCAGAAATTCCCATCGCTCAGCTTCGAAACCACAAAGGCAAGCTCAGTGGTTAAAGATTTTTCTCGTACCATTCAATTGTAAATTTGTCAAAAACTTAAGACTTACCTCAAAGGTAAGTATTCTTTGCAATATTTCATGTTAACAGAGACATTTCAATAATATCCAGGGCCATACATGACATTTTGAAACTGCATGCTACTGGCCACATAGTTTGTGTGGGAAGCCTTTGGACTGTTAAACATACCAAAAGTAAAATTGGGCCAAGCAATTATATGGGAAAATCTCAGCCCAGTTTGCCAGGATCCCAGCAATGTGATGCCAGAATCCCAGCTAGCCAGGCTGAACGTTTTCCATGTAAACTGTGTTTACTAGGCCAGGGTGACTTGCATCGTGTACCTGGAATACCAGGCTGAACAGTCATCTTGGCCTGAACCAGCCTGGCTAATCATGGGCCAGCCCAGCTCACGTAATTGGCCCTAGATATTGGGTTTTCAAAGAAAAGAAATGATATTATTGAAAGTACCAGTTTAGCAAACATCCCGGATTTGCCAAAAAATTTCGCATGTACTTTTGTGTTTCGCCCCTTGCTTGTTTGTCTTCCTGTTGTTGCAGTCTTATCAGCCCGTACTCAAACATTAAACCAGTAACTTTAATATGACTTAATACATGTACATCACCTGGAAACAGCATCCCCTGAAGGCAATCTTTCGTATATGTAATTGTATGAGGCAGATGAGGATAAATATTCACACATATTTTCAGTTTTCACAAAATTGCCTGAGTCATGGAGCAACAAGGGCAATTTGTGAAAACTTTGAAAATACAAGTGAAATTTATCCTTAATTCTATGAGGACTAGTAAACATTATTTTTCATAACACAGAGAGCAAAATTCCTGGAAAACTTTTCACACACATTGAAACACAATCAGCTGGCCCCCAGAATAAAAGTACCAGCACGTAAACAATTCGCAACACAAGCAGTTTAACTGTTGCTCAGCGCACAGAACAAGAAAGACTGACCATTAGGTACATTTTAAGAGATAAATACAATTCTATTTCATTGACAAAACACACTAAAAGCTCAAACTAAGTAAATTTTATTCACCTGAGTTATGAAGCTTTCTCTCGCTGGAAAAATTATTGACCACATCACTCCAAAGTTTTCAGTAGTTTTAAAACAAATAACCATTTGCTCTTTCCCATAACACTATATGTTCACCTTTTGGAATTTCTCTTCAAGCTAACACCCGATTCCCATACCATTTTTACCAACCAACCCGGTTAAAAGTCAAACTTTGAAGTGATCCTTGTTTGAATAACTCAAAACAGTTTTTAGTTTCAAGATGCCTACAAATTGCAAATGGCGCGCTTTTGCACTCAGCCAATCAAATGCGAGTAATTTTGGCACTTGGCCAATCAGGAATTAGTAATTTTGCCCTCGTCCTAAAGAAAATTAAGAAAAAATGCTCTCTCTCAACCAATCAGCATTCAGTAGTTTTGCCCTCTATGGTATAAAAAAGGAAAAAATGATTGTACATGTACATGTTGGACACATTGCTCCATAATGTCAAGTGACACCCTGTAGAGTCACTCCCTCACAACATTTAACATCAATAAATTGTATGAACATAGGTGATGTGTAACTGCTGTTGTGTTATATTATCAAAGGTTACATGGGATCTTAGTTGTAAAGTAGACCAGCTGACATCTGACTCAAAAACACTAACTAATGTTGCATTCTATATCTGGTATTTGACTCTTTGTCAAGTTTTGAAACTGAAAACATAACACTATAAACGAAGTGTAAAGGCCAGAAACAATTTGATGAATAACTCAGTTGGCTACACAAAATATCCTAACAAGTCCTATGGTTACTTGCAATTATTGATAATTATTTATAGTCATCAAAAACTGCCACACATTCTGCTATGTTTGACTTGATCAATAATTTGGAAGCTTGATTGTTGTTTCAGTTGTTTCTTGATTACTGAATATAAAATTCCTAGATGCCGGTGAGCTCACATTCAGCCAACCTTGATTGCGCGCTGAACAGTTGAAACATGACCATATGTTCACTGATTTCTACATGCAGTTACTTGTACATGTACGTGTTAGTACAGTCATAGGCCTTGGTGCAGAGAAACTTTGAAGGAACAAAGTTTTGTTTCATGGCATCTTAAACAATTTTTTGTAGCTAGTACATGTATTCATCAAATTATTCCTGTCCTGTCACTTAATTTGCAACATTAAACTTCCATTATTTTTAAAAACTTTTTGAAAGAGCGGTTGTATGGAAAATAACCTTGGGCATGTCACAATGCCATGGTGGTGAAGCTTGCATGTCTCAGGGATCCCAAGAGCTGGCTTGCTGAGGCCTTGGCCCCTGCTATATTCAGCCATGTCCCATTGGTCGAAATTGGAGAGGCTGAACACAGTACTGCCCCAGGCCCTCCAGGATGGGTTAAGTAGGGGACCAATCATCCCAGGCCCACCCCAAAGAAACTGGTCTTGGTCATGAAAACCTGGAACATTCTTATTTTTAGTGTCATGGCCTTACAGCTGTATCAGTGCAGCCTTATGATGGCCACGTGTAGAGTGCAACATTGATATACACTGTAGCTAAGCAATTCTATTTCAGTTTGTCTTAAAGCTGTGTCTACTTTAAACGACTAAACCCATATAAACCTCTATAATTCATGCACTAATTTTGGTTATGGTGAACACAGCACTGGTCAAGCATCACACATTCTATACTTCTACTGCTTGTGCCACCTATGGTGTGAATTGGGTCAGGACACATAGTTTATTCTATTTCTAACATAACTTCTTCTACTCTGTACTTGTGTTATGTACTGATATACACTCTAAATGAGGTTGTCTCCAACCTCCGCATGTATATTTAACTTGCACTTTCAGAAAATTTGTGTCTTTTTTACACCCCTTTGTGTGTAATTTTTTTACATGTGTGTTTCATACTTGAAGTTGTGTGTAACATGGCATCCTTATACACAGGAAACCCTCATGTAATGCTGCAATTCCTGTGCTCTGTACTGTGCAAAACTTAGATGAAATGCACTTTTATTGACTAATTAATTGATACTGTCGTGTAGGATAGTAAGTGCGATGTGCGTTGCTAACCTTGCTGTTTATTTTGTTTTCTATTGTGCAGTGAACTTTTTACTTTCCCTGACATGCTATTAAATGACGATTTACCTGAAATATATGATTTTATGAATAGGTTAGGTCCATTTTCCATGAATTCTAAAAAATAAGGTTACCCATTGTTCTGTCACCAATGTAATTCACATTTACCAGTTTGACTTACAAAAGTCTCCACAGTAACTGCACATTTTAACTGTTACCTGGGTCAGTGTCTATAGGAATGATTTGTACTGTAATGGGCAATAGTATATTTTTAATACTATCCTTTCATTCGTTCCAACAGATCAGGCACATGTTTACATAATCTGAAGTGGTCAACAAGATCAATCCCCATCAAGACAGGCTTAAAGAAGACCTTATCACCGATCAGAAACACTCCCAAGTTATCATAAGCACTGTAAATCTGGATAAGTCAGCTATAAACAAAAATCAAATAGGGCAAAAAATTGCTTTGAAACAATGTCCCTTCTACAGAGTCCAATGTTTTGCTTTTGGGTGAACTACGTTGTAAAGATTGGAGGAAAAGAATAATCTGTCCTGGGTTTTAAACATTGTAGCAGTGCCTATAAGCAACAAATGAACTTAAGTGCTTATGTACTCATTATTCATTAGCATCCAAAAAAAACAGTTTGTACAGTAGAACTGTAGGCGCAGGTACTAGTCATCAGATGCTGCGAAAGAGCACCGGTTTCACTAAGTGGTTTTTTTTTTTGCTAAGGT
Organism: Siderastrea siderea; assembly: GCA_964030785.1. Classification (NCBI taxonomy): domain Eukaryota; kingdom Metazoa; phylum Cnidaria; class Anthozoa; order Scleractinia; family Rhizangiidae; genus Siderastrea; species Siderastrea siderea. Next base: position 30,360,241 of record OZ034968.1, on the reverse strand, counting down.
GAAACATTTTAACATTCATATCACCCAGGGCAGAATTCTCTTTTCTTTGTGCCTCTCAGTTCAGCGAATATGTAGGAAAAGAGAACAGTCCCAATGAAGATGTGTTTAAACGTTAATTTGAATAAAAGATGTGAAATTGTCATTGGTTGCTTTCTAGTAGTCTCTCCCTGTATAACAAAACTTCATTGTGAAACCAGCTTTCATGGCAGAACGTATCACAATACATAATGACAAGATAATAGAAATGATTTTAATTGCTCGCAAGACATGAATTTTTTGTTCACTACAGTGCCTTGAAATGCCATGACTGAGTCGGATGACGAATCACAACCGCTTTTTTCAGGGGATAGAGGCATATTTACGATATTTAAGAACACGAAAATTTCTCTGCTGAAGGTGGTTGTAAATATCATATAACCCTCACCATCCGTAAAGACTGTTTGAAAAATGCGCTGTACTGAGGGTCGTAAATGTAAAGCGTTTACACGGTTTTCACTATATCCGTAAAGGCGTGCTTAGAGAACGCGTAAACATTTCCATTCTGGTAACCTTACGGAAGTCGTAAATTATCGTAAATGAAGGCTTTACGAGTTTTTCCGATATCCATAAAGACAGCGTTTAAAGTCTCTCTAAGACGTCTTTACGCACTATCGTTTCTAATGCGTAAAGACCTTCTGAACGGAAATGTAAAGAAGTCCGTAAAGATGCGTTTGCAGGGTCAATACGCTTTCTTTACGTAGTCATTACGGGTGCGTAAATTTAAGATTTCATGCTGTGAAACCTGAGCGTGAAATTATCGTGTGGTATCGTATCGTCAGTACATTTATTGTTTTATAGGTAAGCGATAAAGTTAAGCGTTTAATTATCTCTTTTGCTTCCCAACAGAACAAAGCGCCAACAATAAGATTAAATCATAATGTCTACAACAATGGATTAGTCTGATTAAAAGTACCTAAATGACAAAGAAAACTTGTCAAATGTTCTTCGAGAGGTGCTAACACGTGAATTTGCAACATCTCAGAGATTCCGTTCCTCGTTACTTTCAGATTAAACAGCCCCAATTTCTTTCGCTCTTTTGTGGGCGTCTTTACATTCGTGTACTGTATATGAAGCAGAAATAAGAAAAGCTTCAATACCATGGATCACCAGTGTTTCTTAAAACTGGCCAGTATACTAACGCAGTAAGCTGGTAGGACCAACGATAGAGTAAGGGGTTGAAGTTCTTTCTACAACTCAAGTCGACCTTGCCCACTTCAACATTAACCGATCAAGGGTTGATGGTGAAATAAAAAGGCTACCTATACATGGCCTGTCTTTTGGTATCAGACGTATAATTTTGTCTTTCTTTAAAATTGGTGATATTTTAAAGAGTAAAATTTTACTCCAATTTCATACTTAACACACTACCTGTTTGATTTACAAAAACCGGCATTTTCACTGTCTTTAACGGTATTGTTAAAAAAAAGATCGTTAGTTTTGCGAAAGTCTGGAAAAATTGTACATGCAGGTTAGATTTAATTTGAACTTTTGAAACACTTGTGTGATATCTTTCTTTTTTGTTAGCAAGTTCTTTGTTATAATTCTTATATTAAAATCGATCGTGAAGTGGTTTGATCCTGCAGGCGGCGTAATGGTATGCTATTCACAAAGCCATTGTACTTTTGAACAATTAATGTATGTCAGCTTTCCCTTACAAAAGCCAGCACTTAAGAGAAACACACTTTACCGCAACGCTTCATCCTAGCTGTTCGGCCGAATTATCTTCTGCCTCTGTGCATTGCATCGCCATGAAGGATCAGCTTGAAAGATATCTCCTCCCAACTGCCGACTTGATATAGATCTTTCGCTTGTTGCCAAACAGATCGATAAAGAGAAAAGAATGACACTTAACCAACTGTCAAGAAAACAAGACCCCTTTACGAAACAAGTGCTCAAGAGACGGCAGAATTTGTCCAAGCAATTTAAAGTCCTGCTTTTCCAGCAAGGAAACGTGGCTGGCACGGATCGGCCACGCCTTTACGAAATGGAGACAGCGAGCCGTGAGTTTCGACGATGGTCTTGTGAAGAAACCCGCCGCGCTTCCACGGTTCATCTACCCACCTTGCAAAATAAAAGACACAGCCTTCCATGTTCAGCGTTTCGAAGCAGCGACGGTGACGATTTCAGTCTTAAGACAGGAAGCGAAATAATCTTGCCTCGACGCAAGGAGAAGGCCAAAGCAGAAGACAAATCCGCAAAAGATGATCGTGAGACGGTAGTTAACCAATCTAACGCGAAACTTCAAAGCTGTAAAACTCAATACTCCACTCGAAGGCACTCGGATATCTAATAAACGCCCACTCTCAAATAAACGCCTCGTATCTAATAAACGCCCCCTCCGGGGTGTAATGTTTGTATTAGACGCTCCCCTCTAATAAACGCTCCGTGTCTAATAGACGCCCCCCACCCCGCCCCCCAAGAATCGCCTCAAAAACCAAGGAAACGCTCCATCAGAGTAAATCACGCAATTTATTTAGCTTCTTGCTTGCTTGGTTAGCAATGGGTTGGAAAATCTTTAGGGGATATTTTTGTTAAGAGCAAAACTCTACCGTCACGTTTCACACTATCGCGAGCTTATGAGTCGTGTTTGGCCTGTCAACACTTTATTTCCTACTAGGCTTTGCATTAGCGCAGATTAGATTAGTCCCCTATTCACAAACTCTGTTTTCTATCTTACCCCGCGAGCAAACTACGCCTTTTGTTGACGTTGTTACAGTTAAAAGTGAATAAACGCCTCTCTAATAAACGCCTCATATCTATTTAACGCCCCCCTAGAGCCCCTAAAATTTAATAGACGCCTAGGGCGTTTATTGGATCATTTACGGTAACCAACGATTAAAAACATGCATCAGAATTAACAACAATTCCGAAATGCCAAAATAAAACCCCTTGAGCCTAAGTTGCAGATGCAGGAATCAGTGAAGCGTGTTTCACATAAGCCAATCATATTGGGAGTTTATTTACCTTTCTGAATTGATCACTAGCAGATGTTATGGACAGACGAAGGTATTTTAAGTGTCCTCTCTGCCAGAAGACGGTATTGGCTACGGCTAGGGTCTGTTTTATTGGCCTTGATAATGAAACATAAAAGAGCTTTTTTAACCTATTTGTTGACCACCAAAAAGGGATTAAAGTCGTTTTGCGAACAATAGAACGAATTGAAAAATGCGCCCATCTTACCCCTGCGTATGCCAGTGGTTCTTTTATGTGTAGTGAATAACCTAATCCTTGAATTAAGTGAAAAAAGGTTAATGGCTACAGAATGGCTGGGCACTGATTATGTTTAATCTTCTTCGTTAGAAGAACCACAAACGTCACCACGCTCATTCACTTGATTCTGATCTCTCTGAAACTGTGAACACTCTCAGTTTAAAAGGACTACCATCGCTATAACCTTACTTTTATACGCATGAGAGTCCCGGGGTGGGGGCGGCTCCCATACTGAAAAATAAAAATGAATATGGGAGGAGGATGGGGTACAGCTGTAACTTCACGGTCTGCTACCACTTAAGATGTTTAAAGTGTCACCGTTATAATTTTCTTGGTACCTTTAACCTTTTGAGAAAGTAGCCAAGAAAGATATGATGAAAACGTAACTACCGCTGACTGACATAGCCCGCGGTGAAAATGAATTCAAGCCACGCCTATAAAACGAATTACTGGCCCATTAAAGGGTTCCTTTCAACATCTTGACCACCGCGTTTATGCCTGCAACGACCACCTCTCAGACTGGTCCATACTTCAGTTTTCGTCTTTATAGACTCACCCCGTTAATATACGACCATTCGAAATGCCTAGTGGCTTAAATGACAAAAGCAAACCACAATTAAGAAAGAAAGAGATGTCTCTCCCCAGCCCCTGCGCGTTTTTTCGCCTTCGTTTTCTCTTCACTCTTTTCCCCTCTATCTCGGAGCCTGGAACAGGCTAGAACTATCTTTGATCTGTATCTTGTTTCCATTTTGGTAACCATTTACAGAGCCATTTCCCCATTTAGCTTATGCTGCTTTTCTTTGCTACCGGTATTTTTCTCTGTCTCTTGTTTTTTGTAGGCACCTGCGGTCACTCCGTCAGTACAACCAGGGGCGGATCCGGGGGAGGGGTAGATTGGGTGGCTATCCACCTCCCTCTTTGGGGTCATTTAAGCTTGAAATTAACCCTTTCACTCCTAGACCGAGTTATGGTGAGATGATTTTTTTTTAATCCGCTGACAAAATCCTACCGTGTTACCATTCAATTGAAACCTCTTTGGCAGAACTTTTGCACAAGACTATTTATTTCTTAGGATTTTACGAAACGAAATTTTGGTGCATTTTTTGCTTTGGCCACTTTAGGGGTGAAAGGGTTAAGAAAAGAAAGAAAGGAAAGAAAGAAAGAAAGGCTGTGCCTTTTGAAATACTGTTTAAAATATACACTCAGTTTCCCTTCTGTTGCAACAGCATTGCTTTTTTATCGTACTTGGTTCTTTAATTTTTTGCTTATTAGATCCCTTACTACAGGATCCGTTCAGTACTTTTATTTCAGTGTTACGGTGATCCATGCAAAGTTAATTGTTCAAGAAAAGAACAACACTATCACTGAGGCGACTTTGTCTTCGATTGTTCCATTATCGTTCTGTCTGGTCAGTCACCCCTCTTTCAAAGATTCTGGATCCTCCACTGACAACCATATTTTTTCGGTGGTCGTAGTATACGGTGTTACACTGTATCATGGACGGTAGTGTTCTCTACTTCCTATAATTAACGAGTTACACGTGCAAAAAGCGACACGTACAGCATTACATTAGAGAGAAACACACTGGAAACAACCAGTCAATTAGACCACGAGTTCTCAATTGTCCTTAAAGGTAGTTGCGACTTGACTTTCAAATGCAAACATTCAATTCCTGCTGCTTGACCTGGTAGGATACCTATTGTAACTGGTAACAAAATTATTAATTCAAGAATTTCAGTTTTCCAGGATCTCCTGGGGAGGTCAGCCTATGTGCTGCAGAGAATAGCCAGGAGAAAGGTAGAGTCTTACTGTTATTCCATGAGGCCACACGCCAAGGCACTTTTAAGTAATTAAGGTGGGGTTTTACCTGAAAAATGCACATTTTTTGTATCAAAGATAACAATGACAGAGACAGTTTTAAAAGGCATCCTCAATGCAAATAGTATCTTTTCTATCCTGATACATAAAGGGACGGGTTGTTCATTGGAAATTTTAAAAACAATCCCCAAAAGGTGACAAAATCATCTGTTGTGGGCATGGCTCGAATTCATTTTTACCCCTAAGAGGTCCAATTCCAAAAAAAAAACAAAAAACAAAAAAGAAAACAAGATGCTGCCATTGTCTTCATTTTTCCCACTCAGTATCTTAAAAGGTACTTGGATAACTAACGGTGGTGGATAACTCTAAGGGTGGTCTATTAACACCATAAGCTGTACCAACTCACAGATTTGAACCCTTAAAAAGAGCGGCATTTGCCCTGTCGCTTTTATATGGGAGTCCCCCCCCCCTGCCCTCCCCAAGAAAATTGGCATGGCCACAAGTTTAACAATGGGTAAGGGCTCTTTCATTCTTCTTGTAGACTTTTTCTTATGCTAATTTTGCACCCCTGAAATCTTACTTGCTTCCTGTCAGTGTCCCTGGGTCTCCGAAGATGATGACTGGGTTATACCCAGGCAACATTTTATTAAGTTTCATTGACGGATTGCCAGTATGCAGTGTCAGATCCAGAAATCTTTGTAAGATGGGGGCCTAGATCAAAGATGGGGGGAAGACTAGGTTGAAAACATTTGAGAATGTTACAAATTTCATCTCTCTGGTCCTTATTTTCTAGGACACAATCAGGGAGAGAGGAGTAGGGGACACTCATTTAGCTAGAACTACAGCTGGCCAGTTACCCATAAATGTGACTGGGCAGTGGAGATCAGACAAGAATCCGACTATCTTTCTCATCTAAGGATTCCAGTTACTGGGTATTATGAAATATCGCATAATTTTTTCAGATTTTCGTGCTTCGCCGTGTCTTTTTTCGCACCTCCCACACGCTTCCCGCCACCTTTTCCCTCAGGTTCCCAGTCACCTGATGAAGTATCGTATAAGTTTTTCAGGTTTCCCTGCTTTACACTGCCTTTTTTTTCACCTCCCACACACTTGCCAACACCTGTTCCCCTCAACCCAACGAAAATGGTCAAAATATAATAATTAAAATAATGCATGTGTGCTTTCAAAGTCTGATTGATCTTAAAGTCTTAGAGTCTTGTTCTTTCGTTTTTTTAAATTACTTTATTTGACAAACAACACACATTAAATTACAGTTGATAACAGAAAATAATGGAAAAGAAAGACAAATAACAATAATTGATTGCTGGCCTAATTATTAAGCCAGGATCTTATACAGTTGGTTTGGATTACAAATCACAAAAACACTGAAGACGCTTTACATTATTGCACTTACAGATATAAGACTTGAGGTAAAGAGAAGTTCAGAGATGATGACCATATAACGCACTTTTCATGTGTGAGAGAACGGACCAATAATTAACAAAGAGTACACTTTCCAAGATGCCACTGTAATAAAACTTTTTTTCAGAATTCCAAAAGATCGGGTTTCTTCTCAAGACTCTTGCAGGTGTAAATGTAATGCTTCAAATATAAAACGAATAAATGTAAACTGCGTTTTATGGGATCTAACAATCATGTTACTGGGGTTATGTCGTCGAGGGTAATTTGTTTGTTTGAGAGGTAAATGTTAGTATCATAAGTTTGATTACACCAAGAGAATGCTTCGGAACAAAAGGATGTTACAACATTGCAGTCTAAAAAGGTGTGTTCAATCGAGTCGGGGTTTGAACAAAATGGGCATGCTGCATCATTAACTAAACAAAAATTGTTGAGTTCTTTTTTTGTTACGATTGTTCTATGAAGTAATTTGAAAGAAAATTGTCTCAATTTATTACTTTTGATGATCGATAGATGTGTAAGAATTTATTGCTCCAATCTACAAAATCATTAGGAAATTTATCTTTCCACTTCTCAACACCGTCGGTTCAATGACACAACTTTTATCAAAAAGTCTGTATTAATTTTTGTAACCCATGATGGATAGATCTAAATTAGTTTTTCCTGGAAAAGTGGATATCGTAGTTGTCTCTAGTAAATCACGCGTAGGAGCTGCATGAGTCTTGGCTTTCTTTTTGTCTTGTGTTTTCTAGTGCCTCGCCTTCTGTCAACATAATGTTAAAAACACATTTGCCTTCTTGTTACTTGATTTCACAAAAATCGGAGAGTTAAATTTTCTGATTTGGTGAAAAAAAAATTGTGTCAAAAGGCACTAAATTTTGTGACAACTTTCCAAATCCTGATTTGTATCTACAAACAGGTAGTCTCTGAATTCAATCTACAGACTATAAGTTACATCTAAGAGCAAAAAAAGTGGTTTTATATATTTTGCAATGTTACTGAACAGAATTGACGGTACAGTTTACATTGAGTATTTTACAGGTCTTTTCTTTGATGCAATGGGTTTTTTTGGAATGGTTATTTAACATCACAAATTGATAAATGTACAAAGGCATGGCTGTGCTTTTATAGGAGGGTATTAAATTTCGTGTTGTTTATTCGCCAATAACATTTTCTTGCAAGTCTTTAATTTTACAATTTCTATGCAATCTCCTCTAAAGATAAGCAGGATAAGTAGCAACACAACAAGGTTGTCAAATTTACTTCTACTTTGGCACTCATCATTTACCATAAGAAAGATAGTTCCACATTCATAGCTAAAAACGGATGGCTAATGACTTTTGTTTAAAAACTGGACCTACTTAAGCAAACCAGGAATAATTGCCTTTGTTAATTTTTGTGTGACTAAAGTAAAAACAAAAGAAATTATTCATCTTTAGCTCGAGTAGGTTCAGTTTTTTTTACCAAAAGGTATTGCCTAATAATTTGAATTTCAGCTCTCAGGTCAAGTAATAAAAGTATATAATAATAAATTATTATGTCTTCCTTGCATGATAACTAACCTGTATACCTTGAATTAGTGCTAAACTGGAGCAATTTAGATTTCAAGGAACAAATCATTCTTACTGCCCTGTTTTCACTGTCAGAGCCTTCCATCAGAAACACAGACATTTTCATGGAAGCAGACAATTCAACTGTAACAATGTGTAAGCAAATGAAACAAATGTACACTGACTCTTAATACAATATTTTTTAATGAATCCATTGAAATCTTGTACTGAATAATTTGTAAATAAGAAGCAACTAACTAGGGCAACCCACTCAGTCAAAGGCTTTCAGGTAGAGGTCCTGGAACTAAAATGAAAAAATACAGCATTTGTAAACATCACCATCAAACATAAATATACATGTGGCTTGGTACAGTTTTACGTTACATTATGATAATTTATGATAATTTATAATAACAAGTGTAAGATGAAAAAAAAAACTAACTAAACAAATTTTGAATGACAACATATATACACACAAAATACTATAATCACAAGTGATTTTTCATTTCATCTATTTGATATGTTTGAAAATCAGTGTCCTAGCTAAGCTCAAACAAAGCACGGAGTGCCCTGCCATTTTTCTCAGTGCCTTCTTGTTTTTCCTGTACATGCATGCGATGAACCCCTTGAGCCCTGATATCAAAATGCATATTCTCCTTACTGTTCTCCATACATTTCTTATGGAATTGGTACATGTAAGGAGAATTTGCCTAAATATCAAGAGATCTCATCCTTGATGATCACATACTTTATTGTCATCACTTGAATGTTTGAACAAGTAGTGATAATGTAAAGATAAATTTCATTTTCGTCACCGTTAGGGCTTAAAACAAATGTCTCAACTTGTACGACTTAATTTTGTTGCAAAGCACTTAGATTCTGCATAGTTTGACTTCTTTTGACAACAATCAAAACTTAATAATGGGGCACCAGAATATGTTTCCTTTCATAAATTTGTGGCAATTATAAGCTACAGTTTAATTTAAGTAAAAAATGTGCATTTTTAGTATATCCAAAATATCCACTCTGTGGTTTTTTGGCCAAGCTAGAACAATGAAAATTAATTTTGAAAAATAAGAAGAGGTTTGGGAGAGCAGCAAATAAGCTCTTTAATACTTTTTATTTGTTTATTTAATTGTGGTGTTGAGGGAAGTTGAAGGACAGGGGGTCCATGGATAACTTTTATCCAAGGGTACAGGATTTGTCCTCCTGGGCTTCAACTATACTTCACCTGATTATTATAATAGCACAGCTAGTAGTTAGCATGATATTTTAAAACTAATTGTCTTTAACAAGATAATTTTGTAAAGAAATTTGTCAAATTTAAGAAAACTGGCTGAAATAAAAATACCGGTATGTCTGGCTAAAACAACTTAAGTTGAGCTTAAAAAAATTGATGTCCCAGGTGACAATTTTTACACCTCAAGTGGTACATGCTATTTGAATTCCAGGCTCAAAAATATGAGTTTGTGGTTTCATGGCTTAACCTTTTAAAGACAAATTTTAAAACAAAGTAGAACTTTATTCCTATAAAGGAAAGGAAAAAATAAGCAGGGGCCCGGAGTGAAACTCTCCCTCTTTCCTTGGATATCAGATTTTGTATTAAAAAACACTCACCACATTTTTAAGCGGCGATAATATTGAGTAGAAAGCTGTGTTTGTTCCAGACTCCTGTGGAAAGATTCTCACACTTCAGTTCAATAAGTTGGCCAAATTTTATTCATATGGGATATTTCCATGTCTTTATTTTAAAAATACCTTTCAATGCAGTCCGTATCAGCCCTTATTATTTGCCACTTTTTTTGCCAAATCTCCTCGAAAACAGCTCGTGATCGACTACCATTTTGAATTTTCCTCAAGGAAAACTGCTGTTCAAAGTGTTTGTGTTAACACAGGACTGATTATAAGTTGAAAAATACCGATAATCCACCGTATTTATTGTGTACTGTCTGAGCTCAATATGTCGTCCTAAATAATCAGAAGTACATAGCTGCACAGACCTTCTACTAATCTTTCAGTTATTTCATGCTGAGATATGTCTGTGCATCGGAAAGACCGGATATCAAAAGTTCTTCTCTTTCGACAAATAATGTTCAATAAGCATCATAAAATGGAGAAATGACTGCCAATCACTTAAACTGTAATCCTGAAAAAATCTGCTTTGTTTAATACCTCTAATTTCCCTTGAAGGAACTGTTCCTATCATCACTACTTCAAAAAAGAATAATCGCTACAAAGCTGTCAGCACAAGAACATATTGTATCACATTTCAGAGCAATAAAGTTAAAACATTGTGAAATAGTGCTTGCAAAAACCAACTTTGGCCTTTGTTTTTATGGCTTCAAGCTATGGAGAAATCCTCATCTCTCGGATTTGTCTATAACTTAAATTAATATGAACTTCCACTTACTTCAGTTTTTAGGTATGCTTTAAATATTGTTAACCTAAATTCAAGACTACCACCTAAAATGAACATCTGGGTCCATGGTTAAATGTGGCATACTGAATTTAGCTAAATCATGAGATTTTGTAGAGATCTGATTTAGGCAGCAGGTGATATAAAAATTCAAAAATCAGGGTTAAGACTGGCTGCATATATATTTCCTCAAGTTGGAATCAATTTTTTACGAAACTTCATTGAACGTTGTTAAAATTTAAAAAAAACAAACCTGGTTTTATGTTTCAATGTTTGGGAAAGTCATGCTTATCACAGATTGTGCTGTTGAAGACTAAATATCTAAATATGTCTCAATATATTAATGGTCTAATTCTTTAACCGAAAGTACCTTTAAACACGTCATCTCACACTCACTTTGCAGCAGTCTCTTTAATTGTTAGTAGCTGCTTCCAAACTGCAAAAACTGTCTTCCACCATACTGTGACATGAGGGTAAACAAATTTGGACATTTACTTACCTGTAGTGATAATTATGCAAATTCGTCAAGTTGAATTAAAGCAACAAAAAGAATAAAAACATGAATTTTAGATTTTACCTTGCATTGCGCCAAAGCCATGAAAATAAACACAACTTGAAGCAAGAAAAACAGTTACGATGAAGAAACTTCTTTAGATGTCACAATGTTTGTCTACACATCACCTTACAGTTCTTTACACCAGTAAGAATCATCTCCCTTTTTTGTTTGTACACTATTTTCGCCTTTTTCTCTGTGAAAGTTAAGTTTTCCAGATCAAATCGCTTTCAAATTGTCCTTTTATACTCGAAGCCGCCACGCCAACCCTACAAATTTTCATCCCATTTTTCGAAGACAAAATGGCGGAAGAAAAAGGAATCAAATATCGCCAGGCGTTCTTAGCGGGCGAAAAAATGCCGCATTTCTTGTCTGGGGCGAGGAAAATTTGCATCCAAATATGGAGGTGATGGCCTTATTTGGGTGGCTTGCACTTGTGGACCTTTTTCAATGATTGCTGGGAAAAGCTTTCGAAGCTCGCCTACGCCCTACAACAGCGATCTGGAACACCATTTTGGAAGAATAAATTCGATAGTAACAGTGGACTCGTAGCTCCACCTGGGGCTCGAGAAGCGAAAAGGACAACTGTAGTTGCTTTTGACGCCATCACTGGCTTTGGTTGTGGCGATCGGAGGCAATTTGTTGTTTCAAGAATCAAGATGACGTGCTGCCTGAGCCCGGAACAGAGGGAGATCAGACGAATCAACGCAGAGATCGAAAAACAGCTCAAAATTGACAAGAAGAATCAAAGAAGAGAATTGAAATTGCTTTTACTTGGTGAGCATGGCTTGTGTTTTAATCGAATGCATTCATATTTGATCGAATCTACATGCAATACCGCGGTCGATCTTACTCAAAACCTGGTCGCATGGAAATGCTCGCTCGATAAAACACAGATAAAAATATAAATATAAAACATATACATTTATATAGAAATTTATATACATATAGATGGTATATGCACTCGTATAGATATACATTTGTGTAAAGGAACTGTGTATTGCTCTGCCAGTTGGCTGTGTGAGGTTTGAGAATGCGAGTTGACCGATCTAGCAAGGATCGATTGTTCCAGACCGTCACGACTCCATTTTGTGAGCGCTCTATCATATTTGGTATAAATACTTGAATTTAATCCTCACTGCCTCTAAATAAATTAAGACTTTCTTATGCTCCACATATGGCATAAAGAAAATATCAGGGCTTTATTGTAGACGAGCAAATCTCCAGTTCATGGCTCAACCTGGAAATGTCGATTCTTGGAGTGTATGTTGTTTCTGTACGTATGTTTATAAGCGAGTGCGGGATGTTTCTAAGCGAGATTCTGAAATTAATGTGGGATGTCCTCTCTTTACAGGAACCGGAGAATCAGGCAAAAGTACGTTTATAAAACAGATGAGAATTATTCACGGGCAAGGCTACAGCGATGAAGATAAACGAGGCTATGTCCCTTTGGTGTATCAGAACATTATCACTGCCATGCATTCGCTAACGATAGCAATGGAATCCTTGAATATTCCTTACAAGGATCCAGCAAATACGGTATGAATTACCTTCTAGAATACTTTATGACCTTGTTTATTACATATGCTATGTTGTTCCTCAATTGGTTCAATCTTTCGTAGAGCCTTATGGCGTAGATGAGCTTGATTTTTGAGCGAATTTTATTTGATGTTCCTTGTACAATCTTACGTCCGTTTTGTATTTTGTTCATAGGAAAACGCCAAGTACATTAGAGAAGTTGATCCAAAAAATGTAACCAATTTCGAAAAATCTTATTACGAAGCTACAAAAGCACTTTGGAGTGACCAAGGCGTACAAGAATGCTATGATAGAAGAAGAGAATACCAGCTTAGCGACTCTGCTAAATAGTAAGTCTGTGTTGATCTCCGTTCATTTATCCACGCGTGCTTCTTTCTTATGAAATGTTTAGTTGTAAAATTCGTCGATTAGGTAAAACATTTCTGTACTTGTGTACTTGTGTTTCATTTTGTCGAGCGCACGGAGTCTACTAGCAAATTCACGCCATATTCGTCCTTTTCTGTCAATCCATCTGGAATATCCTCACTGCCTTTGTTTCCAAAAATTATCTATTGCTGCTGGCCAATTTTATTACTTTTCCCATTCTAGAAGCTTTGATTTTAGAATGGAGTATCAGACAACATTTTGGAGTTAACATTTTGTGGAGGAAGTATGATATCCTCGCCCGGCAGAAAATCGCTTGTCAATTTCTGCTGTAAATTGTGTTCGGTTAATGAGCAACAATGTAGCAGTTTACGAACCGGGATTGCAGCGTTTAAAAATGCGATTTCTCTCATTTAGCCTTTCTTAACTAAAGCAGCACTTAAAACCATGGATTGAAGATATTCTTCACAATTTATTTTGCTCGAGCAAGACTTGCCGCTTATAATCGTTTTCGTGGGTTATCCATCCTGGTGGTTTTTTCGCTCCTGTGTTTAGTGCAGTTGACTTTTGTTCTTTTGCGTTTTGTTAACGCATGTTGTAATTCTAATAGCACTTCTTTACCTGAATCTTTCAGCTACCTCACGGATTTAGATCGAATAGCCAAACCCGACTATCTCCCAACAGAGCAAGACGTACTTCGGGCAAGAGCGCCAACCTCGGGGATCATCGAATACCCGTTCGATCTCGAAACGATAATTTTTAGGTAAGCTTAATTTTCTTTTCAGCCATTAATACTGTTATTTGATCTCCAAGCAACGGCAGCAATCTTTTAGATTCCTGTTGGGGCTGATAAAGGGTCATGTTTAGCTTCCTATCCTGAATTTAATTTATTGCATCTTTTTTGTCGTGGGAGCTTGATTTTTTCCCCTCAAATTTGTCTTAAATGGACAGGAAATTTATCCCACACAGGATGTGAATGTGGTTTGCCTGCTTTTCATTGCATATCTAGGCTGTGAATCTACATAAAGGTTGAATGGCAAAGTTTAGTTTCCATGAATATTTTGCTGTAATGTTATCATAACCAGTGGTCCGTGTATTATTTACCATATCCAGACCCATTGGTACGTGAATATTTTGCTGTCAGACCCAGCAGTGTCAGTGAATATTTTGTCATATTATAGCCAATGGCTTGTGGATATTTTGTCATATTTTTACCGTATCGTACCCTGGTCTGATCATGCCAACTGTTCACTTCTGGAACTCTTTGTTTGCTTGTGGATCGGCTACTTGGGTCACAGATTTTGCAATACCTTGGTCAGCCTGTTTACATATCTCCACAACATTCTTCTTTGTTCTCCATTTTGAGCAACTGTCTTTAAAAACCAATGTCAACTCTTAAAAAGTGAATGTTGGTCACATTTTCCTTACTGCCAAGATGAGTATGTGAAAAATTCCACCTATTGAGCACTGATTTGCAGTTTTTGTGTAGTGTTTGACCTGACTTTGTAAATATTTGGCATTATGTTGCAATACTAGAGAAGCAAGCGAAAGTCTGATGTGTTTTTCTCTCCTTCTGCTCAAAGAATTTATGCATTATGTCAAAAAGTTCTTGTTTGTCAGAATTGTTTGCAAAATTTATGGTGAAAGCATGGAACCTTAGCTTGTTGTTTTATTTTCAGTGGTAAGCTCACTAGAGAGTAACATGCATCTTTTATTTGGCAGCAGTTTGAAGAAATATGTACCTTATTAACATGTATATAGTGCATGGACACGTATAATACACACCCTGATGTCACAGCAAGGCATTCGTAGCACCGTCTGTCCATTTGCTACAGTACAGCAATGATCTGTACCCAGTGTCCTCCTTATCAGGTAGTAACCGCTAAAATTTACCGCTTGTAGCACCATTTGCTACTGGTTGAAATCACATACTAAGGCCTGGTTTAGAAATGCCAACAGACTTGGTAAAAGCAATAGTCTCACCTTCTTGTCGTTACGTTCCTAAGATGTTAGGTCAGATCTTTTTCACGTTTCTCCGTATGTTAGTACGTTCCTAACATACAAGTCTTCTCGACACTTTCGGTATGTTAGTATGTTTGACAGTGTCTTGACAATCTTATCTTCTTGAATTTTCTCTGTACATTAGTATGTTCGAAAAATATTTGATCTGTTGTGTTCTCGACGTTTCTCTATATGTTAGTTGTATCCCGTTTGACATTTCTCTGTACATTAGCATGTTCATAAGGTATTGGTGTTATCTTTTCGAAGTTTTTCATTTGTGCCTTGGTAAGGTGCTGAAGTCTTTTCGTCTTGGCATTTCTCCATATGTTACTAAATCTGTAAGTTGCAGCATGAGCCTTTCGTCTTGACATGTATCTGTACTTTAGTAGGTTCCCTGAAACAGAAATTGCAAACGTCTAGTGTTTTGAAGCGTTTTTGAGACGTATGGACGTGGGCCTAGTGCCATGAGCAATATTCTCGGTCACAGTGCTCGAAATTAGAAAAAAATTCAGGTTGTCCTTATGGTAAACGCCGGACAACCTAGCCCCTGACTTTGGTTGCCCTGATGTGGACTTGGTTGTCCTTAAAATGTTGTATGTTTTTTCGAGATTTTTACCTAGCAATGCTTTCTACGCTTTTATTTACTGTTAATGTTAATGAAAATACTCCTTTGTATTTTCTGAAGCTGTGTAGTAGTTTTCTAAATACCTACACCAGCAAAAACACAACTCAAAACAACTAAGTACAAACTATTCCCAGACAAGATGCGTCTCAGATAAACACATGGTTGTCAGATCTGTTCACTTAAAAAAAGCCAAAAATTCTGAACTAAAGTTTGAAATATGAAAGAAACTTGAATTAAACTTTGTTTAGAATACAATTTCATTCAAGATGAAGGTAAGAAATGCATTCAAATGCGCCAGGATATTGAAAATTTCGAAGTCATGCAAATCTGCATGCGTAATGAATTATTCAAATGAAATACAATACTTACCGCCTATCGCGTATCGATCGTCACTCACAATGAACTGCGTACGAGTGTGCCAAAATCTTTCGACGAGGTCTGGGTTCAAGACAACACTGCAAGCTCATCCTGGCCTGGCTTATCAAACGAGACGAAAAACGTCCGTTTAACTGTTACAACCTTCGATTTCCTTGGTTCTCGTGGACTCCATCTTTCAGAAGAGCGCTATTTAGAGCGATTTTCGTGTCTCAAATTTATAATTCATTTCTTTATTCTGTTGGGCATCACAGTAATGTAAGTACCGTAAACACCGGCGTATAAGCCGCACCTTTTTACCCTAAAACTTCGCTAGAAATCGGGGGTGCGGCTTATCTGCAAGAACATCTGGAAAAAAATTTGTAATTTTCCTTGAATCATCCCCAAAGCACCAAAATAAAGTCAAAATGGTACCACACTATCTTCGAGAACTTGTGTGGCCCACTGCTTCTCTGTTGTTGACAACTTTGATGGCAAATTTGTCAAAGCAATTATCGAACTCCCTTTCACAGGCGAGTTTGTCACCGGTGGATGGCTTCCAAATATCCTTATAAAAATAGAAGCCACGAACAGCTGAAGAAATCGCTAAAACCTTCATTTCAGTTTGCTTTGCGAATGAACGAAGCGACAACACTTTTTACCAGTTTTCTCTCTTCTCATCAAATGCCTGGCTGCTAAGCCAAGATACGTAACCGAACGGCCGAATGAACTTACTCACAAATTTGCGGACTTCAATAGCTTTAACTGGAAAAATGCTGGGGAAAAGTACATCGGGGAAAGTGGTCTTGTGTTCAAGTACGCTTACATAACTTTTTGATACTTGTTTTAAGGATTAAAATGTGTGTTTGAGTCTTATTCCGACTACAAATTGAATCACTGATCCATAGTTAAGAAGGACTTAACTTCAGCCAATATGTTCATTAAATGAAATGACTTGGCTATGAATTTTTGACAACAAAAATTTTTTTTTCAAAATCTTGAGCTTCTAAACTTGGTGTGCGGCTTATCTGCGAGTGCGGCTTATACGCCAGTGTTTACAGTACTTCAATTTTTTCCTGGGTTGTCCGGCGGTTTTCTTCTCGGGCAACCGGGCATATATTTTTCCTAAAAACTGGTTGCCCGAATGCACTTTAAGTCGTCTCGGACGACCGGACAACCGCTAATTTCGAGCACTGCGGTCACTTGATGATACTTCCACTCTAGGGTAGTAAAGGATTTTCAACAAAGCTGCTTTACTGGTCTGGAAAACTGACTAGCCTGTTGCCCTGAAAACTAGGGGGAAGACTGAGTACCTAATGTTAAAATCTTATTAACAAACATCAACATAAAAAGATTTACAGCAACTAGAGGTAGTAGTGTTAACAACTCCAGAAAAAACACTAGTTTACAACTGAAAAAAAGAAAACTTACAGGGTGCCTACCGTATTTATTCGCCTATAACCTGAGCGATTTTTACACAAAGCCAACCCAAGTTTAGGTAAAATTTAGGCCAGAGAAGGGGGTTCGGCTTATAGCCGAGAGTTTTTACTAAACAAAACTTTCTCCAACATTAGAAAATTAGCATTTACTTATGTATAAGCCGAGCGAATGTATATACTGAAGTTTGGTCATTGACTTTTGTAATGTTGAAGATTTTCGCGAGTGGATACTGCATTCGCTGTCTGGCTGCTATCACGAAGCGGTGAAACTGCAAGATCATATTAGAATTTTCCAGGTCATCGGGCAGGTGTTGTTTGTTTGGAGGCTTATGAAATGGTGCCGCTTCCAGTTTTGATACCATCCGAGGGAGGCCTTGAATTCTGGATCATAGTTACTTCGCTTTCAGACCTAACATTAATCCGCTCACGGCGAGACCTAAAACGACACAAGCAATAACATTTAATTCATTGTGGAAAATATAAATCGAGCGAGCTGAATATAAACTTTGTTTTGACAGCATTGTTTTGACTCCACAAGATTCCAACCAATCAGAAGTGTTGGTTCCCATGAGTGAGTTGAAATGTGATACTATGCAAACAATGCTCGCAGTTCAAGAGTTGTGTGACAAATTCATTTCATTTTTTCATCCGGAAAAAAACACAGACATGACAAATGAATTCTCACCTTGACTTCTTTGCTCCGTAAACCACTCAAACAACTGTTGATCGAGCTCAGGATATTTTGGAATGTAGGGGCCCATCATCTTTCGTCTGGCAGACATCTTCAGCTCGCCGTTGAATAGGACTCCTTGGTCACATCTCCAGCGACGGACCATCAACTCACTAATTCCGTAATCTCTTGCGATTTTGGAGTTATTTTCTACAGCCTTTGCTTTTACGATGACTTTTAAGTATTTCCTCAGAGGTCAGCACTTCAATCGTGTTTATTATTCACTTCAACTTGAATTTGTAAGTTTCACAGGAAATTTGCGCAATATTTTTTGTGTTTTATTCCAGTAGATTGCTCAATTTTTGGGTCTCGGCTTATAGCCGAGAGTTTCCTGAATTTTTTTTGTCAACATTGGGTCAGTGTTCTGTGTTACAAGTTTAGGGTCTCGGCTTATAGGCGAATAAATACGGTATGTAAACTACTTATGCCAATAATGTCTCATAGTTTCACAAAACATAAGCTAGTTGACTAAGCATTCAGTGTCACTCATCTCAAGCAATAAAGCCTTCAATTCTGTCGTGGAATCTGATTTGCATAGTTCTCTGGTTAAGGAATTGTTGGATCCATAGTTGTCCTCATTTGTCTTAAAATTAAACGATCTTCTGAGACAGTTATTGTAATTCCACAAGTCAACAAGGACTTCTGCTGGCACATCATCCTATCTTTGCAAATCCATGAACAGACCTCCTCCGATGGCTTCCTTTCTGTCCCAATCGTGCCAACTTTGCGGATTCAGCCGCCATCCACTGCAGTCAGCTCTTTAGTAGTCGGTCTTTTCCTTAAATGGTTTGTGCCAGTGATAATTAGTCTAAGCTTAGAGCTTTCTCCAGCACACACCTGTGATGACTAACTCATTTCTTGTCCTAGTGTTCTTGTCCTCACTATTGATCGTACATTTTGCTGACATGTCAAATGTTAGTGAAGTTTCATCGGCATTTGCAATGAGGTGAAGAAGGAAGTTGTGTTCTTTGCAGCAGTCAATAATGAAACCATGAAATGTGATGACCTTCTTCCTGTAGTTATCTGGAAGAGTCCATGCCAGAGATGTTTTCTAACAGGGATAAGCCATACCTTTTCATGAAACATTGACGTGTGTGTGATTTCTGGCATTGAAATGTCCTTCAGGAATCTGGCATTTCACTTTCTTTACAAGTGCAAGGGCCCTAGGCATCAGTAGTGATGGAAAAACAGCAAGCCCATTGTTCTGTTTGTTGTTTATTGCTGCAAAGCCACCAGGCTTCACAGCAGACTAATTCAGGCTGCGTACGTGACCAGCCTGGGTTGCCGGTGCTTGAAGCCAGAATCGTTTGAGATCTGCTGGATGTAAATATGTTGATATGTGGATATGATTATCACCAAATTTGTCTCAATTTCGTGGCCCTCAAATCAAGGCCATTGTCGAGTACCCAAACGTGGAAAACTTATACTGTTTCACCTGTTTCATGTAGAAAGCCACGTTTTTGCGAAGGCGGGGAAGAGTTTGAATGCAAGTGAAGGTAAATACCCTTGAATTGCAGCCGATACGTTTCTCAGAATATTTCAAGCAATTCCTGGAACTCTGCAGTGTTATTAAATTCGACGTTTTTTCAAGGATTCATTTTGTTGTATTTATTTCATTGAGTCAAGCGATTCAGAAAGAGAACACGCCATTTTAATGTTGGAACCCTAAAGAACACTCAACCTTTGATAAAGTGGGATGTGGAAAACTTATTGCGGAGAAATCCTGTTTTGTGTGAAAAGCCACGTTTTTGCAAAGGCGGTGAAGAGTTGATAGCAGGTGAAGAAAACGTTTACATGATGAAGGGAGGATTGATTGGTTTTTTGAGGTAAAACAGTTCTTATCTTTTATCTTTCTTATGCTTTTTAAGCAAAGCAGTTCTCATCTTAGTAAAATATTTGCCTGAAAAAAATTTGTTGTACTTTGTTCTCCATTTTTCCATTCAAGATTTTGGGGAAACAAGTACTCGTGGTGTATGTGTCACGGATGTGTCACTGATGTCACCATGGGCACTTGACCGTCACGCATTTTACCAACGACCAAGATTCTTGTGTTCAAGGCCATCTGTTGTCTTTACAAAAGAAAATTTACTTTTGGCCGTTAAACCGCTGTTCCTCTGTATGCACTTTACCTGCAGCACTTCACTTTCCAAATGGAAACCACTAGTCTATTTCAGCAGGTGGACCTCCAGATCTGGTCATACTGCTTTCTTTTAGCTTGCTTGAATCAAGGCATCTTCTCCAAGTTTTCTTTGCTATCTCATCAGAGTTGAACATTGCCCCCCCTCTCCCCCCCTGCACCTGAAGCACCAAGTGCATGTTCATCCTCAAACTGATACAGTAGCGGTAAATTTTGTGGTTGCTTTGTTGACATTTTGAGCCTCTGAGTGGTAGTTGTATGTTTTGTTTATCCCTTGTTTCAGTTTAAATAGTTTAAGCTACCTGCGGTTCAAATTTGTGGATTTTTTATAACTTTGGTAGTTTATTTCACTTCAAAGGAGCACGTCATACATAGGGAAATATGGTATATACCGTAAACACCGGCGTATAAGTTGCACCTTTTTACCCTAAAACTTTGCTAAAAATCGGGGGTGCGGCTTATCTGCAAGAACATCTGGAAAAAAATTTGTAATTTTCCTTGAATCATCCCCAAAACACCAAAATAAAGTCAAAACGGTACCACGCTATCTTCAAGAACTTGCGTGGCCCACTGTTTCTCCATTGTTGACAACTTTGATGGCAAATTTGTCAAAGCAATTATCGAACTCCCTTTCACAGGCGAGTTTGTCATCGATGGATGGCTTCCAAATATCCTTATAAAAATAGAAGGCACGAACAGCTGAAGAAATCTCTAAAACCTTTATTTCAGTTTGCTTTGCGAATGAATGAAGCGACAACACTTTTTACCAGTTTTCTCTCTTCTCATCAAATGCCTGGCTACTAAGCCAAGATACGCAACCGAACGGCCGAATGAACTTACAAATTTGCGGACTTCAATAGCTTTAACTGGAAAAATGCTGGGGAAAAGTACATCGGGGAAAGTGGTCTTGTGTACAAGTACGCTTACATAACTTTTTGATACTTGTTTTAAGGATTAAAATGTGTGTTTGAGTCTTATTCCGACTACAAATTGAATCACTGATCGGTAGTTAAGAAGGACGTAACTTCAGCCAATATGTTCATTAAATGAAATGACTCGGCTATGAATTTTTGACAAAAAATTTTTTTTTTCGAAATCTTGAGCTTCTAAACTTGGCGTACGGCTTATCTGCGAGTGCGGCTTATACGCCGGTGTTTACAGTATGTTGTGGTTCAATTTAATCCATCCTTGGTTCAATTTTTATTTTCCTTTGTTTATACTCATTATCATACATTACCATACACAAAAACAAAGGAAAATAAAAATTGAACTAAGGATAACATTGAACCACAACATATTCATTTTTTCAGAGTAGATTATGGAGATCAGTGCAATACCATCAACATAGCAACTTGTGTGGAGTTTTTGTTAAACTGTTGGAGCTGATTTTACTGGTTGCGCAGTTGTGCTTAATGCTCAAGTGAATTTTTCATGAAATTCTTGGAAACCTGACAACTCCCAGTGGCCTTTTTGGTTAAAAGTTTGATAGGGCTCGAGACTAACTTTTCAGCTTAGTAGCCTAGTGGCTCGTGAGAGGTTTGATTTCACTAGGCAAAATAAATTTTCACAAGCCAGACTTTTTTTGTTCGAACTTACTAAGATACGGAGAAACCTTGAGAAGTCATATTGAACATGTTGGTTGCAAATGCACTACAGTAGGAAGAAACACTGTTAATGTCCCAAGTATAGAGACAAGTTGAGGAGACACTGAGGCTAATAAAATACGCAACTACTAATTTGTGGAGAAACGTTAGACAAAAGTAATTCGGTAAGAACGTGTAATGTACGAAAGAATGCCGAATGGACAAAACTATTATGGTGGGACAATAAATTACAGAGAAATGTAGGAGAGACAATTAATATCAATTAATGTTAATATAGTCAGTTTGGTTTCCATCGGATGCTTTGGTGCTTTGAAATTTTCACTAGCCAAAAAGGCTAGTGAAAGCTCAAAACCTACTAGCCAAAACAGAATTTTTACTAGTCTGTGACTAGTTGGCTACCGTTAGTCTTGAGCCTTGTTTGATTTGAATGGTCACAGTTTAGGATCTTATGTGTAGATGTAAATCACATTGAATTAATTAAGGTTTGCTTCTAGCAGAGTTCACAGTCGTGGATAGGTCATGGATTTGAAATTTGCATTCCAGGCCTGAAAAAGGCAAGGAGATTAGAAAAGTTTAGGTCGTGGAAAAGTGGTGGATTTTCTAGAATTTCAGATTTTCGCCCAATTTTATGAAGTCGATGGTTGAGCAGCAAATAGCGGCATGTGGCACCAGCCTCTCGTCATTTTTTCCCCCCTCTTGCGCTTTATTTTTCTTTTGTGGGCTGCTTTTTCAGTGCTTGCCACTAATTGAAAGCCTGAAACAGGCTAGTTCTTATACGGGCCTGGCATTCATATGCTGAGTCCCTCGAACATTTATTAACGGGGGGGCGAGGTAGGTGAGAACAGCCTGTTAAAATGCCCATTGGGCTTTCTTGTTTTTAACCGGTTTATAAAATGGACACGGTTTTTTTTTTGCATCAGTTGGCCTAACGTATGAACAAAGTGCTGTAAAGCTTGTGGTACAGGTACTCAGGAGTGGTACTGTCTTATCTAAGACGCATGCGCATATTAGTCTGCTGATTGTTACCTTCGTGTGTTCTTCTCTTTTAATTTACAGTATTTAAGATATGAACGGCAAAGGGTTGTTAAGTATGGGGTTTCAGTATTTGTCTTGCATGACGCATGCACAACTGAGTAAAGCAGCTAATAGGATTGAATGCGAAATTTGGCTGTGTTGTCTGATCTAGTTAGTGGTTATGGTGAAATTTTTTTTAGCGCAGGAGTTTTGTTATGGGGTTTGACATTTTGAGGGATGTAAAAATGTGGGAGTAGGAGGATTTGTGAATGTGAGGAGCATATCACGCTTCTGTGAATGTGATTTGCTTTGAAAGTTGCGTTTTGTATGACAGGGGTGTAATATTGTGCTGCATGAGAGACAGTTTCCCTTGGCGTTTTATAGGGGGACGGTTTCCGAAGAGGGATTGTAAGTTTTCAAATTGGGTAACCTGTATTTCACCAGAGGAGAGAAACGATGGCTGTGTTTGCAGCTTATTAGCAGAGTAAGGAACGGTGGCTTAGGAAGAGAAGGGATTGGCACTAGTATGATGATGCAATTAGTGGATTGCACCATCGATACATCATAGTTCTTGAGAAGGGAGAGAGATGAGTGTTTATTTGACGCAAGAAGTTGAGTTTAATTGCATGAAGATGAAGGAATCGGTCATTAATAAGGAGTTCAATTAATAAGGTAGCTGTTACGAGTCTTTAGTTAGAAAATAACTGAATATTATCAAGCGATGCGTGTGGTTTGTGTGTGGTGTTGGTTGGGTTTGAGGTAATTTTGTAATTGCGTTTTGGTACGTAGCTGTTCGGAGTCAACTTGTTTACTTTGCATGGGGATTCCCGGGTTAGCAAACCGGATTTAAACATCGCGTCATGAGATATGCCTTAACGTGCCCCAGACTCTGACGATCTGCTCGAGCTTGTGTTTATCAAGCGTTGCGTTTTGATTCTACTGCTATGTTCGCTGTTTGTATGCATGGTCTAGGCACAGCAGTAAATATTTCGTCATCCCTTTGTAAGTATCCTCAGTTGTGGGCAAATTTATACCGACATTCAACGTTTGAGTGAATTTGCATTTTTCAGCAGAAAGAAAAGCGATGAGAAAGATTAGCTGAGTCATCAGAGTTTAAACATTATGTCATCCAGTAATGCTATAGTCAAAATACTGTGTCATACAATCACACTTTTCGTCACGGTGGTTCGTATAAATACAGGATCGCACGAACATTTGTGAAACCTAGGGGTGGGGAGGGTCAGAACGGCAAGTTAAAATGCCCATTAGGCTTTCTTGTTTTTTTTTTAAGGCCCAGAGGTCTGAATTAATGAAAGTTCATGCAATTTTGTTCCTTCATTTCTGTGTGAACTCTGTCTAGCTGGAAGCTTTGAAGAGGAAAATTCCCATGATCTTATTCTCAGTGTTTGTTTTCCAGAATGGTTGATGTTGGAGGTCAGCGGTCGGAGAGAAGGAAATGGATTCACTGCTTTGAGAATGTGACGTCTATTATGTTTCTTGTGGCTCTCAGTGAATATGATCAAGTTCTTGTAGAATCTGCCAGTGAGGTGAGTGCTTCCTTCAAATTTAATATTTAATTTTTTCATGGTCTTGACCATAAGAAAATTCTTTTTTTTTTCTTGCTTGGCACCAAGGCTTTGCCAATTTAGACCAGACATAAGTGGTGATGATTGAACATCTTGTTATAATATGGGCTGATCTGGTTTGAAATTTTTCTAGCTTGTGTACAAGACCTTTACCACAATTTCCCCACACTGCACTTCAATGATCAGAATAAGAGAAATTTTACAAGGCAACAACAAAAACAGCAACCAAAAAATGTTTTGAGAGTTTGGGATTTAAATGTAGACTAGACTAGGTTTTCTCTTTTTATCGCACCCTCAGTGAATTAATTGAAATTTGCCCTAAAGCCCCAGTGCTTCTTAAATCACTTCTGGTGTAATAACTGCTCAAGATTCTTGTTTAATGCCAACACAATAACAGGTGTCAACTGGGAGCAAGATTTAAGACAACATTGTGCAATATTGACCACATTGCAACAATTCTTAAGGGCTGTCCATTGCAACAGGCCTTGAATCATTAGATGACAATGCATGAAAGTGTTGTTGAGAATCAAGACTTCTGTTGGGAAGCAAACAGGATCAGTGGTACAGTCCAGGGGTACAAACCATGTAGGCCGTACTAAAACGAAAATGTCTTCAAAACGAAACACTCACAGTCCCTGAAACTTAGCAGAAATGTTCCCTAATAATTAAAGATTATTGGGATGCAAAAGTTTTTGGAATGGGAAATAAATTGTAATTTAAAAGTTTTTTCGACGGCTGAAAACGCGCCATTTCAGGATGTAACGCGTAACATAAATTCACGAGACGAATCAAACTTTCTCTCACTGTTTCACCTAAGTCAACCACACACTTCACTTATAATTAAAAGTATCTTTAATTGCATTCAACTTACATGTCTGGCTACAAAATAAAGCTGATTCTGCTTCACTGAACGAGAAAATAACGAATTTCATACAAAGATGTCTCCTGTAACGCAGTTTAGTTTAAACAGTTATGGCCAAAGATTAATATAATTTAATATATCGAAGAAACACACTTGTGCCCCACAAAAATATGGCTAAGTTCTCATAAGACATAGTTTATGTGTGAGTAATTTCAACTCGATTGCTTGAGCTGCTACTACAATAAATCAAAATATGTTCAACCCCGAACACATTCTTACTACCGCAAGTTTCATAAAAAATTAGCCTTACTTGCTTATTTCTTTTTTATCTCCACTGGAAGCGAAACGTTCTTCAGGCATGAGGCTATGCATGCACAATTCTCATAAGCATACTATCACGGCTGGGAAATCTGTTTCTATTTTCTCCGCTTTAAACTGAGAATATTTCCATTTTTCTCGAACACCAAACACAAATGCATGTTCCACCATTGTGTAACATGAACCAAACAAGAAGAAACCGCCACTGATGCAGATTCTGGAGGAAATTTTCACCCCTATTTGCAGCCAAAGCGCATCCATTTTGTGGCAATAGACTTCAAAAATACTCAAGAATATATGGGGGGATCCTTACAGAGGTTTCAGGGCTAAAAACAATAGAGTCAACCACATGAGTTTTGATAAACATGACTGGTTCGTGACAAAGTCTTGCGATTGGAAATGGCGGGAAAAACAGACAAAACTGTAACTGTTTTAATTCTTTTTGCTTCTTGGCATTCAATCAATGCTTTGAGGAGTGTTTGGATATAAATTTGAGCTCGTTGTTAAATATTTTGTAGTCTTAAGAGTGACATTTATACCAAAAAGAGAATGACCATGCCCACAGTGCATTATGGGTAATGTATTTGTTTATTGATTTTTTTCAGTTTTTGATGGCCGAAAACAATTTTAAATTGTATTCTGAGCATTCCTTATGTGAAAATGTACTATTTTACTTGAAATGAAAGTAAATTTGAAAAATCACTAATTTTGGCCCCTGTTACACCTTTGTACCCCTGGATTGTGCCACTGATCACAGGTGGTCTACTCTGTCTTCTCTGCTATGGGCAAGCTTAACCCTTTAAGCCCTGACATGAAAATTCATATTCTCCTTACTGTTCTCCATACATTTCATTTGGAACTTATAAGGAGAATGTGTCTAAATATTAAGAAATCTTATCCTTGGTGATCACTTTCTCGGTGTCACTTGTGTGCTTGAACAAGCAGTGATTAATGTAAAGAGAAATTTCATTTTCATCACTGTTAGGGCTTAAAGGGTTTATACTAACTAACTTCTTGTTCTTTGAATTTTTAGAACCGGATGGAGGAGAGTAAAGCGCTATTTCGTACTATTATCACATACCCCTGGTTTCAGAATTCTTCCATCATATTATTTTTAAACAAGAAAGATTTGTTGGAGGAGAAAATTATGTTTTCACATTTGGTAGAGTATTTCCCAGAATTTGATGGTAAGTTTAATTTGTGAAATTGTTACCTCAATTTTGACAGTGAGTGGCTTTTAGCTATTTTCCATGCAAAAAAGAAATATTAATATAAATTGAACAGCCACGGACATTAATGTTTTGTGATTGACTGATGGCAGGCTCATATTGTCCATACCGTCATTTTCATCTTAGCATTACCATGAAAAACGTGACCTTTTGGTTTCAAATGTTACATGCTTTGTAATTGAACATTTAAAGATTGGATCTGTATCAGCCAATCTTTTGCACCTGTAACTGTCAACCAGAAGCAAGGTTGTTTTACAGATGTTTTTCAGGGGTTACATTAATTTAACCACTGTGCTTAATGATGGTTAAGCGCTATACCGTAAACTGCTGCTTATAAGCCCTGGGTTTATGAAACTTCGTAAGAGCTTTTGGGTGGGCTTATAAACGGAGGGGCTTATATCCAGGGGGGCTTATAAGCGGAATAAAAAAAACGTTTCGAAATGAGCCACAGCAGTGTTGATCAAAATACATTTAATTTACCAGTTTTTAATGAAAATTGGAAATGTCATAATAAATCGAATTCATTTCTATTTTAACAACAAAATCAAAACTGAAATTATGAATATATGAAATTCATATATTCATATTTTTTTCAGGCTTTCTTTTCGCAACTGCATAAGTTACGTTAACAACTGCGAGAATCTTCTTTACATTTATTTCTTCATTCCGCAGTTCAATTATATGAATTTCATATATTCATAATTTCATCTTCATCTTTCCCGGGTATATTACGAACCAATTTAATGACCAGCTCCCAGTTGGCTTGTTAGCTCAATTGGTTAGAGCGCTGCACCGGTATTGCAGAGGTCAGGGTTCGAATCCCAGCAAGCCTGATTTTTTCAGGCTTTCATTTCGCAACTGCGTAAGTTGTAACAAAACAGAAGCTCAGAGTTCATCTTTGCAGTGTTCTGTGGGAGTGGAAAGGAAACAAGGAAAACTAGAGGGGGGGCTTATAACTCGGGATGTTTTTTTTGTTACTGGTAGATCCTTACAAGTGGGGGCAGGGGGAGAGGGGGGCTTATAAGCGGCAGTCTATGGTATTACTCAAACTTTGTAACAATCATCTTACTTTGAGCACTAAACCTAAGCGTCACACATCAGCCTGTCAAATTTCAAATGTTTGATGAGGAAACATGCAATGTTTGACACCAAATGAGATCACATTATCTGTGATTTGCCAAACTTAGATGGAATTGATGGTATTTCAAAATTAATGTTGTTCATAGAAGGGCTTAGATGAAGTAAAAGAGTGACTTGTTGACTTCCAAAATGAAATAAGTGCTTGTGGGCAGTAAATCGAATCATTATGGTATTGAGATTCTGTGATACTGGTTGCTGTCAGCTTCCTGTTTCAATAGGTGGAAGAATTTTCTGAAAAGGTTATAGCAGACTGTACTGCTACGTGCACCAAGTATATCACAGAAAAAGGAAATTTTACTTCAGCACATCCGACCCATGGATTATTTAATATGTCTCTGGAACTATCCTGCTTCATATGTACAGAGCAATAATGCAAACACGTTTTGGTCCCAGCAATGTCCTTAAAGGAACAATGTCACGGTATTTTCATTCACTTTTCTGATCTGACATAGTGATTTTCTCATTGAAGGAAACCTCACAATAATAGTTTCCTAA
Source organism: Siderastrea siderea (assembly GCA_964030785.1). Lineage (NCBI taxonomy): Eukaryota > Metazoa > Cnidaria > Anthozoa > Scleractinia > Rhizangiidae > Siderastrea > Siderastrea siderea. Next base: position 30,331,800 of record OZ034968.1, on the reverse strand, counting down.
GGTAGAAAAACACCAAGGAAGTAATAATAAACCAAAACTAAACAAGGATGGTTACGACTGAGGGAGATTAAAATCAGAGTCAAGAGTGACTCCTGGTCAGTGTCATCACAAGTGGCTCTTTTCAGGACTACACTCAACCAGATGATCATACTTCACTGACTTATGATGTGACTCCTGGGCTCAAACCATTTAGAGAGTAGTTACAATGTACTTCCAGAATGGTGTTAACCCAGGTTTTCAGTACTTAAACTGTCTTCCACATTTTATTACAGGACCACAGTGCGATGCCCAGGCAGCAAGAGAGTTCATCCTAAAAATGTTTGTTGACCTGAATCCAGATTCTGATAAGATAATCTACTCTCACTTCACATGTGCCACTGATACAGAAAATATCCGGTTTGTATTTGCGGCAGTGAAGGACACAATACTGCAGTTAAACCTAAAAGAGTATAATCTAGTTTGAATAGAGCTGGTCAGAGATCTTACTATCTGAATTAAGGATATGAAGGCGAGCAGGTTGTGAGAGGTTCAACTAGGGGCTCAAAACTGTAGAAAATCACAAACATGGTTGGAAAGAGATTTCTTTATTTAAGATTGCTTGTCTTCAACTGATTCTAGGTAAAGTGCTTTTGTGTACAAAATATCCAAAACCAAACGTTTCTGTGTGAGAATATAGCTAGTATTCAAGTTAGCAAGACAAGTGTGGCACTGTGAATTTTTTCCAGTATAGTTCACCACAGTTGAATGTTGTGTATTTTGAAAGTAGTCAAGTAACTGGAAATATTTTGCAGGTGTTAGATATACCTAGAATATGTCATAAATGTTATGAAAGAAAATGAAATATTAGTTTTGTCCTTACAGTTTACTCCCTGGTCTTTCTTTGTCTCAACTCTCCAACCAACATTTTAGTTGTTTTACATAAGATTGAGGATGGTTTATCACTTATTCCACCTTGCAAGATATTTTGTATTAAATAGGCTTAGAAGAAAGTCATGTTCTGTTGCTAGTCTTTTGTTTCTTTGGCAAGCTATGTAAAAACTTATTTACCATACAAGCTTGCAGAGTAACAATAAAAACAGCTATTCATCTGCCTTCGATTGGCCATAAACAAATGTATATGATATCAATAATTTAACTTTTAATTGAAGCTGGTCAAAAGAGTTTCGTTGTTTCTTTCTGGGTAAGCTGGCTTCAGCCTGGAATCCCTTAAGCTGTATTCTTTATTGCTCTTGAGTCTTTCTTTGTCACTGCACATGATATTTTCAGCGATACTCGCTGAATTGTGTAGTGTCTCATTGTAAATCTTGTATAATCCACATAAAGCATTGTATTAATAAGATGAATTAGATTCTTATCCAAGTTTGAGGAATTTCGACATGCCCCACCATTTTCACTGTCGTACTGATAGCACATGTAACTTTGCTGCAGTTAGGTATCTGTATGTAGTAGGCATAACGAGAGGTGAAGGTTGACACGCAGTTCAAACTCTTAACCCATAACTATCTCGTGCCCAGATTCAAAACTGGAAAAAAAATAGAGAAAGTTGCATTTTGTGAAATACTGAAAAACAAACTAGGCCGTATAAAAGTACTGCGCAAGAAATTTCGTTTGAATGGTCACACCCACCAGAATTCATTCAGAATTCATTTAGATTTCACATCTTGAGGTTTGGTCAGCTGTGGGAGCAAAAGGCTAAAACTGAATTTCAGGAACAAATATCCAGTTGAAAGAAGCACCCTTTGTTGCTCAAGCAGTAAGGACTGTTAGCATTAGGTATAATAGTTTCTCTGCAGGAGGAAAGTTCACTTCGGGTTAAGATAAGGTTAAGATAAGGTTTGGACTGCATAGGCATTGGTCTCCATATTTTCACAGAGTGCTCAAAAAGTGCATGAAGATTGCACGTGTGGGGTAAATCTAGATCCTTTCTTTTATGCCTTCTATTGTCAATCACCTAAAGGTAACTTTTGAAATTGTTCACATTAGTATCTGTCGTATAGTGAAAGAAATTTAATGAAGCAACGTTATTTCAGTTAACACTGTGACAGTGGTTTAGGGAGTCAGTTTCTGGTGCTAGCGAAAGAAAACATCCAGTATACAGTGAAGCTTGACAGTCCAAAATTGCAAATTTCCAAGAGAGGTCTAGATCTGTTTATGTCAACTTATGGTTTTGTTTAGATCTGGTTTTCATCTAAAGCTTTCAGTCATTCCTAGTCAACGGTATTTTGCAACAATTTTTTGCTCTTTAAGCTTACCAAGTTTTCTAGGAATGTTTCGGAAATCAAAAACCTAAAAGATACAAAAGATGCCTAAGTTTATTCATCAGTGACGAAGGAACTTTAAGTTGACTGTACATCTCCCAAAGAACATTCGTTTCTTGGCTGTTTTAAGTGAGGTCTTGGTCTTTTGATGTCTTAAATTAGTTTTCTATTTTGGCCAATCTTATAACAGAAAACTGAACAATGTGGCTATGATTGACCGAAGTTAGCAAAGAAAACTGAAGATCTCGTAAGAATTCCAAGACCTCCAGTAAGGGGCGGAGGTACGGAGTTTTATTCTCTGTTGACAGTAGAACCTTCGTTACCTTTTATCTTTTTAAAAATAATATCTGACTGTCAAGGAAACCCTTTTCTTCCATGGGCCAAGCTGTGAGCAACGTGAAAGTGTGATGTAATTCAAAGTTTCAAGACTGTGGCATTCAATTGAAAATGCAGATACTCGATTTAAAGCTGTCGAGTAGTACATTCATTCGATCCTCTTTTTCAGTAATTTTGCAAAATGGAATTGCACATTTGTGGAAGTAAAGGAGTTAACTTTCATTTGCCTCCGCTTCCTCATGCTTACCTACTTGCCTTCATTATAACAGAATATCTTTTATGCTTTAATGCGTTCATCGTCGGTTCCTTTTTTCCCTTTGCGGCTGACCATTCTTGAACTATAAAGGAAATAGAGAAAGAGATAAATTATTATTGTTATGGAGCCGAAATATTTGGCAGACAATTCCAATAAATTTTTTATTCGTTCATGATTATGTCAGCATTGCAGCTAGCAAATATGTCTTGATTACCGTTAGCTTGAGCTCCTTATATAGTACTAAGTTGTTAAATTACTGTATGTATGTAATTCCTGTACTTTTATAACTGTTCATTTCTTTTTTCGTTGTGATAAATCTCATGCTTGCTTTAAAGGCCCATGTGAAATATTAAACTAGGCTGACGGACTTTTTATTGTAAATTTTTCTGCAGCAGAAAGATTAAAACATAGCAAAATGACCAAAAAATGGGAAAAATGTGTTGTGCGTGTGTTGAGTTTTTTCTTTCAGATAACTGCGGTTGGTCAATATTTTCTCAAGTCCCTTGAGATAGGCCGGCAAGAAAGGTCTTCAGATAGCGAAGAGACGGGGCTCTGAGGTGGACACAGCGCGCGGGGCTGGTGGGATTGCACAAGAAATAGCAAACCCAATTATCGGTTGTTGAATTCCCAGCTTCTGATTGGTTCACCAACCACAAGTTATCAGCAAATAAGGAAATTGGATAATACGTCAAGTACCATAGGGTTCAGCAGTATTCGCCGCGAAGCATAACTTTGGTTCAAAAATATGCCCAAAAGAAATTCGGTGACGATTACCACAGCTGAGAATTTAATAAAACAATTATTCTACTTTCCTCTGTTGGTGGCACACTCCGCGTTGGTTATTTATCACTTCATATCCAACGCGCGCTCGTGGAATAATTGTCAAAAAGCTAATGGTATCTTCTGAAAGAGCAACCTGGGGACGAGTTTGAGCCACACCATGAGCAGCCAGTGGAAAAAACGCCGAAAAGTCGTGTCCGCGCCTAGTCTGAATTTCATCTGTGTCGTCTGGGGGTGGGGGGTGGGGGGGGGGGTGGAATCATGGGACGGCTGCAATTGAGGTAGTCGAGCACAGGTTTTGCCTTCTATCTAATGTGCTTTGTAGGTCATGATCTCGTTCAGCTTTCTCTATCGAACAGAAGCAACAGAGGACCTTGTAGTAGGACATGTCATTCTGATGATTAGTGCTATTAATGGGGGATGGGGGCGGTTATTGATTGGTTAAAAATTGACTACGAACTAATTACAAGCACCAGGAGATCAAAGTATTACTGCGTCATCAGGATTTAACTGATCCACTGCCCTCCATGGACCCTCAAAGTGAGTTTTTAGGACAGGGTAAATCCGGCGCTCCTGACTTGCCTCTTTCAGTAATTTCTCCAAACTCCTAAAACTGTGAGGAGAAGGTAGAAATGATCTGCTGAAGCACAACTTTTCCATGATCATCTCTGTATAGTTGTAATGAAATTCGTGGATCGAATGGACGATGACCATCCGATGATGATTGAATGAACAAAGCCCCACCCGGAGATTTCTAAATTGGAGTGGGGTGAGGGGCTGGGGGGAGGGGGGGGGGGGGGCTTTTAACACTCGGAGTATTAGTGCGACTCTTAAAACCTAAAGCGCATGATTTAGCTAAACCCCTACTCTACTGGCCACGAATAGAAGTTGTGAGGGGTCTCGTTTGATACGTCTCTGGCAGTCGCTGGTTTAAAATTTCAAAATAGCCGTTCTCAATTTCGTGCTCGTTCTGCGATCTAGGATCCATATGGACGCCAGCGCGCTAGAAGGGGATGCTCGCCCATTTCAGCAGCTGTTACGGTACACCTATGAGTTAATTTAAGATTTTAAAGTCTGAATACTTTCAACTATGGTGTGTGCAGAGCGTATTAATATGTCGGAAAGGTAACCGACTTTTAATATCGGTAATTGTGATAGTAAGCTACCCAGCGTAGGAGTGAAAATAAATTGAGTCCCGCCCACAAACGAGATACTTGTACCTTTCAGTGACTTTCGAGTATCGTGGTCACTTTTTTATGGGTTTCCGACTTCATCCCTCACCAACATCCTCCTTCAGGCGCCCTACGACCCACTGAGACATTCTTGCCGTTTTAAGAGCCAGAGAGCAACTGATTATATGAAGTCTCAAGAGAGGATAAAGGGGAAGTCTATATAGGGCCGTTCCGTTCCTTTCTAACTACACCATTTTCAACCAAAACAGCAATGAAACGTTTCTCGTTGATCTTCTTCTTTCATTTTTGAGGCCTGCTGGGCCCTAGAAGATTTCTGGCGTGCCTGCTGACGGCTTGTCAGTGAAGAAAGGAAATCACAGAGAAAGAATTCGAGAAGCTTTCTTCGGTAATGTTTGTCAGTCAGTGTTCCCACAAAAAGGGGCCAAAAACAAGTACCTAAAATCATTTCTTAGTCCAAAAATTATCAATTGGCTATTACACTGTAACCAACTTCTAAATATAATGGCGCTAGCTAAGATTTGGTGGGGAGGGTGTGGTCGCTCCCGTGATCTGCCCTAACGTGCTAACTCCGGCAGCTAAGGTTCTTCATAACTCGAAACTCAGTTAAATAAAATTCTTCTAAAGAACCCACGCACTCCAAGGTAAGCCTTACTTCTTGATATATAGACTCTAGGGTCTCTCGCATTTTGCATTTTTCTGCAACAAGCTGACATGCCGGATCTCACCAATGATACAGAGGAAAATTTAAAAACAAAGTAGCTCAAGTTATGATTTGTGTTTTAAATTTAAAGCTAGGCCAGAAAACGGCGTGTAGAAACGTTTTGTCTCACGCTCAGCAAATCAGGGTCATTCGTTCGGTTACTGAGAAAGCCCTCTTGTCGCAAAAGCAGATTCCACACCACGAAATGAGCAAAACAACGGACCTTTCGATTCCAGCCTCGTTTTCAAACTTAACTTTGCTTACACTTTTCTGAAAAAAATTTCTTGCATTATATGCTTTGGCTCTTGCTAGACGTTCACCTCTGTCGCTCAAATGTAAGATAAGGTGTTATTACTCAACAAATACAGCTGATCGTTAGCTCAAATAACTTTCGAAATAATAATTTATTGTTTTGTTTAAACGGCTGTATGAAAGTGATCGAAAATTGTGCTTTCTGGAGCCCTAGAAAAATCTTTCAACTGCGGCGCGACAGTCAAGAATCGCCTCGGAGAGATGGGAAATTATGGGATATCATTGGAGGGGGGCTCAACAAATTGCCACAATGTTCGCTAAAACAGCAAGTGCTTTGATGGGCTTTATGAAATCGAGAGAACATCGTTGAAGGAAAATTTCGTAGACACACCCAGAGGCCAGTTTTCGTCTTAGAACACATGCTTTTGTCTGTTTATATGTACGAGAGCGTTTAATCTTCTGTTGGAAATGCTTTTTTGCGGTTCTCATCGGCGAAGGTGGAAAAGTTCGCAAATTGCGTGTCGCCAACGCTTGTACCGAAGGCAAACAATGGCAAGAGTGGAATTTTCGCTCTTTCCGCGATTTTGGGACGGAAATTTTATGGTCGTGGCCCTGGTGTGTATTTTTCTGTATTTCTACGGGCGAATTGTACAATTTATTCGCTTTGTTTTGAAACAGTGGGACAAAATTGAGAAAAATTTTGCTTCCATAGGCGTCCAAGATGGCTGCTGTGGTCACGTGATTCAACAGTGACCGGAAGATGACGCTGTGTGGCAGGTAGGGAGAATATAATCACCTCAAACTAAACGTTCACTCGCGCACATTCCAGCTGGTGTTTTGCAAATAATTTTTTATGTGGGGTTTCTTGGTTTTAACATCTAAATTCTAGTTAAAGGTCTGGTTTGTTTTCTTTTCTCAAATGGTCTGAAAATAAGTCCTTCATTTTTTATTGTTTAATTAGTTATTTTGTGCTTTGGATTAAGCTATACCTCTGAGACAATAACAATGTTAGTGTGTTGATAAGTCCGTGTGAATTTTTCGTTTATTTGAATTTTGTGGTGGAGATTTGTGTGTTAACACGCTTTTTGTGCTGCTGATCAAAAGCTTGTTTCTCGTTACTTTGTTTACATTGGCCTGAAACATTCGTTGGTTTTGCCGGGCCTGGTGGCGTCAATGCATTGTACCCCCTCTGGGGAAAATACTGCCGTGGCGCGAGGCAAAGTAAATCGTTCGATTCTGGAGAAAGGTGCAATGGATAATGCGACTCCAGCTACAACGAACAACACAAGGATGGAGAAACGGATCGCTTTAGAATGCGGCAAACGAAAACCAGACGAGGTACGTCCCTGAGCATTTCAAGCTCTAAGGATGTCTTCTAAATGACTGTGGAGGCTTTGGGTCGATTAGCGGGTTGAAAGCGTAGTAAATCGAGGAAATACGTGAATCGTCCCTTCTCCATGTGCTTTTGTTGTTTTGCAGATACGAGAGCTCATCTTGGACAATTGTTATTCCACTACGGTCGTTGGTCTGACAGATGAATTTGTCAACTTGGAGGTGTTGTCCCTGATCAAAGTTGGGCTGACAAATTTGAAAAATTTTCCCAATTTACCAAATCTTAGACGGGTAAGTTTGATTTTTGGAGGCCGTCGACATGACTTGTGCTCCCGTGTTCCATGCATCCTGGCCTAGTTTGAAGGCACTGCATGCTTGTAGCTGCTCACATTTACCAACTCCTTTACATTCATTTTCAGCTGGAACTTGGCGAAAACAGGATTATGTCGGGCCTACAGTCTCTTCAGGGATCTCCAAAATTAGCGCATTTGAGCCTTAGCAATAACAGAATAAAAGATCTCGAAACTTTAGAACCCTTGGTAAGTACAAACGTTCCGTCCGTCGTTTGAGGAGGAGAAGCGTATACAATGTGGGCCAACTTGTATAAGCCGTCTATTTATCCAGAGATTTGAATATAAAGCTGTTATTTTGTCATTCGAAGGCCAGCTATTCTCGTTTAGTTCTAACACATTCTGTTTTTCTTCCGTAGTCACAACTACAAAATTTAAAAAGTTTGGATTTGCTCAACTGCGAGGTAACAACGATAGAAGGGTACAGAGACGAAATATTCAAGATGATACCATCCCTGAAATATCTCGACGGCTATGATAGGTGAGAGAGGAAAGGAAGTAGTTGCAAATTACATCTACGCTTTCGTTCTGTTCCTTTATTTCAATTCCGCATTATGGCTCGTGCAGTGCATGTGATGCGGACTTGAATATTTATTTTTTCTTGTTCGTTCGCCATTAGATACGGGAACGAAGCGGACGAGACAGATTCCTCAGGAGAGGAGGATGGCGAGGAAGGTACAAATCGATTCTCTGCCTTGTTCTTGCTTATTAAACTTTCGCGCTTAAAATTCCGTTAACGCAAAACGAAACTACCCTTTCATATTCACAATATTGATATTTTGAAGTATTTTCCAGTTTATGAGATCAATTCAGGTCTTTTGGCGCGGCGCGTTGTTTAAAATATGCAAGATCGCAATGAAAGGATTGAGTGAAAAAGCTTATTTTAACGCCTTAACGAGGGATTTGAATGAATTTCATGGAGCAAAGGGAAGATGTAGTCGTTATTTGTCACCATAACATTTATGAGAGGAATTTAGGTTGGTTTTTGTGCCATATTTCGTCTTGTTGGGAAACATCAATAGCCACAAAAGCGTCACCACGCTCCAAAATGAAATTCCCGCGCATTTGGACATTTGAGAATATTTTAAGATTTTATTTTCTCCGTTGCTTCACAATCTTGGTTGCGTTCAACAGTTGTAAGCTTACAGATGTATCTAAAACTAAAGTAATTACTATTTTGGGCCGTTACTCTAGCATTTCATGTTCATGTCGAAATCATATCAAATTTCAGTTAGCAAAACCATAAATCATGTTCTGATCCTGTGCGGATAGTTTAGATGGTTAATCTTAATATTCGTTTTGAAATATACTGCGATAGTCTTGCCAGTGTAAGGAAATTAAGTCCTGATTTTTTAATTTTATTTTTGACTTTATTTTTCTAATTTGAACTAACAAAAGATTTTATAGTTCTGAACTTACAACAGTGTTTATGTTGGGAAATTTTGTTATTTTTGTTGTTTTTAATTTCTCCATCCTTTATTGTATTGAACTATGCCTGAAAGGAGGGTGTGTTTTAAAACCTTACTGTTTATTGTAGTGGGACATGCTCATTTAGAGCAAATGGTCTTCCAGAGTTTAACATTTTGTAAATTTGTGAAAAAGCCCTGTCTTATACAATAGCGTACAGGAAGCATACTTCAAACTGCAGTTTTCAGTTTTAAAGGGTACTCCTAAGACGTCACAAAGTCCCAGGAAATAACAGCAAATTTGGGATCACAGTGAAATGTGGGAATGTTTTGGCTTGTTACAGTGGATGTATTTGAATAATCTTGCCTCATTTGTTCAGTAGCTGATTAATTCTGATCTCAGATAAAATTCAGCAAGCTTTTAATTGTGATTATTTTAGTGCTAATTTATGTGGGTTTAAGACATTACCCAGCTGGTAAATGGGACTCAGAACAAATGTAGGAACTGCAGTGGAGTCCTCTTACCTTAAACCTTGTGGGCACCAGGAAAAAGGTTCAAGATAACAAAGACAGTGTCAAATTACAAACTTTTTAATAAACAATGCTGTAGTATAATGCATGTTCCTAAAGCATACAACAAAGCTACCATCCTTTTTTTTATTCTTGTGGTCTTTTAAGAACGAAGCAAAAGTTTCAATATATTGCAAGTTTACACCTTTAGCTGATATTGTATTCCTGTCATTTCCTGAACTCAAAACCAAGGTGCTATTTTTAGAGTGAACAAAACCAAGACTACAGAAGACTGTACAGACTCATTGAGAATAAGAAAAGTAGTCTGTCATGCCTCTTCAAAGTCAGTATGAGATATTGAGAGTAAAACTGTGGAAAAAGCATTTTGGTAGGATGGGAACTTGTTTTTACTCAGCAGGGTTTTAAAGATATCAGAGGTTCAAGATATTGGGAGTGAAAAACGGTGTTACACTGGCACAGATGTTTGGGACCTTTGAGATAATGTAGTTTAAGATAACAGGACTGGTCAGTTAAAAGATATCAAATGTTTGGGATATTGAGGGTTAAATAACAGTGCCACAGTGGCACTGACGTTTGGTACCAAGCCTTAAGTTTGAGACAAATGAGATCGGAGATAACAAAACTGGCCATTTTGTGAAACCTGATTTTAAGGTTGCTGGAAGTCCAGGGAGTAAGGATGAATTTGTAAAGTTTTGCTGGCTACAATAATTATTTTCAGTAGGCTTTCTAGGTTGTAGATCATCATTTTTTTTTTCTTAAATTGAAGTGGCAAGTGATGTGGGGAGAATAGAAAACTTGGGGTTAGAGCTGCAATGAATTGTGTGGGTGGTTTTTGTGGACTCACCAACCTCTCAGTAGTTTTGTTTTTCTCCAGCTTTTGATTGTCATATTAATTCGAGGTGGCAATTAGTTGGTCTCTACATTTGCATGAAAAGTAGGAAATGGGCATGATGAATAGTGTTAGTGACTTCCAGTGGAGTTGTTTTCTTGTTTCTGTCTTGTTTTACACTGACAAGCTAGCATGGGAAGTCAAGTTACCACCCTAAAACGATTGACTTCTCGTTTTGATTCTGAAGTTGTCTTTGGTGTTGTGGGCTGGCTGTTTGTTAAGTATTGATAGTCTTGCCTCTATACAGCTGCTTGTCCTAGGGCGCAACCGGGTTCTGAGGGTTCTGAAAGAGTATGTGGGGGAATAGATTGGGCAGCCAAATAAAAAAGAAAGACATCGAACTTTGTAGTAATTGTCTAGATTCAATCTGTTGCAGCAAAATTTATTTCGAGATATTTTACTTTTTTTGACAGATGAAGAAGGCGATGAGGATGAGGAGGGGGATGAAGATGAAGAAGATGAGGAGGGCGAAGGTATAAGCATGTTTTAAACTACGCTTTTGGCACCGTGTTGCCATTTGAAATGTAGTGTGTCAAGTGTGCTAACTTCCCACTGTTTAATTTGTAGGGGAAGAGGATGATGAAGATGATTTGGACGATGAGGAAGGTTCAAGTGGTGAGGAGGAGGATGAGGTTGTAGAAGGTGAAGGTATGTCATCTTGCTGTGCATCATGTTTTAAATGCTGTGGGTATTACTGTAGTCCTAAAGACCATCAAATTAGCAGCACCTTCGATAGCCTGTGTGACCAACTTTGTCCAGTACTGCGCAAGGTTAGGACACAGATTTTGAAATTTGTCTTCTAGGTGCCCTAGTTTCACAAGTTATTAGAGTATACAAAAAATATGTCCACTTTGGACAATGCCGTCACTTCTAGGAATAACATGGACTACAATTTCAGTGCTACTGCTTAGTTGTTGTTGTTATCATGTGTCCTTCGTCTTTGCACAGGTGATAAGTTGTTTCAAAAATGATGATGATGGTTAAGATTGTGTTAATATTCCAATAATACTGCTGAAGCATGCAGCTTTATGGGTGGGAAGTGGAAAGAATGCAAGGCTGTACTCTAAGAAAAATCACAGGGAGCTCCCAGGCTCCCAACAGTGAATTAATCTAGGGTGCCCAGCACTTCATTGTTATGTTAAAGTAAGTTTTCTTGTTGCCCAAAGACAGAAGTTGGTAGCCTGAGGCCCCTGGGCACTGCTAGAGCCAGCCCTGGAATAGCACTAAAATCACAGTCAAATGGTTCAAGTCAGTCTTAACTCATTACCAGCCGCGTGTTTTTTGATCGCTTCGCTAAATTGGCAGTTGGTAATAAACAACCCCATGTGCAGTACGAAACGACAATTTATAGGCTCGAAAACACAGCACTCACTTGATCTAGAATAGTTAGAATTTCTAACTTTCGAATAAAATACACCAGTTGTCAATTAAGAAATAGCCAAATATACAATCTTGAAGTCAAAATTTTGAAAATTTACGCAAGAGATTCACATGTTGTCTCGCGCGTGAAGTCAAACCACAACAGAGGATTTGTGTCTGTTTAGGTCAGATTACTATTTTTCGAAATTTCATGAACGAAGATTCGCAGAAGAGGAGACAGTAAGCTTTTCTAAATAACACATTTATTAATACACGCCTTTATTTGTTTCTGAAAACCAAACGCGTTCAATTCTTTCTTCGAGGGAAGCTACGCGCAAGCGATTTCGCTCGATGTGCAAGTTATTTTGAAGAGCATTTACTGATGCGAACTGTGCACGTTTTTCAAAACTTTTATGAAAACTTTAAGAAATACAAAGAATCCTTCAATTTAGAAGTTATTTCGGTAAAAATTTACAATCAAATGTGTAATTTACTCTACCGTAGACTCGTAGAAGTGCTTGAGCATTTCCCAGAAAGTCCGCAGTTCGAAAAATCTCTTGCGATGGAAGATTGTCCTTCGCTTTGACAAAACGGCTGTTCGTCCTCGAAATATGTTTTCTTCGCTCTAAAAGCTCTAAATTCCATCGCTTAACTTGTCGAGTGTTCCTTAGAGCTTCTTCTTTCGATTTTTAAGTTTCAAAAGGTAATCCTTCCTTCCGAGAGTGAGATATTGCCATCTTGAAAATTCACGCGCGAAGAGCACGGCAGCCATTTTGAGTGAAATGTGATCTTCTTGGAGAGTGACAAGAAGTCTTCCCTTCTAGGACCCCCTCAAGCCTTCAAATATATGCGCAGTTGGTGGATTCTGATTGGTTGAACATTCCCAAAGACAACTAGGACAAAAGGGGACCAAAAAAGCCTTTCTAGGGGAGGCAGGGGCCAAAAGCGAACACACGCAAAATCAAGGCTGGCTCAGGCCGGTACGAACGTTAATGGGTTAAGACATGCTGAAGTGTAAATTGGTTTCTCGACTTTCAATCAAAGACTGATGTGAAATATTTCAAAGATTAGGGTTCAGTGAAGCAAAGAAAGTAATTGAGTTTCATTGGGGTTCAGCTTGTCTGCCAAGCTGTTCAGCTTATCTGCCAATGCCTGTTTGCATATCTATTTATGTGCTTATTTTCATCATTAATCAGAAGGTGAGGAAGATGAAGATGAGGATGAGGAAGAGGAGGAAGGAGAAGAGGAGGAAGAGCCTGGCTTGGATTATTTACAAAAAGAAAACTTAGAGGTGAATGTCTGTGGTTTTCCTGTGACAGATGAGTGCTACAAAATAATGCTTTATTTACGCCACTACTCTGTATAAGGGATGGAACACAACTGAGTCAAGAAGCAGCACAGTACTGTTAGAAATGAATACAAACGCACACAATGCTATCGGAAAATGTTGACAAAACATCACAGTTTTGACTTGAATAATAACAATAACAAGGGCGGTTCCTCAGAAACATTAGACTTACGAAAGGTTTCAATTGTTAATTCACTTTTTCATACTGAGTAATGTAGGATTCACTGTGAAGGAGATCAACTAGAAGTTATCTTTTCAAAACCTCATTTAGTTCTGACTTTTTTTGTCCAGGATGAGGAAGAAGGGGAAGATTTTAATCCTGATGAAGAAGAGGAAGAAGAGGAGGAGGACGAGGAGGATGAGGAAGAAGAAACAGCAGAACCTGACAGAAGAGGAGAAAAGAGAAAGAGAGAAGATGACGAAGATGATGATGACGATGACTGACATCAGTTCCTATAGCAAACATGGGACTACTTACCTTATAGAGGGAGTGCTCTTTATGTATAGAGTTGTCCATGCTGTTGGAGAGCTCCTTCTTATTGCAAGCCTTTGGAAATGTTCTATTATGAGGCCTCTTACTAGAGCTATCTCGTGATGCGCAAGTGAACAGTTTTTCATTCCAGAAGTTGTGTGACTTTGAGTCACCTCTTAGTTTAGTAATACTTACTATTGCTATTGTGTCAAATTGGTAACGTTATCACGATGTCCTTCCCTGTTGGAGATGTGTAACTTAATGTTGGAACTAGTTAGTTTTGGTATATGTTCTTAGAGTCAATCGTTAACCTTGAAATGCAGTAGAGATCTGACTATAAGAGCTGCGTCTGTAGCATCACAACCTGTGATATACTTGTCAGAGATAGCAGACATTCATAGGATCACTCAGCAACATTATAAAGCACAGTTATACTTTTTGGTTATATGCAAATGATTGCCCCTTTGTTTTGTAACTTCAGCAGAAAAAGTTACCAGGTGAATCACTTGTACAGGTTGTAGATAGAAAGCGGTGCAGTGATCATGAACTAGCACTGCTGACTTCCATTCTGAAAGGCATGATCAAAATTTTTAATTCACCTGCCTCAGTAATTTTGAGCAATTATTGATGGCTTTACATGCAAAATTTTGCATAAGTAATGTTTTTTGAAAATACATTTTGCTTGGAATGGTAGTGGGGATAACTAGTGACAAATTATTGTGTTGCATGTTTTGTCAAGAAAGCAGTCAAAGCAGAAGTAGGAATGAAATGACAAGTCTGTCAAAATTATGCCATTCTTAGCAAAAAACAAATTATCCAGAAACAGCACTTTTGATAGTTAAAGGGCCAGTCTCATGGCGTTTTTCCCATCTTCTTTGTCACAGTTTTGATTAATTTATATCAGTGTACCTTGCACATGCATGAATTGCTTTTAGACCACCAAAGGGACAATATTGAATGAATTTTCAAAACAAAAACAAGCCAGTTTAGTTTTTAGAGATTTTATCTGAGACAGAAGGGCAGAAACATGAAAAATTCTGCCAGAAGTTTTCAAGTCAGATGCCATTATCATCCTGGCCATCCCTATCCAGACATACTTATTATAGTTTCCATGTACTGGAATCCTAATTTTAATACTACTGGACCATTATTTTTTGGGTCCCATAGATAAAAATGTGTCTTTTGGCTTTTCACAGTGATACTAAAAATTGATGAGACTGCCCCTTTAAACATGAAAGCCTTCAATTATTTCTTATGTTTGCATTCATCACCATAGCTGGATGATTAGTTAGCGGGCACTAGGAGGGAAGTACAATGTATTTAACAGTGATGTCAAGTTGTATATGAACCCATAGTTGACAAGGCGTGCAGTGCCAAGTTGGTTGTGAGTATATGTGCAACAACGTTGAGTGGAATAAGTGTATCATAATGTACTCGACCACAGCTGAAAATGTCAGTTATCCACAGGAAGTGAGGGAAAAAGAGCAGAAAGTACACGTGTCCTAGTTCTTTTGAAAATGCAAACTTTTCAAAATTTGGGTAATGGCAGTGTGTTGTTACATACCTTGAGTAACCAACCAATCGGATGGCTGAAAATAGCAATATCCTGTGATGAGTATATTATTTGGTTATATTCATGGTTTGTTTGTATCTGCAGATAAACAGTACAAACAACTCATGAATATCAGTGCAGGCAGTGCTGAATAATGCAGTGTCACTGTTATAGGTGCCTTTGCACTTGAGTTGAGAGCAATTTTTTTTTTGGCTGTTCTAGCCCACACGAAACTAAATTTGGAAAGAAAATAAATCAAGCTCTGTTTTCTGTAACTGGAAAATCCAGAAATGGCTGCCATTATGAGAAGCTCGCATTTAGGACCGCTGACCACTGCGAGCGTTTTTCATCACTGTCGTTTGTGCAAAGCATTTTATTAGTTGCCTGTTTATTACATTCACTTCAAGATTTTCACAATGTAAAAGAAGATATGCATAAAACTGTTGATAAGTAAACACTTGCAAAAACATACCACTGTATTGCATCATACATAAATGAAAGCATTTTGAATGTTGCTTTACCTCAAGAAGTTAGTGCCTTCGTGTTGACTGGGCGGTGTTCGGGACAACTCTTGAGGGCGTGATTCGCGCAGGGGATGGTGGCTTTTTCCATGAAGTCAAAAAAGAACTAATCATATAATATTCCATGTTGGTCTCTGGCACTTTCATTCTCTTCCTCAGAGATGGCAATCCTTTTGGGTTAAGCTTAAACGTCGGCCAAAGCTTCGTTTCTCTGGCTTGATAGCGTTTGACTGTAATAAGTGACAGCTGGGAAGCAGATAAAGCCAAACTATCCCAAAATTAATTTGCAGGATCCACATCGTGAAGCTATAAAACTGAAATCGGTATTAATTCTAACCTAGGTTAGTACTGTACTTTTTTTTCAGGAATTTTTTCTACGCCCAGTTCTGAAATTCTGGAATAGTATTAATCCAAATTTTTGTTTCCCTTCCCCACCAACTGAACTGATGGACATTGCATGAACATCGGTTGCTAATGGCGTACAACACCACACCCTTCTTCATGACTCTATTTTTCCCACGTTTTTCGAGGTAACAGTTTTGAGTAAATCAGCACCCTCGAGTAACCATGATTTCATGTAGTAACCAGTATCGTACTCCTTTGGTGTAGGATTCCTGGTCATGTGTACCATTTGACATAATTTAGCTTTTTTATGGTCCACCAAAAACAAACAACGGTCAGTCTCCTCCCAGCCTCAGCTCAAACGATGTGCAATTTACACGTACTTGAAACGATGGTTTACGTTTGCTATTAAGAGTAAACTGGTAGTTTTATATAATTGCTATCTTGTAGAGTTCAAAGCAGTATTTCCGTGAATCCTTAGTAAAACAAAATTGCAGAAATTTGTGCAATTTTGTAAATAGCAAATTTTGTGAATAGTCGATTTCATCTAATCAAATTAGCGGCTGTTTATGCTTCAACAATCATTCAACTAAATTGTACGCAATTTCACAATTTTTTAATTGGTATTTCAAGGAAATACTGTTTGCTCTTTACTCCGACCTGTGAAGGGGTGGTGATAAGGCCGTGATTATCAGCGTCCCCCTCCCCAATCTCACTCTTTTTGGTGCTGTAAACGATGTTGTTATCCTTCAGTTTTCAGTTATCGCTTCCTTTTATTTTTACTTTTGGCCTGCAGATACAGCCGCCTCGTGTATTTGTAGGCTACTCTGCATTTAGCTACCTGCGATTACGTTATTTTTGCGCCGACTGTTCTACTAGCCCCCTTCCCGTGTGGGCTGGGGTGAGAAAAGGCCATGGGCGGGGACGGTCAGGTTGATGTTCGCTTGGAGTGCATGTTTTCACATTGATGCTGCAGGAAGTTGCTTGTTGTTTGGGCGTTTTGGCAAGCTTTTGTTACCAAATTCGCCGTTCGGGCATAGGTATGCATTTATAAATGGAGAATTCAAATATAAAGCGTGACATTCCTTTAATACCGGACAAAAATGTCCGGCCAACAGAGCAACCGTACATAAGTAATTACCACTTCGGAACGCTAGCTTGGCAATTGTTGGCATTGGCCTGCAGTGGTCCATCGATTGAAGGCTGATGTTGACCAAAGTTCAAGAGCAAATACGTGTTGCTAGAATGCTCTTCAAAGCTCAGTTTGGCGTGACACGAAACCAAAAACAAGCCGCGCCTCTCGCATAAATTATTAACTAACATGGCACATAAACAGCAGTACGATCCACTGCCCGGGAAAAACGGTGGCGAACCAGAAATGGCGAGCAAAGGAGAAAAAGTGATTGTAAGCCAGCCTTCTAAACTCTCGGCTACTGAAGAATATGTGCTCAACTTGGATCCTAACACGGTGTCAGGTAAGCGAATAAAAGTTATTTCTTACAATTCTAATGCAAATCCTTTCGTGTCTTGAATGATTCGACCGTTTAATTTAAAAGGCGCCATGTATAGAAGAGTGTGTTCGCAAGCTTGCCACGATCAAGTGTGCGAACGAGAGCAAACATTTATACGGCGAAGTGACGCGACCCCATGAATTATGAAATTTAAAAACACAGAAAGGAGTTTTGATCTTCCTCTTTATTTGATTTGCACAGTCAGTTGCTTGCATTTTATTCTGTACTTGGGCGTTGTCATGATATTAGAATGTTCGATCCTTCCAGGCTTAGCTAGCTTTCTCCTGCATTGATCGAGTACCGTGCAACACATCATGCTTTCTCGGGGTTCAAGATATCTTCTTTAAGCAAGCATCAAATTTATCATAGGGCTTCAACAGCAGTCAAAAGTTCAACTACATATACGCGACATGCATGTGAAAAGCTAGTATACTGACAAAGTTGATAAACAAACCAGCTATACAGCTGTAAAACCTGAACTGATCGTTATTTTTTGGCAGCTTGTAACACTGAATCTGAGATGCGTGTATATTTCTTGTGAATTTAAACTTATCTTACGTTATAACAAAGGTCTTACCAAATGTAAATCTCTAGCGTACTACCAAGCATAAACGTTCTTGCATATAAGCTTAATTTCCTGAAGAATTTTATTCGTTCAGTGACGTTCGAGGTCAATTTTATTAGGGTTGCAATACTGGCCTGAAGGTTTTATGGGGATTTTAAGCTTAATTGTTTCAAGGAGATATTTTTTACTTTTCAATGTATATTTCATTAAAAACAAATAAACGACTCATTTTAATATACTTATTTACATCTGCAAGAATAATAAAATCTTGTTAGTGCGTTCTTTAGGTTTATTTTTGGAGAAGCATTTTAAATATTGCTAGAATTAGCAAAGAGGATAATGAAATCTTTCCTCAATTCATGTTGAAAATGTTTTTTGCTGATTTAAACAGTCCGACTGGCTTTCAAATCTCTTCCAAATATTTATCAAATTTATGTGAGCTCCTTTCTCTCGACTTACTCCAACTGGGTCAAATAATACAACAGCATATTCTGTTCCATGGCAACTACGAATATACTTTGGTTTTCTTATGTATTTTCCCCATACCCCAAACATGATTCAAGCATTAAAATCATTGTGTTCATTTGCTAGTGAGCTGTTCTTCCTCCAGTTGGTAGACATTAGCATCAGTGTTTTGCAATAATTTCTATGCAAATCTGATAAGCTTAATTAACGTGATCTATATGCAGTGATCGTTAAGTTAAATGTCACATCAGGGAGTAAACAGCCTGAACCAATTTCAATAAATTCTACAGAGGTTCTATCAAAGTACTGGATATTACATGAAAACCAACAATCTAGCAGATGACAGTGTGACATCAGCTCTATGGTATGCGCCTGATGGTCACAAGCATAATATGGTCCAGGGCCAGAAGGCATGCACTTCATGATCATAGGTTGCTCAGTAACCAATTAGGTGGCTTCATGTTTTAAGATACCAGTCCAGCAGCTTACTTATAAGTACAATAAAATAATCTAATGAACTAATAATCGTGTATCTCTGTGCCAACCGGATTGTTTTTAAGTCAATAAACTGCAATGGGAAATACGTTTCATTTTCATATATCTGCGCTGGTAAAGGAACAAGAAATTTGTCCTTAAAAATAAATATACGTTATGTGCAAAGGTTTGACAAAGTTTTGTATTTGAAATCGTGGCTAGGTTGGTCTGTACAGGAGGTTAATCAGAATTTTCTTGAGCGTGTTGGACTGGGTTACATGGCAGAGCAGTTTACTGTGAACAAGATCAGTGGAAAATGCCTGCTGCTTATGACAGAGGTGAGTCAGCGGTCATTTCATCCTAGGGCTAGCTTTTTGTAAATTGTGTGTAATAAAAGGACTCCAGGTAGGATTATGAAATCCTGAGTGATTTATTATTATGCCCCCTTCTAAAATGTTATGATTTTTATATTATTTTTAAAAAAATCGGGTTTTGGGACTAATAATGTCTTGCAACTACATCAATAGGGTTGTTTGAAAGGTTTGGAACCAGAGATTTACCCATCTACTGGTACAGTTTTGAGCCCAGCAACTTTGATGGGCAAACATGATGGCATTGCTTAAAATACTTGGAAATCAGTGACAGCCCTGCATTAATATAGAACTCTAATGGAAAAACTTTGTTTGTATTTGTTTAGCTCAAAACCTGAAGATTTCCAAAGCCAGAATTTATAGCATTTTGTTGTTGTTAGTTTTCAAAACTAATCAGCATTACTCAGTTTCACCAATTTTGTTGTTATTTGTTGCTTTGCCCAGGGTCACCTTCATGAGCTTGGAATCACTTGTCTTGGAGACAGAATCTATTTGGCAGAGCTCATTGGATTGCTGAAGAAGAAAAAGCGAGAAGCCGATTTGAGCGCTGCCAAGTGGTCTGGAGTTACTCCAGCTCCTGGTATTGCTTACAAAGAAGACTGTGGCGAATGTTGCCTAGCATACCTCTGCCCATGTTGCTTAGCTAAGACTTACTGGCGTGTAACCGGCCAAGGTGTGTTCTACAAGCGCGAGCCTCCTTGTGGGCTGTGGATGGAAGGTGAGGTTGCATGTTTCTTTTGATTCTATGGCATTTTTCAGTGTAGTGTATCTTTTTGTCAGGGGCACCCAATAATCAAATTTAAGCAGAATGGTTAAAATATTACTTTTTGTTTTCTCAGCTTGTTTCACAATTTGGGATGGTTGTTGCTTATCAAAAGCATAGAGGTAGTAGAGAGCGGGGTCTAAATCAAGGGAATGTGGTAGTTTATTCAAACAGAAATGAGTCATTTTAGAGGTGGCATGGGGAAGGAGGGCCTTGGAGAAAAGAGTGGTGGAAGTCTATGGTAGGCAGAATATGAGAGGCAGGGATGTGCAAGCCCTAGGATTTCAAATCCCTTGGAAAATAATTTTTTGGTTCCTTGCCCAGAGATCATGGGAACCCATCCGTAACTATGTTTTGGTTCTTGTGGGCTGTGGATGGAAGGTGAGGTTGCATGTTTCTTTTGATTCTTTAGCATTTTTCAGTGTAGTGTATCTTTTTGTCAGGGGCACCCAATAATCAAATTTAAGCAAAATGGTTAAAATATTACTTTTTGTTTTCTCAGCTTGTTCACAATTTGGGATGGTTGTTGCTTATCAGAAGCATAGAGGTAGTAGAGAGTGGGGTCTAAATCAAGGGAATGTGGTAGTTTATTCAAACAGAAATGAGTCGTTTTAGAGGTGGCATGGGGAAGCGGGGCCTTGGAGAAAAGAGTGGTGGAAGTCTATGGTAGGCAGAATATGAGAGGCAGGGATGTGCAAGCCCTAGGATTTCAAATCCCTTGGAAAATAATTTTTTGGTTCCTTGCCCAGAGATCATGGGAACCCATCCGTAACTATGTTTTGGTTCCGTGAATATTCAAGGGAACCCATTCTTAATATTGTTGATTTTAACAAACATGTTGTTTAACTGAATATAAATACTTGAAAAAATAGAACTTCAGTGTATACTTTTATTAGCTTTTATTTAGCTCTTATTTTACAAGCTGTCTAATAAGGTAAGAAGGACAAGAAAGGCAGTCGAAATAAAAAAGAAAATTTCCATTGAAAACAGAAAAGGGAATGGACAAAATACTTGAAAAAGTGGTAATTGAATCAAACTGAGAAGCATATGTTTGGAACAACTCTTCCTTTGGCATCAGTTTCTGTGGCAAAATCATCACTTGAGGACCACCTGCTAAATGTTAAGCTTACAGAGTGGTATTTTTTCTTCTTGGTCGCACTGGAATGATCCGCTGTTGATTGTCAAAAATCTTTCACGCGCAAATGGTGGACCAGTGCCAGGCAGTGCATTTTGGGAATGATACAAGATTGTGGATGAGAGCTCGCTAAACAATGTTTCAGTTCGCATATAAGCAGAACTAAAGAATTGCTCTGCCAGTTAAGAATCAGAGTCAAAAAACTCATCTGAATAATGAATTTTGAATGGCAAGGCTGAATATGTCAATGGCAAACTATTTTTCGGTTCCGTTATTTTAAGCACACGGTAACGACACGGTACCGGAAACGATTGTTACCGTGAAATCCTATGGCTTGATGTGTGGGAAAATAATAGAAAATTCTGTGCAAAATAATTTGAAATAGGAGAAGTAGAAAGAGACTGGGACTGGGAGGAAATGGTATAGGAAGTGGGAGGCAAAACTCAACCCCCAACCTTTTAGTTACCAGTGTCATGTTATCTGATTTAAATGAAGCTTACCAGTAACTCAGTCCTTAAAATGATGTTAACTTGTTTCCACTGTCACTTTCCAGTTCGAACAGAATACATGGATTATCGATTCTTCAAGGATCTGGAGCTGAAAACAACTCGCAAATGCTTGTGTTGTTGTACAGCCAATGAGTTGGAGATGTATGTTGATGACCATGATACCAGTGCTGCCCAGAAGGAAGGAGAACCACCCAATCCTGGTGCCTTCCATCCTCACGTCCTGCGTCATCCAGAGGCGCGAGATGTCGAACAGATCATCAGAAATGCATGGAACAAAGTTCGGCTTGTTGCCGAGTAGACAGTGTGTGTGCTGATAATGCATTTTTCTTAAGGCCTGTCATGATCAAGGCCAGAATTTTTTAATAGACTGGTTTTAAAGTCAGTGTTTAGTATATTTTTTGCTGTTTTTTTGTCTGTGAAGCACAGTTTTCAAGTTGTATTTGCACGCCAAGTCTCAAATTTTATTTAATTTGTACTCAGTATATGGTTAAGTCATAGGAAGCCAAGGGATCAAATTCCTTATATTAATGGTTTCCCTTAAAGCAGGCATCATCTCACTGATGTGACATGACCACAGCCACAAACATCAACAAAAATTTTATTAAGGTGTCATGGGTATCTAGTTTATTTTTTCATGGGTATCACTGTCGTAGTAGAAATCTGAGTCTCATTTATGTAATCAATTACTTAATCAAGAATGTGGAAACCTTAGGCAAATTATTATGCGGCTATGCCGGGGGTAGTTAATATTACAATTTTGAGGACATATCCTCATGGGCAGTGTCACGGTATTCTTTTTTCGTTTCTTTTGGAACTTGAATTAAGCTTCATATTTTATCTCCTTGCTTCTTGTGTACTTGACAATCATTTGTGCAACCTGTTTGTGGTCAGTGATGTATCTTTTTTGTTGTGTGGCCATGATAGGGGATGTGTTCATGTCTGCTAGACGAATTTCAAAACTTTTTTGTCGCGGCTCTGGACAGTTACAAGTAGTCTGTTCCTGCCAAAAAAATAAGTGCACTGAGTGATTTTACTATCTGTCAATTTCATGGAGGCAGTTTTATTGTTCTTAGTCATTTATTTCGCTAAAGTTGCTGTTTCATCTCCATGACGGTTCGGAATTTACCCTAACAAGGCCTGTTTTGAGAACAGTCAATAAAAATAACATAAGAAATAAAAACTGCAAACGCTATACTTTTAAATTTCCTTTCTGCAAATTCCCTCTTTACTCAGGACTGCTCGAGTTCAAAACTGGGCAAACCTTCTAAAAGTCCGTTTTGAAAGTTGTATAAAAAGGTTGCCATAGGAAAGCACTGCTGAACAGCTTCCGTTTGAATGATGACGCTAGGATTTTTTCGACACAGTCAAAAGTTAGAATCACACGGATAGATTTAAGGTTTGACTCTGCAAGAGAGAGAGAGAGAGTTAGAGCCAGCCCTTTGCGATGATTAGGAAAACAGCTGTCTAGGTACTGCGTAGTTTTATCTGATGCGTTCTATTTTTGTAGAGACATTCTTGTACCTACGAACCTGTACGTAACTCCAAGCAGGTTCACAAATGTATTTGTGCATTCAATACAAAATAAACCATAGCAAGAACTAATGACAAGGTGATTTTTTTCTATGATTGTGTGCTGAATCAGGTAAATCACAGCTGGCGAATAAGGATTGGCGTATGGTCATGACATAATGATTAAAATTTGCGCAAGAATTGACTTTACGGTTCCGCCATCTCTTGTCCAACAACCCTGTTTGTACTGGTCGATTTGTCTCCGACGACTACAAGCCATCACGGCATGACAATTATAGTAATATGGTTAGGAACAAAACCGAGGCAAAAAAATCAAACCAAAACTTTACGCCAGAAGAGAGTGGAACATGATGACAGGCTCTTTTCGAAAACACCGGTTAAGTTAGAACTAGAAGCTGCCCCCACAATTTAACAGTAACAAAGTCCATGGGGTTGTTGTTCACTTCACTGAAGATTGGGACGGGGTATCCACTATGTACGGGGATACCTGTAGGTCTGGGTCATAATCTAAATAATCACAAGCGAGAAAAAAGGGGAGGGGGGGGGGGAGATAAAGATGGAAAAGAAGAGGAGCATTACTGCCTCAGATAACGCCAGGAAAAGAGCCTGACGAGTTTTAGTTAGGTCCCTGTGCTGAACACCTCTCGAAAATGGCTATGAACCAGAGATTTTTGGGATACTGCAACTGCAGTCAGTTGACTAAAGAAATGTCTTTGTTGACCTCGAAAACGGACATAGCTGCATTTCATTTTGTTGTTGTTGAGAAGCTGCAGAGCTCAATAGGGACTTTCGCAACTAACAAGTTTGTAGAGAAAGGATAGCTAGTCATGTCATAACGTATTGAAATTTGAAATTGTTGTTCAGTTAAATAATTTAACAGCTAACAGAACAATCTTTTCCAATAGGTACTAATACATGCCTCATTCGCTTAGTTCACATGTAAGATTTAACGGACTTTACATTCTATCGTTACTATCCAGTTTGAAGGTATAATTACCTTCTGCCGCCAGCATTCATATCACTGTTTGATGTAGGATTTTGTGTTGTGTTTTTAAATGGGAAGCGCTGGTGCATTTAGTGACTTTAGTCGTATTTCGGCCTTCAATTTCCCAAAGTAATGTGCACATTTTGTTTGAAATGAAACTCTAAGCTCCCCTCTTGAGTGACTTATTTTACTTTAACCAACAACAACAACAACAACAAGCTTTATTTGCATGACTATGACAAAGTATTACAGTATTGCAAAAGCCACTTAAAATTTAATTATTAATTACTTACTTAATTAAAATAACTAAAGAGATTAACCCTTAACTTTTTTTTACTTTAACCCTATCCTTGCTTTGATTATACTTTATGCCCGCCTTTTCGGTTGTTTCAGGCCTCTTCCCCCCCCCCTCTCAATCACTGCACAGTCCCTAAAATTGACAGATCGAAAAAGAAAAAGAAGATCTGCAATTTTTCACCGCCGTTTTACTCACGGTGACTATGGGTAAATCATAGTCGGCTAGTCAGCTTGGAAAAAACCGGGGGCAGGATTCACAAAGCTGTCTTTAAGTCAAGATAAATCTTTAGTATTGTTTCTTAACAATAGGCCATTGTAGGCTTTAGTTTTCCTACAATACTTAGGACACATCTTATCTTAGGAGTGCTTCATGAATCCAGCCCCGGGACTGCACTCAGCAATGAAATCAACTGTAATTCGCATGCTGAAGCGCACGAGAACTCAGGTGTACTTTGTAGTCTTTTGGGAGCTACCCTCGAATTGAGATTGGTTGATCCATAACAAGAAAGTATTTGCAAAGCGGTGTAAAACTGATTCTCTGACTCTGGAAATCATATACTGATCACATTTAATCAACATAAAACATTTACAACAGGCTCTTATTTTTAACTTGACCGCTTACATCCCAGTCCTGTATCACGATCTATTGAAAAAAAAAAAGCTCTATGACAGCATGGTCGAATAAAATCTATTGACAGCATCGCAATAACAGAATTTTCTGCAGTTTCAGTGATCAAACACTCCATGCGTTTAAGAAAAGTCGAGCAAGAGAAAGAGAGCCAGCCCCACAATCCCCTTCGCGAGTGCACGAATATTGTGCCCGAGATTGCAAGGGTGATTGTTGCAAAGGTTCCCCTCGCAACAGTGGAACTCGCATTCCGGTCCTTTCTGCTGTTTGCATTCCCTCTGTTTTATCGTGCACTTGTAGTCCATGGCGCATTCTCTTGAGTACAATCCATTATTCCAATCACACATGTGCGCGCACTTGTTGTAGGAGGAACCAATCAAGGAACAGTTGTACCGCGTCATTTTAGAGTTGCATTCTTCCATTGATGTTGATTTCGGGCAAGTGTAGCATAGATGAGAAGAACCTGATACGGAAAGAAATTTCAATAAATGTTATACTAAGGTTCTCGTAAGCTGTCTGGACGCTTCCGTCAAGAGATCGGCGAAGTTGCCTTGTCAACTAACCTCGAAGACTGCGAGAAACGCGTAAAGCCCTGAAAAAACGAGAATGACATTCGACGAGAGTTCAAACCCTGTAGAGGGTAAGATAATAAGTGAGAGGTCATGATAGAAGTCAAACGATATCGTTAATTGGAACTGATATCGTTTCCAATGAAAATTGGAGGAGTTTCAAACCGCTTCAGGAGTGTACCGGAATCGTCGAGAGTTCACAAGAGTTCCCGCCCAACTGCGAACGAAGAGCTCTCAACAACTCTCATTCTCGATTAGCCCGGGATAACCAGGGACGAGCGGCCGGCAATATACGTTTGCCTTTTGAAGGAAGGAGCCTTTCTAAGGAGTTCTAAACTCAAGCCTCAGGGATGGAGGTAAATGCCCCTACAATAGGGACTACTAACAACGAATCACTCTGGAAAGCTGGTTTATTAAACTAGAACAAACACCACTGAACCGTTGCCAACAGCTACCCGATAGACAAACTGACTAATTTTACAAACAATAGACCAGCGGACATTTGACTAACAAAAGACGGACCGAAAAGCACCAATCACGTTTTTCAGTCTTCACAGCGATTTCAATAACATCACGGCTTGACTGACAAACGACCGATGACATCATGAGTTCGTCGACGAATCAGGACAACGATCAGAGACTTATAACATCCACTGACGATTCACAATTCCATCAATTGACTCTGATGAAGACTTTCCACTCAGGTTGTCGAAACACCAGTCAATGTCATCACAAAAAGTCCTTCTCAGGACTCAGAACCGGGACACTCATCCTGACGATCATACTCTACCAACTAATGGTATGACTCCTGGGTTCAAACCATTTACAGTGTTACATGACACAGGTGCAAAATCTTATATCACAGTGTACAAGTGATACCAGTGCTAGCCGACTAACTTCACTCTGGTCGCAATACCAGATCGCCATGAGATTCTGGATAAGACCTGAGTTTGTTTCAGTCCATTTAGTTTGACCCATTTCGTCTCAGGATCAGTGAAACTCACACCGCCATGAAAATGAATTGTGTAAACGTGGTATAAAGTTGTCAGCTCGTACCGGAATATGAAAGTCGTACGGCGACATGTAAGTATCATCCTATTCAGGATAGCATGAAGCGACAAAGAGAATAATTGATTGTCTTTTCTTCAACTCAGGTTATAACCCATCCAGGACGGTTCATACACAGTCCGATCAACCCTCGCCATCTGCCAGCAAATAATTGCAATTGTATATTAAAATCTGTGAATATTCAACACAGTCGTCACAAAAAAAAAATGATGAAATAAAATGAAATGTGTACCCATCAAGTGGCCGTGCATGAAGTTTTATTCACTGACGCCCCTCTGATGTCCTTAGTTATAAAACGTTGACCTGTTTCAAATGTCGTCAGTGCTACTGCCGTGTCAAGTTGGCTTGACTGTAACACCACTGTATCACGATCACCACACGCTTACCATCCTCTGTTTGTGTGGTGGGCTGTAGGTTTATCGGTTTATCAAACTAGAACTGACTAGCAAAAGTAAAGGTGAAATCCAGGGCTTTTAAAACTGACGAAAAAGAAATGAAAACTCGTAAAATTGCTGTCATGTCGATGTGTTTTGTTTACTTCGGCGATTTAAAGCTCGCGAAAGGGATGTTTTCCAAATAACGGTCGGACTCGCACTGATAAACACAGAAAAACAAAGACAAATAACATGGTAGCGATTTTATGAGATTTCATCTCATTTTCACCAGTTTTAAAACCCGTGAATTTCACCTTTAGTTTGGTGTGTTTTGATAAACCGGTGTACCAATATAAATGTACAGTACATAGAGGATGGTAAGCCTGTGGTATCACGACTTTATTTAAGACGACAAATTTAATTCAGTCAATTCAGTCAAAACAAAGAACTTTAATACGAAAGTTGCACCAATGGATAAACCTTTGAATATAGCTATGAATTAAGCTTGGCTCAGCACGGCGCGGCAGCAGCAGCACGTTTGAAACCAAGTCATGTTACTACCATGTAGCCCGACAGAACCTACCGCGCTACACGGAGGAACTACGGCAGTAGCACGAGGTCTGAAAGGGGCCTTTATATGTGATAGGATCAGCAAAGATCAACATTATCAGGTTTTATGGACTATACAGGCTATAGCTATATTTACTCAAAAAAATATGTCGCTTACAGTCGTTCCTAGTTCTCAGTTTCTAACTGAGAAGGTGTTTTATTTTTGATATGTATTAAACTAACCTAAACTAAAACTAGGCGCGATATGTACCGACTGTTTTTTTAATATCACTCCAACATGCAATCAGTCTCAAAACGTACGGTTCAAATGATTGAATTTCTCACGTTTATTTGATCGAACAACCCGGCTCGACACATTCACTTATTCTTAACAGTTGCCTAGTATATAATTTATTTTCTGCAGTCAGGCGACGGATGCTAAACCGCAGTTACAAACCCGATCGGAAAGTTTGTTTCCGAAACCGAACATTAAGATCGGGTTTTGTTTATAATACTGGTAATCTAGTGTTTTCTGTTACTTACAGACATGCAGAACTGCAACGAAAAACATGAGTCCACTGAAAATGAATCGTGTTTTACTATCTTTACCCATGCCTGCTGTAATTGAGGCGTCAAACCTTTTACTTCAAACTCAACTACGAATCTCAGTGTAGCTGAAATACTACTCAGTAAGGCAATTTGAATAGAAAGTAGCCGTGTCCCGGAAAGTACTAAGAAAATTAATTAAAATCTGGACTAGCGACTGCTCAAATTATGTTACTTAAACATCCTATATATTTTCTGTCGGGAAGTGCTAACAAAATTAACCGAAATCCGGACAACGGACTGCTCAAATTACGCTACATGACATCCTATATGTTTTCTGTTTTTTTTTTCAACAGTTTCAGTCAGTTTCAGGGGGTGAGCATATTTAATCTCTGAGATACCCTTTTTAAGCTTAGAACATTTGTGATATACACTATAGTCGAATAAGTGCAATGAAAGAAGATCAGAGGCTCTACAAGGAAGAAAAATTATATCAGATATTGAAAAGGAAAAACACAATCACGGTGAAAATTTACGTAAATCCTTTTTACCCTCAAATTACTTTTTTCCTCAGGAGCTTATATCTATAGCCTGCAGTTAACTGATTCTAGTTGTATCTGAGTATATGATATTTAGATTAAAAACTGAACAGTATGAACAGCTGCGGAGATTTTAGAATATATTATTTTAACTTGTCAAGCGCGCATTGTTATGGGAACGTGTTAGTGAAAACACAGAACTCTGACATAAGATTGTAACTCACTTATTCATTCACTAGCTTAAAAAAATCGGTCGGCATGCGGGCTTGGGTGAGGGTAAACTTTATTTTAGTGGCTTTAAATAAGTTCTGATAATATTATAAATACAAAATACTGTGATTTCTATCAAAAAACACTCTTTTCTCTTCATGGTCTTCAAACTGTATTAAAAGGTTTTTCGAATCTGAAAAATTAAACACGTGATGTGGTGTAAACTCGCACGTATACATGTGGAAAATACGAACAACCCGAATTTCCATTTGATCCTTTAATTACGCCAGCTCATTCAGCATTCGCATAATCTTGAACTTCCGTACCACCGCAATGGAACACATCCTACAAGTACTTAAATTTTCGTGGCTGAACTTACACAATCCCTCGCGCGACGCGGGGGCCAAAACAATGAAAGTAAATTATAATAATTAGAAAACGTGGGAAAAGACACGACACACGAGTTTGTCACATAATCTGTCATCTCTCACATGATGTTGGGGTTTAACCGTTGGCCTAAAATCATGTGTGTGCTCATTTCAGTTATACCCTCGATCCACATCGTCGCTCGCCGTCGCTATAACTTCATCCGACAAGAAAGGAATTCAAGAGAGTATTGCATTGGCAGTTTTTCATAGAAAGAACTTCCCATCACGAGTTCTACCCTTGACTGTCATGAAATATTGATCGCGACAAACTCTAATCAGCAGAGTGATGCGTGAGTGCGTATTTTGATCATTCTAAGGATGCCAGGTGTTCCCAGTTGATTCACGATAGAACAGATATGAATGGAGTTTGCTTGTTTGCCGCTCTGATGAGTTTCCAAGGTAAGAAGCATTTATTGCTTTGTGATCGATATCCAAAATCAAAAGCCTTTAGCTGTTGATATCGAAAATTCGGTATCTCGCTGAAACTTTTACGTGTTTAAAAATATTAGCGGAAGTTTCAATATTTTCTCTCGGTCAATGTGCTCGACAATATTTAAGGAGAGAAACAGCTGAGTTCAAAACAATTGAACTGAAACAAAACAGCTTATTGGAATCGATGAACGGTTTATTTTTCAGAAAATGTCGGTTAATTTCCCTTGGTACAAAGTAAAGTATTTCATTTTCCTTTAGACTGCTTTTCTCATTGGTATTCATATATGATACATGCAATGTGCCTTCATCGATGCAAAATAATCTCCGAGATCAGTTAGTTTACGGGTATGCTGCCAAAATCAGAAAAGATGATTTCAAAATCAACAGAAAGCAACTGACGAGATGATGAAAGAAGAGAAATATTTTAGAGAAACTTAGGAAACATTAGACGTGTTTTTTATACACATAGTGTGTCTAGTGAACTGCAAGGGACTCGAATGGTTAAAATAGTTCAGTGCTTAGGGTTTATGTTTGGAATTAAAACTTCACCGTGGAGTGATGTATAGTTCACTGGGTCTGTTTTAGGGATAGTTTAAAGAAAACGGTAGCTCACCTACTGGCGGCCGTGAAACTGCCATAACGCAGCGGGTGGCACGATCGAAGCGCCAATACAAACACAGTTTGCTAATGCACTACAGAGTGCCACTGCCGACCACTGCCATATGCTAAAATATATGTTAATCCATTTCATGTTTTACTTAAAACTCGTAGATTTGAAGACCAAGCAAAAGATATTGGAAGTATAATGAAAATATATCTATGCTACATTTAAATGTTAACAAACTCCAAGGAAAGCTAACCACAGAGTATTTCAGAAATAGTGAAACACTTGCATATCTTCAATTTCCGATTTGTACGAATAATTTAGCCAGCTGGGAAGAACCGCTCTTTTCTGTGTTATTTTGACAGAGACCTGGTCCTTTTCTTCACAGTAGTTTATTAAAAACTCCCCTATACATTTTGGCAAGTTTGGTAAGAATCGGTTGAAATGGTTACGAAATATCAATGATGTCATAAGTTGCAAGAGTTCAAGCCAGCCTTTGAATAAAAATGCGTGGTTTTCACCATAAAATATAAAACGCTGACAATAATCAGCAGAGTGTTTTTATATATGTCTAGTATGTCAAAGTGTTATTCTATATGTCTAGCGTAATTTGTTTTCAATTTCTGCCCTTTTTGACAAAATCCGATTTTGATGGCGGCCAAGTATTTAGACGACGTGACAGGCCTCCCCCCCCCCCCCCCCCCCACCCAGCAGCGCCAAAACCCATAATGTTTATCAGACTCGTACCCAGTCGCTATTTATGAGTCTGGGGGAAAGGGAGAGAAGATTGGATTCTATTGAGGTGCGCGGGGTAACATGTCACCTAACCTGCGATCAGGCTCTATTTTCGTTTCGCTCGGTGAAACAGGCGGGACAGGCGAAACGAAAAATAGAGCCTGATACAATTCTTCTACGGAACGTCTACCGCCCACTTTTTTGATTGATTGACATTCAACAACTGACAGCCAATCAAAATTTCTTCTGCTTGCACGATCCTCGGTATGCAAATTTCCCATAACGGCAATTCGCAAAAAGTCACGCAAATGTCGGCAAAATAAGAAAATCATAGGCTACGATATATCTTCTAGGCACAAGCACTCAAATTTACACGATTGTAGACTTGCCCACAAGTCGAGCTCAGAATTTTTTTTTGGAAGCGCGATTTCGGAAGCGTGAAACCCCAAAAAACCGAGCGCGAGGCGCACGGGCCTACCACCGGAACCGGAAATGAGAAGCGAAGGACGTTTGAGAAAGTCTAACACGATTGCTAACTTGATGGTTCCGGTATTGTACATGGTTGCTCTATCTGAGCTGAAACTGAATGAAAATTCAAAAAACGACGAGGTTGTCACGTACAAAATATGCTGCATTCTTGAATCCTTTCCCATTTCAGGTGGTATCCGGAAATATTCTCTTCGCATTTGTCACCGATTTTCTGCGTAAAAAACCTTGGGCAATTAAGAGAAATACCTTCAGTTTCATTCTTTAGAATGAAGATATAAATAAAACCGTTTATAAACAAAGGAGTATTTTGTAATTTAATTTAGTTCCAGAAGTGATAAATATTTGAGATTAGCAGCGAATTTTATCTCTAAACAGCAGCGAATTTTAAAACGAAGAACATTTATTATAAAACTAGTCAGATCCTTTGATTTCAATATCAGAGATCAATAAAACGACATAAGTATTAAACAATGAATGAATAAACTGAAAATCGTTATTGCGACTTGATTGCGGCTCTCGCCAAACATCAGTTTACCGTTAAGTTTACCGAATTATCGGTTGACTTGTTGATCATTCTTGGCGAAAGACACTTGTTCGTCTGCTGTTCGTTTTGTTTCGTAAAACGCGGAAACAACCACTACTCTGTTCATGCAAATTCCGAGACACGATGCGATAAAACGGAATACATACTTCACTGTTGCTGTACTACTCTGCTCCAGGTGAGAGACAGCTTGCGTCAAACGGAACGCCATTCTCAGGAAAAGAAATGGTGGCAATTCTTCTAGAACGACGAGAATTTATCAGAGCAACACATTTTACTTCGGCAGACTTGTTCCTTCGGATCGAAAATGTGAGCGAGTCTCGTAGACAATTTACTTCCGCTGACAGCTCTATTGTTAAAGGGCCAATCAGATTGCGAGATTCCCGCGGCCAAAATTTGGCCTCCGACACGAACTCCTGTGAGAGATTGTACCAGGCCCTATTTTAGCGAGCGACCAACGTAAGAGAATATGAGAACGATGCTAAAATTCGGCCTGATCGCAGGTTACATGTCACCCCGCGCGCCTCAATAGAACCTTTCCCCAGACTCATTAATAGTGACTGGGTACGAGTGTTTATCTCAACTTGTAAGCCATCTTTGATTAGCAGTGGAAACAACGATTGCGTGACAAAGAGGGGTAGGAGCCATACCTTTCATAGCGCGGTTACTTGTTTAAGTGAAATTCTTCTTGTTGTAATGTTGAAGTGTTGTAACAGCAAAAAGGTTTGGGGGAAGGGAATTCCATTACGGTTGTACGTCCGAGGGTTATGCTGTTAACATCAGGCATGAGCATGGGTTTAAAACGAAGTAATTTTTAGCGACAAATTGTTTTTACCGCAAACATTGGTTTGTCGGGGCGTTTCTTACATTGGCAGTCCATGCAAACATCACGAGTTCACGCACGTTTTCACGTACAAGAGCGCTGCGCACGCGTCGTACTTTTGACCTACGCAAATTTCAAACGGAAGTGACGTTATCTTTTGCGTTCGACCGCTGTGAAGATGTAAATTGAAATGAAAATGCAAGCACAGTTAAGCGATGCTCACCCGTTATGCAAAGGCAACAGCAACTAAAGGGAACGCCATACACGCATGTGCATTTGCAGCCGTTTTACACGATAGCGCATTATTCTCGTCCCCAGAGCCCACGATCCTATTGTTCTGCACCAGGCCTCGACTCCTTGGCGCAGACCATTAGGTTCGCAGGCTCTGGGGACGAGGGTGAATGCCACATGAGACGAAATTAGGTTTTTAATCGTTTTTAGAAGCCATAATCCTCGATTATGGCTCCTGTCATTTTCACGGACTCTTGTAGACGGGCAATACAAAAAAAATTGCATTTCAGTTCTCATCAAAGACTAACTTGTTGACTTTGATGTTTATTTGTTTCTTCTTTACAGCAAGGCTTTGTGCCAAAAACACAGCGTGCACCCAAAGAACTCTTAGCCACCATTGCTGTCAGTTTCCGTTCTACTACAAGAAGACAAAATACAAACGTTGCACCAGTCACGGAGATGCCCATGGTCGCTTCTGGTGTGCGACGGACTACAAATATGATAAGAATTCAACTGGCTGGGGATATTGCAAATGTAAGCCACTGGAATTCCATTTTACCATAACCAAAACTGCAAAACTTACGACCAATCAGCAATAACGCAGATAAAGCGATAAGCCCCTGAGTCAGATTTCACCGCTTTTAAACGGAAAAAAAAACATGCAGCCGATGCCAAGAGCAAATAAATGCACTCTCTTACCGGTTTCTGGTTTAGTTCCTGACTGGTTGAAAAGCTTTTTTCGTAGCCATAATCGAGAACTCATGCCGAAAACGTTAAACCAAAGAAAACATAAAATCACTTCGAAATCACTTTTACTCAATTGGAAACTGCTTCTCGTACACTTTTAATGCAAACAGCTCATTTTTTAAATATATCTTCAAGTGTATTGTACGTCAAGGGAAATAGAACCTTACTGGACTTAAAAAAATTGTAACTGAAAATTTCTGTTTCTTGTTGACAATCGGTAGCTGAGCACTTTGCACTTTGTTTTTTTCCTCATTTACTTACTTTTCTTTTCTCATATAGTGACAGAATCTCAGTGTTTAGTTAAAACAACAGACGGAAATTGCTGTATATTTCCATTTAAATACCGTGGGATCGAGTACACGAACTGCGTAACAACAGAAGAGAAATCTCCCGGTCTGCACTGGTGCGCTACTAGGCCTGAATTTGACAAAGAGAAGAATGGATCGGGATGGGGCTACTGCGCAGGTCAGTAGAATTCACCGTACCTAATGCGTTCGATACACGGTGGATAGCTTCCTAACTCTAGCGTTTTCAGTGGGGTGTGTTGGGGGTTGGGATACGGGGGTGTAAACCTCCCGCTTCCCGTACCCTTTAGTACCGGTTCCCGCTCTGTATTTGTTGGCTCTCACCTCTTTGAATGTTTTCGATTGCGAAATATTGCGCAATATTGCGTAATTTCCCCCTTTTCCCCTCTTCCTCCCCCCTCTTCTTCCGCCTCCCCTACACCTCCTGCCCCCCTTTTGCCCTGTCTCCCGTCCCCTCTCCCCCTCCACTTTTCAGTCACTCCTGATTCACATTTTCGTACATAACGTCACTGATTCGATGGACTAGAAGCTGTAGATGTGCACTAACCAACGTTGGCGCTACTGGACCCTCGCTTCTTGCATGGCTTAAGAACTCAGGTTATTGCAAGGATAGACCCTGGTGCGCATTTTTCGAAAGCCCCGAAAACTTTTCTGCCCCAAAAGCCATTTGTAAAAACACACACCACTCATTCTGCGAAGCTGCTATTTTAACTCCTTAGATAAGGAATAGCAAAGTGGCGTGCTTACAAATAAGCTTACAAATAAAGTGTGAATTATCATGCCTGAAATCGACCCGAAAAGTCTCGTAACTTTCGAGAAACGCACGCCCCTGGTGTATTAATTTCATGCCGTGAAGGATGATTTGGATAGGTTAGTATCTGACTTATAATCAGCTCCAAATTGATACTGACAGATTAATAATGCCCTCTTTATCACGAAATTAAATGCAAGCTAAACCGAATAAGAATACGTAATCCATATCGTACGGCTCGAGAGGGTTTGTGTCGCTTATTGTCTGGACTTGTAATCAGGTGCGGTAAATGACCAAACCAAAAAGCCTTGTAAGTTAAATCTGATCAACTGTGAGCGTGCTTCATGGCTTTCAGGGTAGCCAAATAATGATCGCCGAGAACTCCTGCCATTTTCAGAGAAATTATTGACTTGAGAATCCTGGTACAAATTCATAGACAAGGTTTTAAAAAAGTCGTATAGCAGTGCACTTACTAACTGAAGTTCAATGAATTGGCTGCCTTAATTCAAATGTTTGACTGGCAAGCGTACTTAGCTAGGCTTGACCGATGCCTTTATTGTACTTCTAGGGACAACATGCTTCACTTGTCGAAGCACTGAATCCTGGGAACGGTGTAACAAAAACTTGGCGAAGAAGACATGTCCTTATGGCATTGAACACTGTGCTACGATCAGTAGACAAGAACCATATGGTTTTCAAGAAAGTGCAAACAGTTCAAATAATACCACAAAGGTATTCACTAAGTATTGCGCCCTTCACACTGATTGTTACAAGTGGAGTTTTCGCTGTAATGGACAGAGCAGTGGATCTGAAAGATGCACGTATGCTTGTTGTCATGGAGACCTATGTAACGGGGGAAGAGGCTCCATAGCAAACTCTAATGCGAGTTTGGTCTCAGTGCTTGCTGTTATGTCGGCCATAAAATTTGCTTTTAAAGAACGTGTTTCCTCCGCCTAGACAACAAAATGTTAAGAGTAGTTAACACTACATTTAAACCGCTTTTGCTAGAAAACCGAAAGCAATACACTTTCGAAAAACGTAACGAAAAATCGAAAGCATCAGTTACGTTACGCCCAGCGATGCGTTTTCTTAGAGTACTCGGATAAGATCGTGATCGAAACTTGGAAAGGGAGAGTAAAGCCGAGAGTTAAACTATGATTGAGGTTGAATCGAACTGTAGTGAACGTGCCAGCAATTTACCTCTATCTCTGAAACAGTGTCAGAACGCTCGGAATTTGCCTGTCGACGACTATATCAACAAGGAATGGCCCGGCAGTTTTTTTCGGCCGAACCAGTGAAGGTTTATCCAATTCCCACAAGCTGATACGGTCTGTACATGTGAGCTTGACAGCGGCGTAAAATTGGAATCAGCTCACTGAAATTGACGGTTCTTTTATTGGTGAAAATGAAATATAAATGAAATCAGGAGAAAGTTATCATGTAGTCTTGATAAATGTGAACTGCTGTTAAAAGACATGCATCAATTACGGTTTTCTATCGTGTATATATATTGAGCAATAGCCGAAGTATAGATGTTGCATTTATCCTGTTTTAAGGACGGTGCCTCCTAATACACGTATTTTTGCAAAGGTTATGACTATGGGGAAAAAGTAGATCTTGGCAAGAACTGTTGGAATCCAAACAGAGAAAAGTGGGTAACCACGCATTTTTCAGAGATAACTAAGCAACCATAGAAAGTATGGCAATTTCGTTCCAAATTTAAGCTCAATTATCCCTGAAAAATGCACGGTTAACCCCAATTTTCTCTTCGGATTCTGATAGCCCTTGCTAAGCTCTCCTTTTTCCACATAGTCATAAACCGTGCAAAAATATTGTTGTATTGGTGGGCAAATTCCTTAAAGGGGCTATGTCACGCTATCTTAGTATCTTTTTAGAAAGCTAAAAAGTGTCTTGACATCAGTTGAATTAAAAAATAATGGTCTAGTTTTGTTATTAAAGGCTATCTGACATCACTGAAACTGTTTCTTGTCGTCTGTTGCTACCGATGGCAAGGATGGAAATGGATTAAAACTTGAAAAAAATGGGCCAATTTTTTCAAGTTTTGATGCTGTGTTCTCAAAAATCTCCAAAAAACTTATTATGGTTGGCTCTCCCTGATAATATTCATTTGATATCTTCCTCATAGTTTCACAGGAGCATTTTGTGTATGAGTAAAGGCACTAGGTTATGATTTTAGCACAGAATTGACCCAAAATAGCAGAGTCAGAAAATACATACCGCATGTTCAGGAAGTAATTTTTAAAAATTGCCGTATTTGGGCAATACAAAACCTGTGAATTTAGTTTAAGTCAAGAAAGCATTGATAACTATTGTTCTAGAAATGACATGGCAGACATGAGAGCCGCAAAGACCATCTTTTTAAAGAGAAGACCCTTCAAATTGGTATCAATAGGGGCAGGCAGTCAATCGCGAGAACATTTTACCAAGAGAAGTTATGTTCTCTTGTTCTAGGTGTTAGCTTTTGTTACGCGAAAAATAACAAGTTAAATGATAAGTTGGTAAACATTGCGAAAGCAGTGAATAACAGCAGAGTAAACCAATGAAATGGTGACAAAGTTGAGCCAGCATTACACAGGTCATCTCCACAGCAGTTGAGGCTACAATCCCCAGTTCTCGCTTCTTTTGCTTCTTTGCACGTTTCATCTGCAATTCCACATAACTTTTCGTTGGAACAACTTCTTGCCACCTGCAAGAAACAACAAATAAAAGCTACTGAGTAGTTCTATCATGTGGTAATGTTTTGATCTCCATAGAACCCCATCGGGCTATAAAAATGTAATGGTGTCAACGAAGTTGTCGAATCAACGGGATTTTTAGCCTGTGAACAGGCTACGCAGTGGGGAAAAAGCGCGAAAATAAATCAGCGAGCCGAGCGAGCTGGGCGTAGACTGGGGAAGAGGACAGTCTCTTCCGTCGTCCTCGCCCTTTGTTTTCTTCTCTCTTTCCCCGACCAGAGAGCCTGTTCACAGGTTACGGGATTTTCAGATATGAAAGTGGCCACATCTTCCAGCCCAAGAAACAGAGGTCCTTACGACAAAGTGATCCGTAAGGCGGGGTACTAGAATACGTTAAAATGATGATGAAAGGCCTGAAGGCTTGAAGCCACACAAAAAAGCAAATACCTTCTCGTTTTCATTGTCAGTCATCAACATGCATCTATCCATCAACATCGGTTCTGTAGGACACACTGTTTCTTTTTTGTTCTTGTTGCAGTCAACACCTTGTTCGCACGTGTAGCAGTTAAGACCTGTTGGCTCTACAAATAAAACACGAAACGCAAAATGGGTTGTGTAATAACTACTGGGGAGGGCCTGACTACTTTAAGCCGCGTGTTGATGGTACGACAGACACCAAAAAGTTGTGTAGTAATGCATCAGAAATATACCCCAGTTTTTTGCAGTTGCGCTGCTCTCGTGCCTTCATCGTACTAGAGTCGTCCTGAACCTGTCGTACCACTGTCCACTACTAATTTTTCTCGCAGTTGCTCCGCAGTCCTACCGCAGTCCTAATAGGAGCAAAATGTATCGCGATCAAACAACCGTTCAATGGTGTCGCAGTTATGCGATAGAGATGTACCATAGCTGTATCGCGGTTGTACGGTAGTTACACTGTAGCCTTAACAGACGTCAGTACCATTCACACCGCAGTCTTAACTCAACCGAACCGCGCGGCTGTAAAAAACAAATGTTTCAGTTTGCCTAGGTAGGATTCAATGATGGAACTTCAATTCATGCACAGGGCTCTGGCTCTCTGGTCCAAACGCCTGAAACTTATCTTGACACAATTTTTCTCCGGCCCAAAGGGCAAAAAGATCTCTGTAGCGTTCATTGTACACATCTAACGAAACTATGTGTCAACTCAGTTTCACCACTTGCCTGAATTGTGACCTTCTTTTACAATTATAAATAATTGATGAAATTTCAACGCGGCAAGCTGGAATTAGGAAGTTATTGAATAAGAAGAGAAGTGAAGAGAAGAGACGTTGCAATTGCTGTAAAAGAGTGAACCCAAATTTACTTTAAATTTTGGAAACATTTACTTGTTAAAACACTTAACAAAAATTCGATTATCACTCTCTGAATTTGTAAAACAATGAAAATAAAAAAAATGTTAAAATTGCAATGTTGGCGGAACCGATGACTGCGAAATCTTGTTCGGCTGAAGCCGTGGAGTTCGTAAATCTGTGGTGGAGAATATACCTAGTTTGAAAAACGTTGTCGTGTA
The DNA here is from genome assembly GCA_964030785.1 of Siderastrea siderea. Classification (NCBI taxonomy): domain Eukaryota; kingdom Metazoa; phylum Cnidaria; class Anthozoa; order Scleractinia; family Rhizangiidae; genus Siderastrea; species Siderastrea siderea. The sequence goes on along the minus strand of OZ034968.1, from coordinate 30,292,504 downwards.
AAAAGCATATCCCATGAGCGGTACAACCCAATGGTTTTCTGGAAAGCGGAAAAACCTGCTGCTATTCTCAGGCACCGTGGAGATGATATTAACACAGGATACTCAAATCCACTCCAAAACCTTCTTAGGAATGAAAATATCTCGAATATAAAAATATGGAACTGAGAAGCAAGCTTGTCAGTGCTGTCTTCCCAGAATTCCATCGTACCGCATCGTTCATGGTTCATACTTTGCACCCGGCAACATTTTATCAGTCAGATGTATAAAAATGTGAAATCTGCACAAGATGAAAAAAATCGTGCATAATTGCATAAAGAAAGCTTTATCTAAGACGGATTCCGCTCAACATTCAAGGAATAAGTGCAAAACTTGATTGCTAAAAAACTACCCATAGCACGGTAACATTTTGAATACTATTTGAAACATCTCACTTTAATTTACTTCTCCAAGTGGCCCCGCGATTAAATTCTCACGCATTCTCGAGAAAATTCGTGTCAAATCTCGTAAAAATGTGCTAAAAACGGGCGCCATTTTGTTTTGAACTGACACGAAGCGTCTTTTCAATTAAAATATGGATAACTGCAAGTTCAATTTTCTCTCGGGGTCAGCTTGGGAGCTCAAGTATTGATAGCTTCTTCTTTTTCACGCCATCGTCCATGCTATCAGTGTGTTTTTGGTTACTTTATTTTTGCACTTATTACTCGAACGCTCAGCGGAAATTAAACTGTCTTAAATATCTTTATATTGTAAATTCAACCTGCTTTTCAAGAATGAATTTATCAAGGCAGTATAAAATAGAATACCTTCAGGGAAGAGAAACACGACGATCCATAATGTCAAAATTGCTGCCATTTCTGTGATCAGCGTCAGCCAAATGTGTTTAGAGTGGCGGGGCACTGTGTTAAAAAAAATGAAAGATTCTGAAAGAAATTTAATTTTAGAGTTTTGCACACAGCTGCACTATTGAACAACAATTCTAAAACGTGATAGGGGGCGTTAAAAAGTTTTTGTCTTTTAATTAAGAACAGCAGTCTCTGTGACGCTGCCTGAAAGCAGTCTTAAACACTGCCATGACTGCGGTAGTTATTAAAGAAACAACAAATTACACTATATTGCACGCAAAACAAATCAGAACCAAGGGAAAGACACGTTTAAACCGAGGAATGCGATACTCGTAGTCACCAGCGTCATTGTTTCGATTGTTGGACTATAATGCACACGTGGCCATTTCTCATTTGTGCGCATTTATTCACGGTACCTGCGCTCTTTTCGTCAGCACCAAAGAAAGTAGCGCTCATACAAATGAATTGTAATCGTACCTTGTTATTGCCAGATAAACTGATTCAGCCTGATCTCAGCCTGTTACTCAGCTCGCTAAAGCCTAATAAACTTTACCTTTTGAATATGACTCTTATACACAATGACGTCACAGTATAAACAGTGAGAAGCGATAACGAAACAAAAGAAAAAAAACATACCAGTAAAGATCGCAAATATCGTATGGAATACAGATATCGTCCTCTCCATAGTGTTTGCCGTTTGAAAGTACATTGCAGTAGTAGATCTACAGAGGTTTCTATAGTTCCGTATGAGTCTTTTGCTGTTGACACACTACTATTGTAAGACTCTGTCGACTAAAAAAACATTCCTTTAGCAACTCTTTTCAACCAATCAGAGCAAACAGTGCCGTACATGACTGTACTAATTCAATTTTAATTTACAATTGAACATGTTAACATCCACTTCATTTTTAAGTTTCTGTGCAGTTTTATTGAAGTCTTACATCAATTGTTAGCTTTTTTTAATTAAAGCACCTGTATAATACCTCGCAAATATTAAGTTAACTACCGCGGCGCAATTACTGCCACTGGAAATTCAAAAATGGTGGTAAGGTTGATGTATTTCTCGAAGATAAAAGGCAACTTTACTTGACACAAACTAGGAGCAGATCTAGGAAGGGGCCCACCTTACCTTTTTCAAACGGGCCGAAAGTTTACTAAGTTGAAACATTTTCACTCTGGCCCCCTCAGCCTTTCTCACTCAGGGCCCCTAAGCATTAGATTCGCGCCATGTTTATTTTGACCCATATCACCGGCAGGGGGTTACATAAATACTTCGCGCCGTTAAGGCTCGTTTCGAATGTCGAAACTTTATATGTGGTGAAATTCAGTAATGCAATGAGGAAAATTGACCGGTTTTGGGTTAATTTGCGATTCGGCACATGAAAAGTTCGACGTTTGAAATGGGGCTAAGTGATCAAAACTTCATGAAAGCAGAATGTTAGCTAATCAATATGATTTCAAAACACTTAGTTCAATAGCAAATATAAAACAATCACAAATGGATTCTACTTTAACTACCGTGGAATTCTTCATCTTCAGAGAGGTAAATTCTGACAAACCTCAAAAGAGGAAACAAACAAGTGTCGGAAAAATCAGATGCCTCGAGCGGAAATCGAAGCGATACATCTCTGAAGACGAGAAATTGTTCGAAACATGCCATGTTATCACACACTATGGAGCTATTCATTTCTACCGCGTAGCTATGCAGTGATCGTTTGTATTGCGGGATATTCTACAGTTTAGGTTTTAGTTTTATCTTGTAGATATTTTGACTAACTAAATATATATTACAAATGAAGTTCTGTAGCTTCGATAAATCGTGGCTGCCGTAAAAAGCCATTTGAGGCGACATGCGGAACTTAAATAAAAGGTAAACTTTATCCTTTAAGATAATTGGTTTTCTCCACAACGCGACTGTGTGACTAAAATCTTCAGTGTCAAGCTAACTGATGTCCACTTCCTCTGTCTTTGAAAATGAGTCTAAGGTATGGGGCAAAATATTCACACTAACAAACGGAATCCAACGTGAGCAACAATCACCAAAGAAGTCAGTGCGCATGCCTTGTGTGAAAAACTGCTAGCTCCATTGTTGCAAAGGTCTTCCTCACAGCAAGTTACAGTGCAGTCCCCGGATTCATCGCAGGCTTTTTTTCTTATACTACAGCCGTCCTCATTAGTACAAGATTGGTCCAACTGGTCTTCTGAATCTATTTTCGAGATTTTTCGCTTGTAGCATCTATCGTTTGTCGGCGTACACTCAATGACTGTGGACTTGTTACCACTTCTAGGATGACATTGTGAGACTGTGCCGTAATCACAGTGGTAGCATCGCAGGCAACACCCTGAAAATATAAAAACAAACAAATTAACGCATTCATGTAAATTTAAATTCAAATGTCTGACGCGAGTAAGGTCTGGTCCTTGTGGGTTACTAAATGGGGCTAGGCTGCCGAGTAAGGAACTTCGTCGAGACAGTATATAAGGTAGTCCTTTTAAAGAGTTGATCCGGTTGGCAACATTCTCTTTGGAGTCAAAAGAGTATGGGGGGGGGGGGGGGGGTAAATAATCACTTTTTGTAAGCTTTGGGTTAACATCGGTACTCTATCTAACGAGCATCCGGCTGAGAGCAGTCCCTCAACCCTCCCTGAAAAGAGTTGATCCCACCTGTTGGAAGCGTTCATGAATAGACGTCTCGACAACCTAAGAAGAAAACGTCTTTAGCGACAAATAAATACGCGTCAACATCGCCACCCTGTCTAGTGTTAACGTCCGGAGGACATTCGTCCTTTAGAAAGAGTTCAATTGGTGACATTCATTGACGTTTCGACAACTTGAGCGAAAGATATCTTCAGAGTCACATAAATATGTGTATCGCGCCCTTTGGCGGAGTTACGTCCTTGCATCCGGTTTATGACGTGGTTAGCTCGTAGTTCTAAAAGTTTGCAAGTCTTGGGGTTACTGGTATTGATGTACTGCTTTTAGGCGGAATTTTTTGCACCCATCCTAAAATAAATCAGATTTAACTTCTTTCTTGGCCCTACTGTGTTCCACTGTGACAAACATTTGAGTTAAGAGACGGTGCAGTCCTTTGTCATTACATTGCACTACCCGCATCTGGGGCAACAACTCCCGACTACAAGTGACTCCCGGCATATGAACCACTCATTTTCGCCCACGACACTACTAGCGGCCTGCTCTGCGACCTGTCCCCTAAACCTAATCACGGTTTGAATTGTATGACAAGTCCCTGTAACGTACTCCGACACCCCTTTTGTATGTTTTGTCCGGTCAGTTCAAGCAAATTTGAATTCTTGAACATAAATGCCAAGGACAACTATTTGATACTCCAAGCTTAATGTTAATTTTTGAAGATATGGTTAACTCAGGGCAGTCTTATGCAATTTCGGTTTGATCAAGACAAACCGTTAATAACAAAGCATGTCAGATGACATGACAACGCTGTCATTAAATACAAGGCCCGTGAGACGCCGAAACAGCGGATTTAGTTCAAGTAAATATCATTTTATTCAAAACTATTCTCGTATTTTATATTTAATAATTGATGAACACCGCAAAGGGTACTTTCTCGATTGTTTGGCAATCAAAATATGTATTTGAATATAATATTTCAACAGACAGAGCTCGCCACACAGATGAGCACTTTCAAGATTGTCGCGTGACTTTTTCCGGAGTAGGATATCAAATTCAACAATACGCCACTCGCACGAAAATAATTCCTATTGCATTGCAGTCAGTTAATTACACACCACGGGAAAAATTTCCATAAGTATGTCCTCCAGCTATATTGCTATACCACTCTGATTAGCAATAAAACATTTGCTACACTTGCTGGTGTTTCAATTTTGAATATTGAATATCAAATGATTTTGAAAAAACTAGACTCCTAAAATTGAAAGCTGTATTGCGATTATTCAGGGATTGCTAGCGACTTTGCCAAACAAAACTTGCAAAATGACCCGAAAAAGGAAAAATACAAACAACTAGAAAATATTTTAGAATTTTCTTCCGTAGAATGAACAATCAACGCCATATTCAGCGATGAATGAGCATTGTGCACGATTATAAATTGTAGACAAGTTCGACTGCAAGACAGCTCGCAGCGAGCACAAGCTGGCAATGGCCCGCTTTAAAGGCGAAAGACAGGAATATAATAACGTAGTACTCCTAGAAACGACGGTAATCAGAATTGGTATTTAACCGAAGTGACGAGTTACCAGCAAATATACGAAATAACGACACGGCGAATGGCAGGCAAAACTGAAGCAACTTTGAACTCGATCGACGAAAATTCAAAACATCCAACAGAAACTACGACCAGTTCAATATGTGCATGCTTAATTAATGTTGCAAAATTCGTTTCTCAAAGTGTAACAGCTACAAACGCATTGTTCCCAAGAAAGATGTCTGCCAAATCACGTTGGAGACATGTTGGAGTGCGACTACAGGCTAAACTTCACGCTCTGGTTATTGTACTCACCAAAGGCTGGTAAAATGACCAAATAGCACCCGAGCACGGCCAAAAGATTCATATTTTTGACATTTATGTCACTGTTTACCCGCTTGGCGCCTCGAGCGGTTACGATTAAATAGGAAAATTTGCATGACTATAAGGTTTTGTCAATTTAGTCAACCAGTTATTTAGAAGGGAGGGGAGACAAGGGAATGACGCTAAAGTTCAATGAGAACCAATTAAAAGGTTTAGCCCAATGGGGTTTATCTTATTTTGGCTTTTGTGGACTGTAATGGCATCGGCGTCTGGAAGCTACAATAACTGACGTACTTTCAGTTTGTTATCGAAAGGAAATGAAAAATGGAGCGGACGAGCGATACTCTGTCAGGGAGGCGAGAGCTATCGTAGACAACAGGGTTCTGTAGAAACAGTTGCGCTCCATCTCAATATAACAGGGATTATAAAATTCGTAAGGGGTTTAAGGCTGTTTTTCAGACCAGGGAAGCTCAGTTATTTCCCGGCGGAGCTTAACTAAAAAAAGAAACCGGACCCAGTCTTTTACATTTCAAATACTAGAGACAAGTTGCCTCGAAGACCAAAAACAAAGTTGTTTCAGTTATCTGGGAAAACTGTTTCGGCATAATGACCAGAACCGTTCAAGCATCAGGTTATAAGGTGGTCTCCCTCACAATCACTTGTGTTATTACTCTAGCTGTTTACGTAAAGAAGTCTACATCTTTTGTGCCAAATTGAGGTTGCCTTTTGGTCGCACTTTTTTCAAGGGGCCTGGATTTGAGTAGCCTGCGTCGCAGACATACGGTGTACGATGGAGATCATTCACAATTTACAACAACTTGATTCGATGAGATAAAACTTGATTCTATTAATTAAAACTTGATTCTTTGAAACGTAAACTTGATTCTTTGAAATAAAACTTGATTCTATGAAATAAAACTTGATTCTTTGAAACGTAAACTTGATTCTTTGAAACGTAAACTTGATTCTTTGAAATAAAACTTGATTCTTTGAAACGTAAACTTGATTCTATGAAATAAAACTTGATTCTTTGAGACGTTAACTTGATTCTTTGAAACGTAAACTTGATTCTTTGAAACGTAAATTTGATTCTATGAAATAAAACTTGATTCTTTGAAACGTAAACTTGATTCTTTGAAACGCAAACTTGATTCTATGAAATAAAACTTGATTCTTTGAAATGTAATCTTGATTCTTTGAAACGTAAACTTGATTCTATGAAATAAAACTTGATTCCTGCAAAACGCAAACTTGATTTTTTGAAACGCAAACTTGATTTCTGCAAAACGCAATCTTGATTCCTGCAAAACGCAAACTTGATTCTTTGAAAAGCAAACTTGATTCCCTGAAACTGCAAATTTGATTTCTTGAAAACGCACTTCTTTGTTTCAGTGTCACGGTTATCTTTAAAGCGGGGAGCGGCGGGGAATCGAGAAATGAGGAACGGGGAACGGGGAACGGGGAATCTTTAAAATGAGGAATCTTTAACATGGGAAATCTTTAAAAGCGGGAATCTTTAAAATAAGGAATCTTTAAAACTGGGTGAAATATTTAAAAAGGTCACTCTAAAATAAATGAAATTGGTATCGATACCTGGGATTGTCACGTAGTTGAAGCAAAGGGTTAAAAATTCGTTCGCGCAATTGAATTTTTGCTGAATTTTTGGTGCGTAGATTCAAGAAGGCATGATGCTCGTGAATTAAGCCCATCAAAGAGACGTTCTTCATCGAGCAAGTCGGAAAAGAATGCTTTTATTACGAAGAAGTTACTTGAGTTGTTAGTGTGTATTTTCAATCCGTTGCTTCAGTACTGGCTTGCGAATATATGTCATGTTATCTGGTTGCAGCCAGTCGCCCAGATGCTGAGTAAAAGCGGCTCACTTTCGTCGTTTATAACCTTTCTTTAGCTAAAAATACATTTCGCTTAGAAAAACCCATAATCTCTAAGCTTTCAAATAATATATCAAACTTTGAGATCGAACAATCATCTACATGAGGACCATGAGATGCCAGCGAATTTTACTTGTAGCATCATGGGATCGTGTAAAAAGAGGAATTGTTATTACAGCGTTTCATGTCTTGAACTCAATATTTATAATTCGTTTCAAGAGATCCATGTATCTTAGCTTATAAGTGAGGCTTATTACAAATAATTGTTTAGAGATAAAGATTCCTGCTTTTAAAGACTCCCCCATTTTAAAGATTCCCATTTTAAAGATTCCCCGTTTCCCCGTTCCCCGTTCCCCGTTCCCCGTTCCCCGAGCATCAAAGACCAATCAGCAAAGGATCAAAGCAAATTTATCGCAGAGGCTTTTCCTCTTCCCATGGCATGGTGTGATTTGACGTACTTAAGAAATTCAACCTCAATTCCTGTAATTGCACCCTTAAGGAAAGCCTCAGTTCCGAATTGGAACCGGCCTGCTGTTAAGATCCTCATCAGTTCAACGAACTTTCAAAGCACTGAGAAAATTTGAACAGATTACCAACACAAAAACAGTGCCAAGTTGCCAAATGCACGCAAAGAATTAAAATGAGGCTTTGGGGGGTGGGGGGTGGGGTCCAAAAATGCGGGGTCGGGGTGCGGACTACGGGGTGCGGGGTGCGGGGTGCGGACTGCGAGGTCAACAGAACCGAAAAAATAAAAATAATAACAACAACAACAACAAATTTTAAAACATCCGAAATAAAACGGAAAAAAGAAAATAGTTCAATACTTAAAAAGACAATCAAGAAATGCAAGAAAAATACAAAAATAAGACGAGAATTAAATATTTAACTGTCACGCGAACGAATGAATAAATAACGAGAAATTGTAATAATCATTTGTAATAATCGTGAGGTCTGTTTGGAACAATCTTTTTTCACTCACTGTTTTTTTTAAAATTTATTTTATTTCTGATGCATTTCACCGCTTCTGTGACCAAAATGAACCGCAGCTGAGCGATCCGAGCCAGTTAGTTACTTATGTTAGCGGTTTACACGATGTTGATTTCACGCACGAAAATCAAATCGTGCACTTTTTTCATTGCATGCGAATCGAGGGCTATTTACTGTGGTACTCGAGGAGATGCCAGTGCCAGTAAGGGGTGGACCATTATATTTTTGCGGGTGGGTTTGGGGCAAGAATTTGTTTTCGTGACTATTATAAAAAGCTTTGTATGAATTTTATTTCACTAGCTTGCCGGATATATTTCTTAAACTGCGTGTACAGAACAACAAGCCGCGTCCTCAGCTCTTTGTTGTAATACCCGGTATATGTTTGTTCTGAAAGTCACGACATCTCATTTTGTTTCAAAGTCACAACAGTCTTCATTTGCAATATCCTTCGGTCAGTCTATTATCCACATCACTGTTCACCGTGCTAATATCTTTAGACATCTATAATGTCTTTTGGTCAGTCTATCATCGAATGTATACACCACTCAGGGCCGTAGCTAGTATGAGGCAAACCGAGGCACTTGCCCCAGTAATTTTTTTCGTTTTCTCAGTCATTTTTTTCGTTTTACACCCAAAATACCTAGGAAGAGAATTTAACCATGGACATTGCCTCAGTCATAATTTTTTTCTGGCCTCGGTCCTGCCACTGTGTTCACTATGCTATAAATCTCTTGAACTTTAGACAGCGAAACTACAGAGCATACAGAGCTTACCATGAAACGTCAAGTAGTTTTCCTTTTTTTTTTGGAGGTTTTTGTATGTTATTCCCTGGATATACAAAATTTGTCTTTAATTTACTATTCAAGTGATTTGAATTCTTTTCCAAAACTTTTTTTTCTCGAAATTATCCCGGCTAAATTGTCGCTTAATTTCGCGTTGAAACCTGGTATCGGCTGTTCTGCTCACGCAACAACCACAGAAAGAATAAACTTCTTAATGCCTTGTTTTGTACAGACATAGCTGCATCTCCTCGAGTACCAATAGCTCCTCGAGTTTTCATGCAATAAGCTTAGAATAGTGCCAGATTTTATTTTCGTGCGTGAAATCAACATCGTGGGAAGTGTAAGTTGCGGTTCCGATCGCCGCAGGACGATATACCGTTCAGTTTCATTTTGGCTGCAATATAAATATCGCTACGTGCAGAAAACGTTTGTACATATATTTTTATGCCAAACAAACTGAAGTGAAAAATGCAAAAAAAAAAAAGGAAAAAAATCAAATTAAGGCAAGAAAGAGTGTTTCACACATCATTGTAAAATGATAAATATCTCGTCATTTATTTATTGGTTCACAAGAGAGTCAAGAGAATCAAATTCTCGCTTTATTTTCATATTTTCTTGTATTTTAATTTTTTCAAAGTATTTAGTTATTTTCTTGTTTCCTTTTTATTTCGGTTGTTTTGTTGTTGTTGTTATTATTATTATTTTTTATTTTTTTGGTTTTTTTGACCCCGCACCCCGCACCCCGACCCCGCGTTTTCGGAACACCCGGCTTGGGGGTGAACTTAGCTGGCGATGTTCCATGCATCCATGTCCCAAACAATCTACACATATTCAAAAAATCCATCAGATGAAAGTGCCACCATGTATTATTAGTGGCACGTTCGGTTGAATACATGATATCAAGCATTTTTTTTTAGTATTCAACCGTTTTGACGACGACTTTTGTGGAAATACCACGGTTGCTAAGTAACGGTGATGGTTGACACTGTTGTAGAGAAAAAGATGTATAATCCACGGAAAGCCAGCTGTTTACATTCTTTAAAATGTTCATATAGTGTTTTTCAACTAGGGTTGACACACAACAGAGGGACGCCTGAAGCATTTTTGCATGTTCGTTCTTGATGAGCACATAAACCAAGGAAAAACGAAAGCAGTTTTTGTATAATTACTGAGTACCCGCTGTTCCCTTACTAACAGTTTCTGTGGGGCACTTTTGTTGAAACTTCAGATATGCCGACCTTGCACATGTCGCTTTGTTTATTGTTCTGTTTACCTCCAGCTATTGAAGCTTTTGTCGAATTAAGGTCAGCTT